>JAYEVJ010000193.1:0-219590 GCA_036346265.1 Melocanna baccifera
TTTAATTAATAGTATTCCATTTCCTTTGTTTTAGCTTGCTTCCACTTAGCTTATCATGATTTAGAAATTATTGTTAGTTTATGTTATCTTGTAAATTTGCTAGCTTGTAGAGTGGTTTAGTGGCATCCAAGAGTAATGTGGGTTCTGGGGTGTTATAGGTTGCTCTTCCTCCACTCCAAAGATGATGAGCACCAAACCACTCACAAATGGTGTCAGGCTTCTTAACATCCTTCTTTGAAGAGATCACGGCACAATTTTCATCTAATCTATCTAGGTGGTGGCAAAAACCAAGAGTAATGAGTCACAGTGCTTGCTTGAACGTTATCAAGTTCCACAAGAATCAACAAATGATGTAATCCACTTGAATGATCTCAACTACCTTAAAATATGAAATATGACTAAATAAGTAATAGATAGTGCACAAGGTGTTCCAAGGTATTCAATGAAGTCAAGAAGAGAGCAATTGTTATTGGTGGGGAGGTATTTATAGCCTCTACTCAACATGATGTCCGTTAGGGTCGAAATACCCAAAAACAGGATTTATGGAACTACCACCATGTAGTGGCCAATACTACTACACCCATTGTTCAACGGTTAGTTGAAGTTCATTAAATACATAGAAACTAGTCGTTTCTTCAAATATCGATAGTACCGCCCTCATAAGGTCCAATAGTACCGATAGCGTGTAGTACCGCACCTCAATTACTGTTGTTCCAATTTTCAGAGTAGAGAAAACATTCTAAGATAACCTATCTGAAAATTAGCTACCACCATATATATTTTAGTACTACCGAAGCCTGCTAGTACCACAAATCATGCAGTCATACCGCTCTACGGTAGTACCATGCAACACATGTGGTAGTACCATTTCAAGGACTACCAAAAGAATACCTCTCTGAAAATTAGCTACCGGTATATAGTACCGATCAGCGGTACTACCATCAATGACAAACGGTCATATCAATTTCTACAAGGAAAAACAGAGAAGGTTCCAAATGAACTTCAAATGCATGCACGCACACTTAATTGATGTAAGTGGCATAGGTTAAGCTTCAAGCTGCTAGCTATGACCTCTCTTTATAATACGACACATTTTCCAAACCCAGTCTTTTCCTCCAAAATACTGAGACCGATAAAAGACTACATTTTACCTTTGCCTTGAGCTTTATCTTCATCTACGTCAACTTTTGATCACTTTTGCATGCCTTATATATGACTTCATCAAATTCCAAAACTAAACCTTTTAAACATCTCAATAAACATATTATTCCCTTTAATCATTTTTGTCATTAATTACCAAAATTATTTTTAGGGATCTAAATGCTTTCAGTTTAAGCTGCCATGAACTGACTCAAAGTTGGATCCAAACAAACTTGATCTGACTGCTAATCCTGAGCGAAAGGATTTGTGACACTGCTGCTAAGATCTGAAGCTATCTGACTGTGACTAGCTAAATTCCTAGTATGAACCATCTAATAAGTTGGCACCAAGGTTACAAAGGAAATAGGGAAAGGCAAAGATAAGTGGTAAACTCATCTAAGGGGGATAAACTAAGGTTACAAAGGAAATAGGGAAAGGCAAAGATAAGTGGTAAACTCATCTAAGAGGGATAAACTAAGGACAATCATAAACTAAAAATACTCACTTAGCTATAAAAAGGCTAGCAAAATACATCAAATTCCACACATAAAGATATTTGATATGACTGCAATATAATGCCAAAGGAAAAACTATAGATCACACCACACACAACGACAAAGAAAAAGCAAATCGATCTACACTCTGCTAAAGCTATACAGGGTTCTAATCTGATGGCTCCCACTCTGGTTCTGCTAAATAAGGTTCACTTGACTCCAATTCCGAATCGTTGTAGAACACCCATGGGTTGCAAACTTATGGCAACAGTTCTCTTGCTCTGGCTAGAATGAGAGGGCAAAGAGACTCTTGAGGATTGCCAGTTATTCACCATCTTTCTTCTAGACTGGGAGGAGCAAGGGAAAGTAGTGGAACTGGTGACTGGGGTGGCTATTGGACCCAGAAGCAACACCTTTGTATTCTCTATGCAAATCACACTAGTCTAGGATTAGTTAGTGCACACAATAGACAACAAAGATAAATATCAACCATAATAACATTTATTATTTATCTAAATATGGCCATGATGGCAAAGTTTACACCCATAGCCCATAGGCCAAATTTAAATAATAGCAGTATAAGAAAATGTCAAAGGAGACGAAGCCTATCCAATCTGCCCATAAGCAAATGACTGTGGGATGCGGCCTATTCGTTCTAGTCCTCACCCAAATTAAGAAAGGGTGAGCACAAAACAGTACTCCACAAGTTACACAGGAAATGCAATATTAATGCAAGGATAACAATTGAAGGTATAATAGGGTAATTTGAGCATAAAGCCAAATTTGAATAAATACCGTAAGTAGATGTAAAGTACTGAATTTAATACACTAAGTAGAAAAATAATTTAATCAAATTCCTATCGTTAGTGCAGGTCCAACCACGGGTATCCCACCTAGACCATGTTTACCCAGAAGATCTCTTCACCTTTCATTTTAACCAGTTTTTGAAAAACAAAGTCTAATCCATAGAAAAATTTACTCGACATGCCTATAACTGTGGGCACGGCTATCTAGGGTAGTTTATATATTCTAAGAGATGATACAACTTTACTCATAAGAGATAATCAACTTATAATGTCGGCCATAATACGCTTCCTTAGGCTAGTGACTAAGTGATTATAACAAGACCTTTACAATACAAAGTCGTTAATCAGGTTATACCTTCAATTTATAGTGAGACTCAGTGCACCCGCTAAGGTTTCACCTTAATAAAGAATCCACTAAATCAGGGCCCCCTCTTATGCCGTGTGAGACTCAGTGGCCTATGCCACACCCACATTCAACTTATAGTGAAACTCAGGTTGGGACCCATAAATTAGTTAGATAGGTCTGTCCTATGCTAGCCTTGTGGTAGTACGATGTAAGTTTGTAGCAGTAGCTTACAGACCGGTCTTTAATTGACTTAGGCAGACTTTCCATAAATCTCTTGTGCTTTCAAACACCCGCTACCTAACCATTTACCTAAGTCTAAAAAATATTTTTATATTTTAGTTTTTAACATTTCATATAACTTCTTGACAAATGTAGCAGTCAAGAATATATTTTAATAATCATTATTTCATGTGAAAAATGTATCCCTAGTCTAGGATTATTTCTAAACATATCTAAGCATTTCAAAAATATTTTTCTAGCTAATACTAGTGTACTAACCTGAGTTTTATTCTAGGGTTACAAGGTATTTAGGTGATCAATATCAAATGTCACTACTATAGAGAAGATCATATTGGACGCCTCATCATAGATGTGTAACACCTCAGGACCCACATTACCCTGGGATGCCACTAAACTACTCCACAAACTAGCCAATTTACAAGATAACATAAACTGGTAACAATTTCTAAATCATGATAAGCTAAGCGGAAGCATACTAAAACAAAGATAATGGAACACTATTAATTAAAGAACAACTGCTAAAAACTTAACTAATTAAAACGAACTACTATCTAGCATTATTACTTTGAAACAAATATTAATGGGGGGAATAAATCCATGACTAAGACTACACAGTTATTACAACATTAATCATGATATGATGTGTGACCGTGATGTACCGCTCTACCCTTCCCATGCATGCTCGAGAATCACCTGGAAGGGGGGGAAAAGCAAGAGTGAGATAAAAATCTCAGCAAGCAAAGTGTTTAACAAACTAATTAAACTACAATAGTTTAAGCATCAACATTTATTTCCCACAATGGCCGCAATTATAGCCTTAACTACTTTTACTTCCAACAATGATAAAACATTAGCAAATAAATTTTGATTGACTACTTCATATCCTCAACCACTACCACTTCCGATGACAATAAAGCATTAACATGTTTTTCCTCACTGACATTGTTATTTCTCACATCCACAACTGCTATCAACAATTACCACAAGAGAAAAGAATCTCATGCCACAATCACAGCCTCTACCATACCACAAGGGATGAACCCTATTCCATGACCACAGTCATAATCCTCATACCACAAGTGACTCTCATGAGCCAATTCCACATTACAACTAAGAAGTTGCATTTGTTTGCAAAATAACTCCACCATAATTCATTGCATAAGTATGCAAATGATCTTTCCACAAGGCAATGCATATGAATGCGTATGCTCCACTGCACCTTACCCAACAAAGTAAGAGTGTGCATCATACTACGGCAATGTACGATGCTGTACCAGTATGGTCACGGCTATAAGTGGCGACATCCATAACGCAAATGTCATGACATGTTATGAATGATATGATAATCATAAACCACAAGAATTTAACCACGAAGATCAACAACATAATCATCATTAATACTTTCTCATAATCCACATGTGTCTCATTAAGCACAATACCAATGGGTCATAAGACTATTACCACAAAACCCACATTCGATTCACTAAGATCAAAATCAATCGATCTATAGAGAATTCTACCACATAGACCACAATATATTCCTCAAGAATGCTACCACCACAACAACAAATATTCACTAAGAATACTACCACCTAGGCCACAATATGTTCATAAATAATTCTACCCTACAACTGTATTTATTTCATCAAGAACAATTCCACATACCCATAATTAAACCATCAAGATCATAAGTAGTTGAATTCTTAAAATACTACCACATGGATCATATTCTGGAAGCATGTAACAAGGACATAGCACCTCAAATTAAGAGAATTAATTAATGTGAATGTAGAATGATTAACGAGTTAAACAGTAGCACAACCGCTACGTTTACTTGCCTCTACCGTTAAAGCGAAGCAATCACGTGCATTCAGGAGCAAAACCACCTAGGGGATCCCCTTAGGATCACCCCTCTTCTTCCTCCTCTTCCTCTTCCTCCCTTCCTTATCTTCTCCTTCCTCTTCCTTGTTTTCTCCATTGCATCCATGGGCAGCAGCAATGGGGGGAGAGGTGGAGGCGCAGGGAGGAGATGGGGGTGGCGGCCAGGTGGGGAAAGAGGGGAGAGGGATCAAGGGAGGGGGTATATAAATAGGGTGCTAGGGTTTGGGAGGGGGTACAGGCTCTCCTTTGGGCTGGCTGGCCCAAAGTGGCTAGCCCACCCCTCCGGACAGCCCAAAATATTTAAATTAATTATTTTAATTTATTTTTTTAATTTTGGATAATTTCCATAAATTAATTTTCGCCTCTCGCAATTCACCGAAAAATTGGGAAACTTCGCGATTTCGCAAAACCTTCCCAAGGACGCCGTAAAGACGTTCAGGGCATTACAAGATGGTTCTATAAAATATGTTAGTGTTAAGATGCATTGTAGTTACCTTAGACAGTTTTACTAGCGTGACTGTCTATGTTGCAACTGATAGAAAGAACCATAAGTGATGACCTACTTATCACATATAGTTTTTTACACAAACCATCTGTAATACGTCACAAATGGTTTGTAATAAAAAATCACTTATGACAAATAGTTTTTGTGAAGCCGTCAGCGATACATCACAGATGGTTTTTTTTGCAAAAACCATATGTGATGACCTACCTATCACAGACGAGTTGTGAATGAAAGTGTTTGTGATATTCACTACGTTATTAAATACCCCCATCCCGATAGATATTTTGTTTGTTAAGCAGCGGCATTGAGGCGATCTGGTGAAAGGAGACCGGAGATTTGGAAGAGTGCTTGTGTATCCGTTTGCTCTTGGTGATCTAAAGTTAGTAATTGGTACTATATATAATGAAATACAACATATTCTAGTTAGATCTGCATACTTTTTAGTTACAAGGAAAGAGAGATCTAACTTGGTAGTTTTTGCTCCAATTTAAAAGTGGGTCTGAGTCATATCTACTTTAATTCTTGTTGGATTGGTTCACGAATTATAGCTAGCTATTTTAGATGAACAAACTATGGTGAATGACAATTACGTACAAGAGTGTGCGTACATATAATGGCTACCTATGAGAGCATTAATCTAATTTAACATTAATTTGTTATATGTGTAGCGTAAATAGACCGAAGTTGGATGTACGTTGAGAACTATATAAGTGAAGAGTACATCGATAGCGTATCTACTTTTAGAAGAGCTGCTGAGTAGGATATGACAAAGAGGGGGATAAAATTTATGTACTGTCCATGCATTCATTGTGAGAATCATAACATGTTTGCTAATTCAATATAGATAGAAGCACACTTGATTCAAAGGGGTTTCAAAAAGAGATATACTTATTGGAGCAGTCACGGTGAAGAGTAGATTATACAGGAAGATAGTAACATCATCGAGGGAGACAATGATATACTAAATGTCAAATGTTCTTTCGACGAGGATAAGCTACACGATGATAATTTGGATCAAATGTTACGCGATGTAGAATGTAACTATAGTGAGAGAGAGTTTGGTAAATTCAAGGGCTTAATGGAGGGCTTGGAGAATCCATTGTTCCTGGGTTGCAAGCCGAAAAACACAAGGTTGTCATTTGTGCTTGAACTACTGACGTTGAAGATAAGTAATAGTTAGTCCGACAAGAGTTTGATAGCATTGTTAGGTCTCTTAGCGGACATACTTCCAGAGGGAAACGTGTTGCCCAAAATCATGTACTAAGCCAAGAAAGTTCTCTATCCCTTGGGAATGGAAGTAGAAAGAATCCATACATGTCCGAAAGAGTGTATCCTATACCATAATGAGTATGCAAACATACATGTATGCCTAGTGTGCAAAGCATCCCGATACAAGTGTAAGAATCACTCCATTGACGGTGAGGACATCGAGGTGAAGCAAGGATCTCTTGCTATGGTGCTATGGTATCTTTCTATAATTCCTCGTCTAAAGCATTTATTTGCGAACTGAAAGGAGACAACATTGCTACGTTGGTATTCGGAGGAGCGTAAGAAAGATGGAAAGCTAAGATACCCTACTGAGTCTACCCGGTGGTGGAACTTCAATAGGATGTTTGTAGACTTCGGTACGGAACTAAAGAATATAAGATTTGGATTGGGTACAGATGGAATGAATTCTTTCAGTAACATGAACAGCTGACATAGCACTTGGCCCATGAATCTATGTATCTACAACCTTCCTCCTTGGCTATGTATGAAGTGAACGTATATTTTGATGTCACTACTTATTCAAAGGCCAAAACAACCTATGAATGATATTAATATATACCTAACACCATTGATGGAAGATCTTATAACACTATGAAAGGAAGATGTGCACGTATGGGATGTAGACAAATTAGAGAACTTCACTCTATATGCTATGATGTTCTGCACTATTAATGATTTTTCTGTCCTTGGTAACCTATCAGGCTTGAGTACAAAAAGATTCAAAGTCTATCCTCACTACTTAGATGACACCAAGAGTGTGCTGCTAAATAACTTGCACAAAATTGTGTACATGCATCACTATAGGTTTCTTTTCTAGTATCACCCATACCGCAAGATAAAGAAACAATTCAATGGAAAGAAGGAGAACAGTTCAGCTCTAAGGCTTTTTAGAGGGAATGAGGTCTATGATATGGTTAAGGATATCGATGTTATGCTTAAAAAAGATGTAAATTGGGGATCCGTCAGAAGAACATCTAGAAGAAGAGATCAGTTTTTTGGGACATATCTTATTGGGAGCACTTAGAAGTTTGAAACTGTATCTATGTCATGCATGTGGAGAAGAATGTATATGATAGCTTGATTGATCTCTTACTGAACATTCATGAGAAAATAAAGAATAGTATCAATGCATGGTGTAACTTGGTTGATATGAATATAAGGACCGATTTAGCACTGAAAGAGACCAATAAACGCCGAACGTACCTACCCCCAGCTTGCTACACTCTGTCTAAGGCCCAAGGAAATGAACTGTGCTAGAGCTTGCATAGTGTGAAACATTTGTTTGGTTACTTCACTAGCATGATGAAACTTGTTTCTATGAAAGATTTGAAATTAGTTGGATGAAGTCTCATGATTGTCATGTGTCGATGATACAAAAGCTTCCTGTTGTAGTTAGAATTATTTTGCTGGATAAGGTCCGAGTGACAATCATGAGGCTACGTTATTTCTTTAACTCAATTGCTCAAAAAATCATCGATCCCGATGGACTAGATGCTCCGCGGGCCGAAGTGGTGATGATTCTATATCATCTTGATATGTATTTTCCTCTGTTATTTTTTAATATCATGGTCTATCTCACTGTTCACCTTGTGAAAGATATAAAGATATACGGCTATGTGTTCCTACATTATATGTACCCGTTCGAAAGGTACATAAGAATTCTCAAGTACTACGCACAGAATCGATCTTGACCGAAGGGCAGCATCATCAAATGTTATGCAATCAAAAAGGTCATTGAGTTCTACGTCGACTATATGGCTCAGGTGAAATCGATAGGTGTGCCTCTATTTCATCATGACGAGAGGCTGGAGGGTATTAGGACCATCGGAAGGAAAGCAATCACTCCTGATCTGGATGCGTATGCGCAAAACCATTTCACGATCTTGCAACACATAACCGAAGTGTCTCTATACATCGACGGACACAAAGACATGGTACTCCAAGAGAATCTAGGCCAGTCGGAAGTTTGGATCACGAGAGAGCACAACTGTTGATTCAACAAATGGTTAAAGGTGTGTTTCAATGGGAAGTCATCAAGTGATGATATGCTACGATGGTTTTCAAAAGGGCCAAAATATACAATTGTGACATGGCAAGAATATGATATAAATGGGTACACAATTTATACAACAGCTTAGGATAGGAAGAGTATAGTCTAGAACAGCGATGTCTGCATTATTGCGTTTCACGAGCAGTTCAATACCGTTAGGCCAAACATAATGAAATATAGGTTGAGCTCCTACTATGGGTTCGTAGAGGAGATTTGGAAGCTCAACTATGTACTTTTCAAGATCCCCTGTTTTAGTGATGTTGGTTCTAACTTTCACAGGGTGTGAAGATCAACAAGTACAACATCACTACTGTGGACCTCGAATGTATTGCATACAAATATGTATTTTATTCCTCCTCATGCCTGCGACGCTGTCTCTAGCTTTGTCTCACCACTCGCCACCTCCTCCTTTGGAAAGTCTTCCATTGCACACACCGCCTAGGACTAGAATCCCCTAAACCCCATGCTTTCTTTCCTTCTGCACCCACCCCTTTCCATTCTCTCCTCTCCTCAAAATTACGCTACCGCAAATCCAGTGAGAAATTGCCTCACCATGCGCCCCTAGCCAAAACTCTCATCTAGTTGGGCCTGTCGAGCACCCAAGCTTCTTCTCATCATACACCCACCACTCCAAGATTCAGGTGAAGCTCTGGTGAGCCATTGCAGGCAAGCCAAGCCCCTTTGACACCTTGGTGAGCTTCACCGTGCTTGCTCCGACCTCCCAGACCTCTTCGCCATCCAGAAACCCCACCAGAATGCCGTCTTCGCAGGAGCCAAACCTCGCCACTGCCACCCTCTCACCGTCAGCCATCTTCGTTGGTCCTTGAGCTCTGCACCAAGGTGAAACTGTCTCCCTGCATCTTCCTCTCTCTTTTGTGCATCACACTGACCCCACCCGTGCCACCGTTCGCTAGCGATTGTTGGTCCCCAAGTGCCACCACTAGCCAACGTGCCACCTCAGCGCTTAGGCACAAGTCTCCACTGCCACGTGTCCCTCCATGCAAACACAGCCACGCCACATCACCCATAGTCCTGGTCTATTGTGGACCAACCAAAATCCGTGGAACCGGTCCCACCTGTCAATGACCCCTAAGACTTTTTCTTTAGAAAAATAATTAAGCCAAAATTTTAATTGTCATGATGACATCAAAAATCTTTTTCCTTTAGATAAATAAATCCACAAAATCGAGAAATTCTAAAACAATACTTTCTGTCTCTTTTTCTTAGTTTTAAATATTCCAAGAGTCTGTTCTCCTTCATCCTAGCTCCAATTGAACCCATTTTGTTTCCTAAATTCATCTAAAATCCTAATCTACCCATTTCTACCTTCCTTTTGAATTTTACATTTTATTTGAATTTAGTTTGTCTTTGCTATTTTCATGTGTAGACTGCGACATTTCTGAAGAGTACTTCTTCAACAACAATTTTGACGAATTCGTGGAGCAAAGCAAGCAACACGTGCACCTTGACCATGTTGATCTCAATTTACAAATAAAATTATGCTATTTTAAATTATTCAACATGCTTATGTTTACTCAATGTATTTAAATTCCAGTATGACCACACACCACCACATATGGGGTCATCACAGAAGGTTCGTAACCCTCATCAGAGATAATTTCTGAGTCATCTAATTTATTTGATAATAGGTTGTTATCACAAACAGCTCCTAAACCTTCTATGATAAGTCACAATACATATAGTTTAAAAAACTATCTATAATATTCGACATATCACATATGGCTAATACAAAAAAACTGTATGTAACGGTGTAGAACAACTTGCTTAACGAGTACATGCTTCCCCCTCCCTTTTGCACCTCTCACCGGCCGTCGCCGCCCTTGGAATCGCCGATAGCCACTGGGAACTGCACACCACCACAGGCCAACGAGCCACGTTAACACCCAAGCCGACGTGGCGGGCCACGCGGGCGCCACGCCAACCTCAGTTGCCCATGTCACCCAACACACCACCGTAGCTATCTCCGTGGTCCATGGAATGGGCACAAAAAGATCGGGCCCACAAGTCAGTCCCTTGGCTGGCTTTTCCTTTAGGAAAATAAATCAGGCTAATGTCAACATGATGTCATAAAACAGTTTTTCCTTTAGAAATTCAATTGAGCCAAAAAAAATAGAAATTCAATGCTGATATCATAAATCACTTTTCTTAAAAAAATAATTCCAAAATTTTAATTTATTCAATTTCTTTAGAATTTAAACTTCTAGGAGCATGTTCTCCTTTATCGTAGCTTTGATTGAATCCATTCAAATTTCTAAATTCATCTAAAATCATGATCTATCCAAATCTGTAATGTTTTCAAATTTTTACAGTTTATTTGAATTTATTTAAATTTAGTGGGTTATTTTCGTGTGTAGACTACGACGATTCAGAGGAATACTTCTACGACGATTCACACCAGTCAACGGAGTAAGGCAAGTTATATACCTTGATCATGCTGATCCTAGATTACAAAATAAAATTCTATTATTTTAAATTATTCTGCACGCATATTTTTATTTAAAATGTTTCAATTCAGTTTTCAACTTAGTTATTGCCTAATTGCTAATACCTACATTGATATTAATTCCAAGATACCTTGTTACCCCAGAATAAAACTCTGATTAGTCCACTAGTGTTAGCTAGAACTAGTACACTAGTATTAGCTAGAACTTTCATAGTAAATGCTCATAACTGCGTAGATATATTCATATAAAATGATAAGCTTTTAAAATATATTCTTGACTTTGGTGGGTCAAGAAAGTCTTGAATATTTTAAAACAAAAAAAACTTAGTTTAGACTTAGGCAAATGATTAGGTGATAGGTGCTTGCTAGCATACGTTGTTGCTCGGTAGCTCAACATGGGTGCTAGACACAATGGTTAGGTCAATTAAGGACTGATCTGTAAGCTACTACTATAAAGCTATTTCGTACTACCACAAGACTAGTATGAGACAATTCTAGCTGACTAATTAATGGGTTCCAATCTGAGTCTTTCTTAGGCTGAATATGAGCATAGCGTGGACCATAAGAAGTTCACATGGCACAAGAGGGGCTCCAATCTGGTGGATTCCTTATTGAGATGAAACCATAGTAGAGGCGTGGCTAGGTTGACAACTTTGCTTTATAAAGGCCTTGTTATGATTACTCAATCACACGCCTATAAAAGCGTGTGTGGCCGACATAACGAGTTAATCATATCTTGTAGGTAAAGTTGAACAACCTCTATAGAGTGTATAAACTATCTTGGATAGTCGTGCCTATGGTCATGTGCAAACAGAGTAAAGTTTTCATGGATGAGACTTTGATTTTCATAAAAAAAAATTTGGATAAAAATGTGGAATCTTTCTAGAGAAGATGGTCTAGGTGGGATACACGTGATTAGGTTATCATATTGGTGCCTGCACTAACGATATTAATTTGTATAAATTATTATCTTTACATATTATATTAAATTCAACAATTTTATATCTATTTACCCTATTTCTTTAAATGCTGCTTTACGCTCAAATAACCTAACACTATCGCCTAATACTATAGCTCTTAGCTAATCCCCGGCAACAACGCTAAAATACTTGATCATGCAAAAATAACACACCCGCAAATGCACGGGTTGCCACTGAAATAGTGGCGAGTATCGTGTTCTCCACAGGGACTAGATTGAGGCCATAGTGCTTACCTAAAGCTAGGTCTACCGAGACGGGGGATAAAATGGAAAACTAAACCTCAAACAACTACCAAATCTACCGAACGAACTAACTAACTAACTAAAAATTCACATGGACGAAACTATGAACAAACGAACAAAGGATGATGGGACGAACGACCATACGAATTGACGTCGCATGACCGAACAAACAATACGATGAGAGATACACGAACGAACATGATGAACGACCGATTACCTAACTTCCAACCGCAAGACAGAACGAGAAAGTCAATAAGCACTGGGAGAGTCTAGAAGCACATAGGGAGTCGAGAGAGAAAGATGGGGAAGATGGTCGACAGCTAACCAGACGATGTCGGCACAAGATAGCACAAATAACTATGACTAACTATCGCATGACCTAACTATCGACAAATCGTAGAAAGGAGAAAAGAAGGAATCTAGAAGCAAGGAGGGGGTTGAGACAGCAAGGGGAGGACAACGATGGCCCAACTAGCTAACTTGCACGCACAAACATACATAGAATAACGATGACAGCTACACAACTAGGACATGAACACCGATCATAGACATAACTAACAGACAACTGCTAGAAATAGTAAATCGACATCACTAACACAGAACACTAACCTAACTATAGCTTGATACTAAACAATCTAACACTGATAACAACTTAACAGCTAAATAGATATCAGAATTAACAAGTAATAACATATATTGCTTACATCTACTCAACAAACACAGAGATACCACAAAGGCTAACAACTCAAAGTATCACAATTACAAGGTTTAAATGGAACAATTGAGTGGTACTACATGAAGCAAAAATGACAAGAAAGAAACATAGGTACTAAACAAATATCACAGATCACATCCCACATGAGCAGTAGACATCTAAATCCACAATGCCACAATCACATCCATAGTTCACTTCTTATACAGATAGAGCATAGATCAAAACCTTCAATTCACCATCACACAATTCAAATTGTAACGAATAGTTAACAATGTGGGCAATTAACAACAAGCAATAATTAAGCATAGCAAAGAGAGAAAGGGAGAGAAAATGGAAATTAACCGAGGAGTACCGAAATAGCTAGGGAAGCAGAGGGGTCGATGAAGCATAGATCGCCATCGATGTCGGCACTGTAGAGGAGGAAGATGTCAAAGCGACGAAGCTGTGGACGAGGTGAGCTACTGGCGTAGTGGAGCATTAGAGGTTGTAGAGAGGTGGCGGTAGCACAAAGGGAGAGGGAAGAGGTGAGTAGGAGATCTGGGGGCAGCCGAATTGCTGCAGAGAGGAACTGGTAGTGTCCACCGGTGCTAGTGAAAAGGGAGGAGAGTGTGCTGGGGCTACGGGTGGCCGAAAGGATGTGGAGGAGTGGGGAAAGGAAGTGGCCACCGCTAGTAGGGAGCAGTGATGGCCAAAGGAGAGGGTGCTGAGATGGGCGGCGGAGGTGTGGAGGCAAGGGAGAGCAAGGCGGTGGCACAAGAGATGGAAGGTGGCAGGTGGATGGCGTAGGGAAGGTGAAGGAAGTGCAGTGGTGGCTGATGGTAGGCGTCGGCTTTTGGCAGCCAGAGAAGGGAGAGGCTGAGAGGGGAGGAAGTGTTGTGGAGGAGATGGTTGCCGAGAGCGCAGAGCACCGATGGAGGGAGAAGGCAAGTGGAGGGAGAGAAGCAGTGGCCAAAATGGAGACGCGGCGGAGGTGGCCGTGGCACACCGACGAGAAGGCCCGACCTAACCAGCGGCCGAAGGTCGAGAAGAAAGGATAGGAGAGCCAAAAAAAAGTGGTCAAGGTGTGTAGCACCCTGATTTTCAGCCTTTTCAAAAGTTTTTAAATTAAAAATGAATTTATAGAATTTTTTGGAAATTAAACGAGCTTAAAATGAATTTTTATAAATTAAAATAGATTTAATATGATTAAAATAAATATTAAAATAAGCTTAAAAAATATTTTATTTGGATTCCTTGTGTCTCAAGGATTTTTCTAGAATTTATGATGAATTTTTTGGATTTATTTGCTATTCTCTAGAGCTCTTTTGGATTTGATTGAATTTCTAAAAAGAAAAAGCCCCAAAAACCCTTGTGAACAATAGCGGGCCCGGCCCACCACTGTTCACCTACCCGCGTCGCCCCTCGGCCGCCCGATCCGCGCCCGCCCACGCGTCGCGCATCCCGCGCCCATGCCGCCGCCGCAGACTCACCCGCAACCGTCCGATCGTCCCCCTCGTGCCACACGTCGCACAAGTGTCC
Source organism: Melocanna baccifera (assembly GCA_036346265.1). Lineage (NCBI taxonomy): Eukaryota > Viridiplantae > Streptophyta > Magnoliopsida > Poales > Poaceae > Melocanna > Melocanna baccifera. The sequence continues at coordinate 14,651 of JAYEVJ010000193.1, forward strand.
ATCGTCTCCGATGCCGACTCGCATTCGTCGCCATAACCGAGCTGGACACCTCGATCTGCGTGCTTAAAGTTGCCGCCTCGCCACCCTGAGTGTCGCCACCGTCCCTCGCGCCCGCGCTGCCGCCATCCTCGCGCCGTCGTACACCACCGTCGCCGTCGCGCCCGTCCCCATAACCGAGCGCCGCTGAGTCGCCCTCGCCGTCGCCGGAGTCCTTCGCCGCACCCACGCTCCTCTGACGCCGTCTCACCAGTAAGCCCCGTCGCCGAACACCCCGTCCCGAGCCCTCTCCATCGTCGCTGCACCCCCGTCCGCCCGTGCCCACGTCCGCCGCGCCACCTCGGTCCGTGAGCCCGCACCTGCGCTGTAACATCCTGATTTTTGGGGATTTTTAAAACCTGAAATTTAGAATTTTATTTTTGGAATTTTTCTGAATTTAAATCGAGCTTAAATGAATTTTCAGAAATTTTAAAAGATTTAATATGATTAATATAAACTTTAACATAAGCTAAAAAATTTATTTGGGTTCCTTGTGTCTCAAGGAATTTTCTGGTATTTTTGGTGAATTTTTGGGATTTATTTGCTATTTTCTAGAGCTTTTTGAAGTTTATTTGGATTTCTGGATTAAAGAAATTCAGGGAAAATCTTTTTCTAAAATCCCCGCCGCTCCCCGCAATCCGATCCTCTCTCTCTCCCTATGCATCGCCCATCCCCCGGCCTCTCCCCCGCCGCCTCCCACGGCCCGGCCCGCTCTTGCCCCGCCTCACTCTCCGCCGCCCGATTCTCCCTCCGAGCCACGCGGCACTCATCCAGCCGCTTCCTCCCGCGCGTGCCCTAGCGCCGCACCCCGCCTCACCCGCTCCCGCCCTGCCTCTCTCCCGGCCACCCGATGCGCCACGTGCCCCGCATCTCGCCCCCACGCCGCGCCCGCACCGCGTTGCCCTAGCGCCGCCGCCGCGCAGCCGCTCGATCCGCGCCACGGACACGCGTCGTGCATCCGCGCCCGCCACACGACGGCACCAGCCCGCACGCCCCCACGCTCGCTCCCCGCCGCTCGATCGTCCCGTGCGCCACGCGGCGCCATCCTCACCGCCCGTGCCCCCGAAACCCTAACCCTAACCCTAGCATCCGCCCGGGCTCCGCTCGATCACAGCCACTCGTGGTGCCACACGTCGCCTCGTCGCATCTCCGTCTCCGATCGGGACTCGTCTCCCTCGCGCCGTCTCCCAACCGACCAACCTCGGGTTGCGTGCATAAAACCCCGCCGCCCTCGATTTGCGTGTTCCCTCGCCACCACCGCCAAGCCTCGCCACCGGAGACCTCCCCACCTCCCTCGGAGCGCCGCTGCCTCGTCCCCTGACCTGCACTGCCACCTCATCCAGAGCCCCGCCGCCGTCGGAGTCCTCGCCGCCGAGGACCTTCGTCGCCTCCGCCGTCGCCGAGTCTCGCCGCCGTTCCGTGCGAGCTCGTCGCCCCGTCCACCGCCGTCCGGTCGACCCCCTCTGCAGAACCACCGCTTGTGCGTGTCAGACACATCAGCCCTAAGCCTACGTGGCAGCCACGTGTCCTGCCACATCAGCTGCCACATCAGCCAAAAACCCACCCCCCGGTGCCACGTGGCAGCCACGTCAGCCCATGCCACATGGCAGCATCAGCGCGTGCCCACGTCAGCCCTAAAATGCCGCGTCAGCAGCGCCCTCCCCGTGTGCACTGTTCGGTGGACCGGGTTCACCGTGGACTCACTTTTCCGTGGACCGGGTTCACAGCACAGTGCGATTTCTGAATTTTTGAGGATTTTCTTTAGGGTTTATTTTTCGAGAGCCCGTTCTCCTCCGTCCTAGCTCCGATTGACCCCGTTCTTTTTTGTAAATTCATCTAAAATCGAGCTCTAGCTTTTGGTTATGGTTTCATGATTTTTGGAGTTTATTTGCTTGTTATTTTATGTATTTTTCTTGTTTCGATTGTTTTCTCTCTCGTTAGATTCGGATTCCGGAGGAGTACGAGCTACGCCCGAAGACCAGGAGTACCTCGCTGAGCATAATCAAGGCAAGTCGTGTCCTTTGATCATGTTGAATCCAGTTTGCAAGCTATTATTTATTTATTTTGTTTTAAATTACATTGCATCGCTATTTTTATTCAAACCCTTGTATCGGTAGTTATCGTCTCAATTGATTTATCCCTCCTTGATAACTTGGAATACCCTGATGCCATTGTCACCATAGGTTGGGAAACATACTAGTGATGCTAGGTTATTCGTCACATGGGTTGGTACGATAGAATGCTTAGCTTTGCTTATATTTACGATCGGGTTTATCATCACATGTGAATTATCAATTTGACTTAATGATATATGGAACTGTGGTTGGTGCCACGTTTATTAAAATTTGTGCCATGACGTTGGTGCGTCATCGGCGGTGGTTATACAAAACTTGGTTTTGGCACTCGGGCGAGTGATCGTGCAGTAAAGGGGGAAGTGTAGGTGCACTTCGGGGGATGTGGTAGTCTCGCTCAGGTAGAATTAAGGATACCATGCAAACTACATGTCTGGTATGGGACGGACCTAGCTGACTAATTTGAGATGTTTTAACTTTAATCTTGCCATTGAGATGAACATGGTTGCTGATTTCCATGTGGCGCAAGGGGGGTGTGATGCGAAACCCTAGCGGGCAGATTGAGTTGGAATTGAACTTTGTAAAGGCCTTGTTGTGATTACCTTAGGCTGAGGCTAATCACATCGTGTGGGTACAGTTGTGCAACCTCTGCAGAGTGTAAAACTATTCGAATAGCCGCGTCCTTGATCATGGACAATGCTTAGTGATTTCACACGAGGGGTAGTTATTTCTAAAAACTTGTGGTTGGAAGTGGACAGGTGTTCACTGTTGGTTTAGCTTATGGATGGGAGGTCCACAGGTGATTTATTACAATTCCTTTGGTTATTATTTATTATTGTTTCATTTAAGGTTCGCTTTCAATCTATTTACTGTATTTACCTTTAAATGTCACTTTATGCAAATTAACATTTCAGCCTTTCTTTGGTAAGCCTTGCATACTATATTGCATTCATTTGTTACAAACGACTTGCTGAGTACCAATGTACTCACGGCTTTATGCCCAATGTTGCTCAGTTGAGGAAGAGGAGTATCACCAGCAGGAGGTTCCAGAAGGAGAGTACTTCGACGACTTCGCGGATTAGGCTTTGTTCTCTACTCGATAGCCTGTGGGCTTGTCGATTGGCCGCTACGCTTTATTTTGGATTTCCGCTGCTAGTTTTTGTTAAGCCCTTCGGGCTAGTTTATTGTAAGTTTGACCATAAGGTCGTACCTCTTGAGATTTATTGATATTTGAGCTTTTCCTTTATTTTATTGTGTATATGGTTGTGATGACATCTGTGTTTGACTGTGTGCACTAGCATGATCCTGGGACTAGTGCAGAATACACATGGAGTCTGAATTTGCATATTCGGGTCTCGACGCGTGCCCACCACACGTCGGCCATCAAGCGGCCCGATCCTTGCATCGCCACCATCGACCCAGATCTGGATCGACGGCTAAGATTGTGTCACATGCCAGCTTCCCCACCGTCGGATCCCGCCGCTGACAGCAGCATCCGACTCGTCCACGTCAGCACAGCACGTGTCGGTGCCACGTCAGCCCTAGCGCCACGTGTCGGTGCTACCTCAGCCCTAGCGCCACATGTCGGTGCGACGTCAGCCCTAACAGACCATAGATGCCACGTCAGCATGCCACATCAACCTCCACGTGTCAATGCCACGTCAACCCTACTCTGCCATGTGTCCGTGCCACGTCAGACCTAACCAACTACGTCAGCAGTCGTGCCACGTGTCAATGCCACTTCAGACCTAGCTACCACATCAGCACCCCCCCCCGTGCGCATTGTTCCATGAGTTGAGTCCACCGTGAACACACTTTTCCGTGCACCGAGTCCACAGTACAATAATTTGTCTGAATTTCTAGTATTTTTTTTAGATTTTATTTTCCGAGAGCACGTTTTCCTCCGTCCTAGCTTCGATTGGCCTTGTTTGTTTTTCTAAATTCATCTAAAATCGAGCTCTATCTTTTGGTTCTGGTTTCAAGGTTTTTGGAGTTCATTTGAATTTTATTTAATTTTATTTTGTTATTTCAATCGTTTTCTCTTTCGTTAGATCCCGTCTTCGAAGAAGCAGGAGCGCCGCCAGAAAATCCCGAGTACCTCGCTGAGCATAACCAAGGCAAGTCGTGTCCTTTGAATATGTTGAACCTAGTTTTCAATCTATTATTTAATTATTTTTGTTTTAATTATCGTACATCGCTACTTTACTACAAACCATTGTATATAGTAGTTACTGTCCCGAATCGATTAATCCCTCCTTGATAATTTAGATACTCTGAAACCATTGTCACCATAGGTTTGGGAATTACTTAGTGATACCATATTAGATGTCACATGGGTGGTACGAATAGTATGCTTAGCCATACTTACATTACGATGGGTTCATCATCGTATGTGAATAATTAATTTGACTTAATGAGATATGGAACCGTGGTTGGTGCCACAATTATAAAATTTGTACCATGACATTGGTGTGTCATTGGTGTTGGTTATACAAACTTAATTTTTACTTGGGCGAGTGATCGTGCAATACATGGGGAAGTGTGGATTCACTTCGAGAGATGTGGAAGTCTCGTCCAAGTAGATTTAAGGATTTAACTTTGTGCACTATTGATCTGAGCTTACCGTGCAAACTACATGTCTAGTATGGGATGAACCTGGCTGATTTATTTGAGATATTTTAATTTCAATCCCGCCATTGTGATGAACATGATTGCTGATTTCTATGAGGCACAAGAGGGTGTGATGCAAAACCCTAGTGGGCGGGATTGAGTTGAGGTTGAACATTGTAAAAACCTTGTTGTGATTTCCTTAGATCGAGGCTAATCACATCGTGTGGATACAATTGTGCAACATCTACAAAGTGTAAAACTATTTGAATAGCCGTGTCCCCGATTATGGACATTGCTCAGTGATTTCACACGAGAGATAGTAATTTCATAGAAACTTATGGTTTATGGTTGAAAAGTGAACGAGTAGTTCATTGCTGGTTTAGCTTGTGGATGGGAGGTTCACAAGTGGTTTAATTTTCAATTCTGTTGATTATTTATTTATTATTGTTTTTCCATTAAAATTTGTTTTCAATATATTTATCGTATTTATCTTAAAATGTCATTTTATGCAAATTAACCTTCCGGCCCTTCATTGGTAAGTCTTGCATATTATATTACATTCATTTGTTACAAACGACTTGCTGAGTACCAATGTACTCATGACTTTATGCCCGTATTGCTCAGCTGAGGAGGAGTTATTCCAGTAGGAGGTACCAGAGGGAGGATACTTCAGCAACTTCGCAGATTAGGACTTCGCTCCCCAGTCAATTACCTATGGGCATATCGAATGGCTTCCATGTTTATTTCTATTTTTCGCTACCAGATTTAAAGCCCTTCAGGCTATTAAGTTGTAAGCTTGGCCATAAGGTCATACTTTGGATAATTATCAATATTTGAGTTCTTCCTTTATTTTAGCGTGTGTATGGTCGATATTTCATCTATGTTTAACTGTGTGCACTAGCATGATCCTGGACTAGTGCGGTATACACAGAGTCCGGATTTGCATATTCAGGTCTCGATAAGGTAGAAGAAAGCCGGACTCAAGGAATTGCCATGGCCGACGGCTGGTTTTGAGGCCTTTGGAGATTTTTGGTATTTTGCAAATTAGCCCTCAAAGAATCTAGGGTTTACATTCAGGTCCTTCCCTCTTGTGATTTCTTCTATTCTAGCCCCTCCAGAGGTTTGATTTCTTCGTGGTTTGATCCTACGTGTTCATGGTGATGTGTACTTTTATATGGAGCAATCCTAGCTCACTAATGTAGAGTGAATTCGCCTCGATCATGCTGGCCTATGAAAAAATTTAGAAAAATGTAAAATGGTTTGTTGTGGTTACGAGTCAAACAATGAAAAATATGTACTAGTGGAACTCTTGTGAACGAAGAAAGGAAAAAGCCTCTCCCTTGGGATCACCTATAGGGACCTTTATATAGTCATCATGCCTCCCATTTTACAACTCTACCCCCGATTACAAGCGTTGCCCTAGGACATACTTGTCCTTTATATACTTTGATGGGCCTCTTGGGCTTACATTCTTCTTACTACCCCTACTATATTGCGCATGCATCTTGCTGGGCCACTTGGCCATGCTGGCCAAATGGACTAAGGTGGAGGCCATCCCCACAACATGGTCCATTTTGAGGAATTAATTACAAAAAGCGTGTAAATATTGATAAATAGTCCTAAAATGTGGAAAATAATAGGGGTAAATGATTAAAAAATATAAACAAATATGACGCATGTCATACCCCCAAGTTTTAAACTTTTACTTATCCTCAAATAAATGGCAAGATATTATCGAACCCGGACAACAAGTCGTCGTGGTAAAAGACTAGTTAAATGCATATAATAAGTCAAAAAGGTATATGATAATGTAAAATGAATTTATCCAACGTGAGTTTTTAGGACCATCCAAGAAGAGAATGAATATTCAAGCAAAGATCTCTACTGATAACTACAACATTTGAGCAAATCATGTTATGCACAAAAGTATCAAAATATACTCAAGTGGTCACATAGATCCAACCAAAATTGTAAGGCATCAGAACTACGTATAACATCAAGAATGAGCATATCAAAGAGTCATACTAAGGCATTTGTTATTTGAGACAAAGAAACTAAAACTTACATGATACTTATGAAAAAGTCCACACTTGAGCCATGACACCTTTTTTTTTTGTTGATTTTTAGCAAATTTAGAATATACATTGGGCACTTGTACCACTTATTCACACCCTTGGGCAAACTTTGCTGCTTATTCCTAGTCACTTCACTTTGACAAACATTGCTACTTATTCAACATATTTCTGAACCAATGTGACATAGTCACTTATTCCACATACTCACACATTGCATGACAATTTTTCCCCTTTTTTCTTTTTTTTCACCTTTTTTATGATTAAAATCTATAACCGGTTTTCATTAATGCTAAGTAACACATCCTAAAACATGGGCACCTACATAAATTAGGCTCAAGATAGGACTACCCCTTTCACAAATTTTACATTCAAGTAAAGTATCAATATCTAAAATAACAAAGTATGCCAAAGCATGAATCTAAGATATAATCATTCAAGAGGCGATGACTAGAACCAACTCAATCCATAAATGGTTAAAACACATGTGTAACTCGCAATGAATCAAATGCTATAGGATCACAAAATTTCAAGTACATCAAGGATAGTAAACAAAGTTCAAGATCTACAATATGATGCCAAGTGTCTTAGGACATACAAAGAACTAGTAACAATAAAGCTCAATTAAGAAAATTTCAGCATGACCTTTCTAGATTAACCATGGCACGAGCTCACACGGCCAAGATATATAATAAGCATAACATAAGAGCAAATAGTAATGGTCATAAATCATCACATAAGCATAATATGAAGCAAAAGAATGACCATATATCATCAACTACACAAGAATAAGCTCAAATGCTCACAAATATAATACAATCATGCCAGAACATCATCCATACACATACAATTCCTCCCCCAAGCTTAGATAAAACTATGAGTGAAGAATGTAAGCAAAGGGGTAAGAAATAGCCTGTCGAGCATATATGATATAGTGAAAGTAGATGAATCATCCCGTAGCTTCTTGCACGTACAAGGATGAGGATCTAGCACGGGACCTAAAACAAAAAGAAAGAAAAGAGAAGAAACCAACATAAACTAACAAAAGATATGAAAAATAAGAAAATGAAGATAAGGATATGCTCATATGAGTGTAGCGGGAGGAGGGCCAAGGATGGGACATGAAAAAGGCACATGTCCGCCCTCCTCATGAAGCAACATGCCTCGAAATCCACTTGGAACCTAAGGAATATCGACTCGAGCTAAGTCCGCTCGTAGTCAGTGGTACACAAGTGTAAACCTGCAAACAAACTCAAAAACATGCAGGTATGTGTGATAGGATCGATGCCCTCTAAGTCATCAATAGAATATCCAATCACATATGCATATCGATAAAACACATCATGAGAACGATAAATCACAACATAAGTAATATGAGCAACATCAACGATAGGACATGTCTCATCAAGGCCAAAGAAATCAAACCTATGGTGTCGGGGAGTAGTTTCAAAACTACCTGTAGTGAAGGTGAAGTAGAATGTACGGGGGTAGAAACCTCCAGAGGGGTGATGTCGACGGGAAGTAGCTGGTGGTGGATCAATAGAAATGTGCTCCTCCTCAACATCAGAAGCAGCCCCCTCATCATGATGTAGAACCTCATAACTCAGATGCATATCCATAATGAACTCATCATCATCTATCACAAAGCTCTCATCATGGAAATCTGACTCATCACAACTCATGAGTGGATCTAATGCAAACTCATCATCATAACCAGGAGTGAAACAATCATCATCAAGAAGTAGGTCCTCATCATCAACAAGAAGAATGATGTAACATCCCAAAAGGATAGGGATTATTGTATTTGCAAAATCAATAAAAATCATTTCTCAGTTTTGGTGAGTTTCAAAATTTCGTTTATTTGAGTTCGTGATTTGAAATTTCAGGCGGCAAAAATTTAATTAAAAGAATCAAAACTTCAAAAGTGAGAATCAAGAATTCAAATTCAAAATCTGAATTCTCAAAAATCCTTAGCAAATCCTAATTCTAAATTCTAAAAATCAAAGAATTGAAATCCAGATTTAATATTTAAGTTAATCACTAAAGTTTCTCAGTTACTAAAACTAATCAAGGAAAAATTGAATTGTGAAATTCTCAAATTTTGGAAAGCCTTTTCAATCCTTTGGCCCATTTGACCCGGCCGGCCCATTCGGTCCCCCTCTTCTTCTTACTCCCGAGCCTTGCTTCCTTCCCTTTATTCCTTCCCCCTTCCTGTTCATGCGCCGCCGCCAGGCTCATTCTCCCCTTCTCTTTCCGTCGTTCGGCCTGGCTCCTCCTCCCCTACGCCGCCACACCCGGCTCCACCCCAGCGCGGCCCTCTACCTCGCCTTCCCCAGCGGCCCAACTCAGCAGACCAGCAGCGCTGCGCCGAGCCCGCCGCTCCGGCCCAGCCCCCAAGTGCCTGCTACCCCGCCCCCGGATTCGGCGCCGCCGTTGGTTTCGACCTCGCACCCGTACCCTAGTGCCATCACCTCCACCAGCGTGCGTCGCATCCAAGCCTTGGCCTAGCGCCCCCTCTATCCGGTGTCAATGCCGCACCAGCCTCTACACGCCACCAGCCGGGTCTAGCACCGCCCTCGCGTGTCATCTCGCTGGGCTAGATGCTGACCTCGCTTCTCTTCAATGTCGTGCGTCATATCGCTTCGCCGAGCTAGCGCCTCTGCCTCCTCGCTAGCCTGCGCCGTAGCCTCGCCGTGTGCGTTCAATGCCGCCCCGTCGCCATCCGGCATTACTCCACTGAGCGCAAACCCACAATGCAGCGCTGGCCTACGCCTGCGCTCTCCGCCCCTCGGTGCTAGCTTCGCCCAATTACTGCCTTCAATGAGCACCACCGGCCACCTCCATTCCTTCACCTGCAAAAGGAGCCGAGGTACTCAGCTCTCCCCACCGTGCCTTGAAGCTACTCCAAGCGGCAATTGGACTCCCCGCCGACTCAAGCTCGCCATCCGCTGAAGCCACCCTGCGCAGCCATGAGTTCCCATCGCCAGGCCACTCCGGCTCCTTCGGCTCCCCAGCACGTTGCGCCCCCACCTCTTGTGACTTCACCGACTCGGGACATTTCTTCGACCACCGACTTTGACACCCCTCCAGCTGCCCCTCTCTGGTGTTGCCGACCCCCAATCAGGCGCCTCCTTCTCCATTTTCCCAGCCGAGCACACCTCCCTCCTCTGCCTTACTCTCTTTCTCTCTTTTGGCATGACAGGTAGGCCCCATCAGAGTTATATACCTGGCGGGCAGATAGCACTGGCAGTGTCTTCCGTTACCAAATTGCAAAGATTAAACCTTCATATTGTTTTGTGAAGCAAATAAATGAAGTTTGTTATATAAATTCTTTAAGGTAAGAATGTGATGTAATTGGATCAAGCTTGGTGCATAGTTTCTTCTGAAATGAGAATGCGCGGTTGAATCAACTAATTATGCTTATGCCAACCAATTGTATTTCCTCCTTGTGCAAAGATATCAAAGATAGGATTCTGGACCTAGCATTCTTAATGAAAACCTAAATTGTTTAGAAACAATAGTGAGATCCAGTATTACCATGCTCTGTAACTTGCTCACTAATCTTGGTATTTTTAGCTAAATCATGCCCTGATGCAATTGTTATACATCTTATATTTAGTTCAATTTCAGATTTGCCAAAGTCCCCAATAATCTATCTGCAATCTGCCAAATTCAAAATATTTATGCAAACCAATTAGAAATCTGAAAAGATTCATTAAACTCCTATGACAAGAATTCCATATGGCAATGTTTAGTCTAATCTTGCTAAATTTTGATAATTAAATTTTAGTAAACAATAAGATTTAAGATAACGCCACCTAACATCAAAACCTACCAGTAATCGGATTAACTTACATCATGTCTTTCTCCTGGTATCCATAATCCATTAATACAAGGCAAGGTTACTAATTTAAACTATCTTTTGGACACATAAATATCATTAGCCTTCTTCAATAAAATCAAAAAGACTCTCTTGCCTATAACCATTTAAAATGATCCTATAATCTAAAGTCCAAAGCTTGTATAAAATAATAACTATTGAGCAATTGCAATCTTATTTAAGAAATCTTGCTAAAACACAGCTTTGCATCCAAAATAACCTAATTGCTTTTTCAGCAATTAGAATAATTAATATTGTGCAACCTTATTAAATTAGGTTTTTAGCAAATCATCTCCATCAACCCTCTTTAATAGGTGGTGGATTACTAACTTGTTCCTAAATCTCAATTAGATAAATAGCCTCCAATCTATAATTAAAATTGGAAAGAAAATACCTAAATCAAGTATTTGCCAAACCACCTCCCAGGCAATCTTTCTAATGCATAAGTCCAACTTAACTCTTGGAACTTCCTTGATAAATATAAATTAAAATAAAAGAAGTTATAAAGAAAAAGATCAAGTCCTTTATCTTGAACCCTGCAGACTGATCCTGCGGGTGATCCTTTATTTACCTTCTTCCAATTTCTTAAAATTTTCCTTCACGGTAAAGCTATTTGATCAACTCCTTCCTATCAACTAAACCCATTCCGATTACTCCCTCTCTACTTTCAATTATAAACAACATTAAATAAGTTCAATCAATTTAAACCAAATTTTGCCACTGCTTGGATTTATTTGGTTTTCCCTTTGTTGCCGCGTATTAGAAACTACAGTCTGAAGACGACCAGACCAAGCGGATTGGGGTACAGTGAAGGTTCAAGATTTTAATACAACTGACTGGTTAAGCAAGTTTTGATTTAAATCAAGGCTGCGGTAATAAGTAAGGCAAGTCATCACTTTGATCATATTGATACCATGTTTTATAAAAGTTATGTTCTTTCAAAATTATCAAACTGCATGCTTACGTTGTTATGCAAATTATATCAAATGTAAGGTAGATATTACCCCTGTTATGATACCAGTACTATTATGACATCCTTTACCATTTGATTCAATTAATCCTTATCGCCCTAGATAATATTGCTATTAACATTAGCTAAAGTCATATTTACTGCCAAGTGAGTCCAGAGCTAGAGCTTTCAATTGTCCAGCTCACCATTATTCTTCAAACAATCAAATTGATTTTGGGCAGTTATGGGATGTAGATGACTGATAGTTTTGGTACAAATTATCTTATGCTTCTCGAAACTCTAAAACTTGCTTTACCTGTCTGGGCGGATGGTAGGAGTGGTTGGTGGATGTAACATTGGGCTGTGGACGCCCGTCTGGACAAATTAAGGACTTAATCCTGTGTTGACCTCTCCATGTAAAACAGTACAACCACAAGCTGGCAAAGTGTAGGCATGACTAAATAATTTGTACTCGCCAGTAAATGAATGCATTTCGGGGGAAAGCACGAGTTTTCTCGCTGGACGCAAAGCGTTCTGGAGATGGTCGTGTCACCGGATAGCGGTGGGTGCAAGAGGGGGTCTAGCTGGCACCTAAATGGCCTTCCTGTATATGGAAACTTTAGCAAGTGCATTCTTTTACTAGATACATTGTAAAAGTCATATGATGATCCGGTTGATCTACATGTCTAAGGAATCATGTGGAATATAACGATTGGGTTATCTCTTGTGGATAAAGATGTGCAACTCTGCAGAGTCTAAACTATTCGGATAGCCGAGCTCACGGTCAAAAGCGGACATAGGAACATCCTCGAGTTAGTTCTATTTCAAAAACTTTTTCGGGCGGGATGAAAACTAAGTAGAGAGATGTACTCTACTTTGTTGGATTTTTCCAGCGGTAATTAGGGTAGATGTAGCCCAGTAATCAAATTTAGCATTGGTGGAGGTAACCATACACTGTAAAAGGTGGATGTAACCTGCGCTACCATTAATATTGCACTCTCTCTCTCTTTACAACTTGCATTTTGGTTAAAATTGCTAAGTCACAGGAAGTTTACCTATTTTATTGGAAACATTGTTTTAGCAAATAAAATAACCTCAAGCCTCCTTTCACAGCCTTGCATGTAATAGTTATTAGTGTTGCATTCTGTGTGGTGGCTTGTTGAGTACAATTTGTACTCATTGTTGCTAATTACCCTCCAGTCAGTCAAGAATAGAAGAAGTCCTTGCAATGCTCCAGAAGGATCGACAAAGCTGGTATTCAAGAAGGCCATGGACATAGGTCGCGAAACCCCAGTTGGCTGCCTGTGGGCAAGTCCTGAGGGTCCCACTTGTGTGAAGATTTTCTACTGCTGCACTCTCTGCTTTTCGGCCCAACCGGCCCATGTAAGTTATTACTGTATAAATTATGCTTCCGCTTAATATGTTTTTGATATACAGTGATGTAACTGTGAGCACTGGCTACTGATCCAGGGAACAGTGCAGAAATCACAGAGGAATTTGGATTTCTAAATCCGGTTCTGGCAAATGATCTCTCTCTGTCAGAGTCAATAGGCGAAGGATCCAACCGAGGTGCCTCTAAGTGTATCTGTAGTGTCTCCAGCGACAGGCCCTCGCTAGCAAGATCAGGTGTATGACTGGTAAGTTGACTCTCATCTCTATCAAGAACTATCTCTATGGTGTTAAAGGAAGGCCATGAAGAGGTAAAACTATCCACGCAAGTAGACATGGTGCTCATAATCGCTTTAATCTCATCCTAAATCACCATCGCACAATCACCACCAGGGGGCACAACCATGAATTCCTTGCATAATGCATCAAGTCTAGAAGCCTGATCTTCATGTGAAGGAGGTGACTCATGAGGCAGCACTAGGAACTCAGGCACAGGATCTATAAATTGGCTTAGTGAAAGTACAGGTAAAGTGCAGGCAGGAGGCATCGAATCCAATGCAAAATCATTACTCATTCTCTTCTCAAAATCTCCTAACATCCTAGATATCCTCTCCTCAAATCTGGTCAACTGATCAAGCTCAGGAGTCGAAGTCTCATGCTGAGATACTGGATAGTGATGCTATGACCAATGAGAATAATCTTGATCTCCGTACCTAAAACCCTGCAATGGTGTAGTAGAAGAAAATGATGAGATATCACGGTTGTTGTTTCCATATGACAAACTCGGGTGCTCAAGCCATCCAAGGTATTAAGTGTTAGGGTATGGCCCAATCGACTGAGCAAAGCTCATCCATAACACTCTGGAGTGGACAAATAACCATGCTGGTACTCAGCGGATGAATGGCCCTGAAAACCACAAGTCTGACATATAGGAACAACAGGAGAGTAGGCGTCTGATAAAGAACTGTACTGATCATGTCCGCTCTCTAACATAATCCCTCGCTCTAAAGCATAGCGTTCTAACTGACAAGACACTACATTTACCTGTTCTTGAAGAATATCGTAAGTGCTAGTGGTGCTCATAAAACCACAAGAATCAAAATAGTAAACCATAGCCTCAATAAGTATGTATATCGATTAACCTACGAGAAAGGACACAAAAAGACACGAGAAAAAGAAATAATTAGGGAAAGGGTTAAGGGTTAGTGATATATCACAAATATGAATAAGGACGATATAAAAGATAAGTCAGCACAAACACAAAAAAAAAGCAAAAGAAAACAAACAACGACCTAGTCTATAGCCTAACACTATCGCTCTAAGCTAATCCCCAGCAACATCACCAAAATACTTGATCGCGCAAAAATAGCACACCCGCAAATGCACGGGTTACCACTAAAATAGCGACAAATGTCGTATTCTCCAAAGAGAGTAGACTAAGGCCACGATACTTAGCTAAAACTAGGTCTACCGAGACGGGAGATAAAACGATAAACTAAACCTAAAACAACTACCGAATCTACCGATCGAACTAACTAAAATAACCAAACGAATCCCTAGTCGCACGGACAAAACTATGACAGAACTAAATGAACGAACGGACAAAGGACGACGGGACGAATGACCGTACAAATTGACATTGCACGACCAAACAAACAACACGACAAGAGATACACGAACGAACACGACTACTGGTCGATGACCTAACTAGATACCACCTACGAGGCGGAATGAGAAAGTCGAGAAGCACTGGGAAGTCTAGATGCACGAAGGTAGTCAAGAGAGAACGATGGGGAAGATGGTCGATAGCTAACTAGATGATATCGACACAGGATAGCACAAATAACTACGACTAACTATCGCACGTCCTAACTATCGACAGACCGTAGAACGGAAAAAAGAGTGAGTCTAGAAGCAAGGAGGGGGTCGAGACAGAAAGGGGAGGAGAACGATCGCCGACTAGCTAACTCGCAAGCACAAACATACACAAAATAACAATGACAGCTACACAACTAGGACATGAACACCGATCACAGACATAACTAACAGACAACTGCTAGAAACAGTAAATTGACATCACTAACACAGAACACTAACCTAACTACAGCTTGATACTAAACATCTAACACTGATAACAATTTAACGGCTAAACAGATATCACAATTGACAAGTACTAACACAGATTGCTTACATCTACTGAACAAACACAGAGCTATCACACAGGCTAACAACTCACAGGTATCACAATTACAAGGTTTAATTGGAACAATTGAGCGGTACTCATGAAGCGAAAATGACAAGAAAACTACACAGGTACTAAACAAATATCACAGATCACATCCCACATGAGCAGTAGACATCTAAATCTACAATTTCACAATAACATCCATAGTTCACTTCTCATACACACAGAGCACAGATCAAAATCTTCAATTCACCATCACACAGTGCAAATAGTAACTAACAGTTAACAATGTGGGCAATTAACAACAAGCAATAATTAAGCGGGGGTTTAGATCATATACCCTCCTCTTAGTTAGGAAATTGAGGATTTACCCTCCTCACTCAATAATATGTGGGGTCATCATATGTCACTGACATGTGGGCCAGGAGGATAGCAAAGAGAGAAAGGGAAAGAGAAAGGGAGAGGAACTGAAAATTAACTGGGGAGTATAGCAATAGCAGGGGAAGCAGAGGGGTCGATGAAGTATAGATCGCCGTCGATGTCGGCGCTGCAGAGGAGGAAGATGTCAAGGCGGCGGAGCAGCTGCCGAGGTGAGCTGCTGGCGCGGTGGAGCAGAAGAGGCGGCAGAGAGGTGGCGGCGGCACAAAGGGAGAGGGAAGAGGTGAGTAGGGGATCTGGGGGCATTGCTACAGAGAGGAACTGGTAGTGTCCGCCGGTGGTGGTGAAAAGGGAGGAGAGGGTGCTGGGGCTGCGGGTGGCCGAGAGGAGGTGGAGGAGTAGGGAAAGGAAGCGGCAGCCGGTAGTAGGGAGCAGTGACGGCCGGAGGAGAGCGTGCTGAGATGGGTGGTGGAGGAGTGGAGGCAAGGGAGAGAAAGGAGGCGGCGCAAGAGATGGAAGGCGGTCGGTGGATGGCGCGGGTGAGGTGAAGGAAAGAGCAGTGGCGGCTGATGGTAGGCGTCGTCTTTTGGCGGCTGGAGAAGGGAGCGGAAGAGAGGGGAGGAAGCGTTGCGGAGCAGATGGTTGCCGGGAGCGCAGAGCGCCACTGGAGGGAGAAGGCCAGTGGAGGAATAGAGGCGGCGGCCAAGATGGAGACGCGTTGGAGGTGGCCGTGGCGCGCCGACGAGAAGGCCCAGCCTCGCCGGCGGCCGAATGTTGAGAGGAAAGGGGAGGAGAGCAAAAAAAAAAGGGGGGCCAAAGTAGAAGAAAGCCAGATAGGCTTTTGGGGATTTTTGACATTTTGCATATTAGCCCTCAAGGAATGTAGATTTTACAATCAGGTCCTTTCCTCTTTTGATTTCTTCTAGCAAGCTCCTCCGGAAGTTTAATTTCTTCGCGAGTTGCTCCTACGCATTCGGTGATATGTAATTTTGTATGGAGCAGTTCTAGCACACTAATTTGGAGTGAATGTCCCTCGATGATGCCGGCCTATAGAAAAATATAGTAAAATATAAAATGATCCATTTCGAGCAGTTAATTACAGAAAAACGTGCAAATGATGATAAATAGTCCTAAATATGAAAAACAAATAGTGGTAAATGACTGAAAAATATAAACAAATATGACACATTTTATGCCATAAGGTCGTACTCTTTTATTTAATAAAGTTTGTCATTATGCCTGATATGTATCCCTATTACTATTATATGCACTAGCTGATACTAGACTAATGCGATTTATATAGAGGATTCGGAGTCAACGCTCTGGGGTCCGACATCATTCGATATACCACAGGCAATCGACTGGGAAGCAAAATCATAATTCGAGATGCTGTCGAAGAATCCTTCTTCAAATACCTTAGGTTGATATGGTTCTTCCTCAGCAACCGAGCAACAAAGGATATAGCTATGAATACATAGAGTACTCAACAAGTCATTTATAACATAATGAAATATATAATTATACAAGGCTTAATAAATACAATAATTTAGAGTAAATACAATAAATAGATCAAAACAAACTTTGAAAATAAATATTTCAAAGGAATTAAGTGAACATAAGTGAATTGACCGTTCACTTTTAAACCAAAATTCAATCAAGGTCTTATGAAATTTACCCTAGTGTGAAATCACCAAGCATTGTCTATAATCAGGGACACGGTTATTTGTATAATTTTACACTCTACAAAGATTGCACAACTTTGCCCACATGACACTACCATCTCATATTGCCATATGATTAACATATTTCCTTGGGTGTGCGACAGAGAGATCATGATAAGGCCTTTATAATGCTCAATCTCAAACTGATCTCATCCGCTAAGGATTTGCTGCCAAATAAACTAACAACCTAGTTAGAAAAGTTCCCTCTTACACCATATAGAAGGTTACCCAAAAATGAACTAACCACCCATATCATCTCAATGACAAAATCAAAGTTGAAACATCACAAATTAATTAGCCAAGTCTATCTATACAAGCCATTACCTAGTTAAGTCTCAATGGTGCACAAAGTTAAGTCCTTAGTCATTACCCAAGCGAAGCATCCACATCTCAAAGGGCTAATCATACTTCCCCTTTTACTGTACAATTACTCGTCCAAGTAAAAATCATTTTGGTTTAACCAAGACTAATGACACTACCCATGTCATGGTACACAAATTTTATAACTGTGGTTAACCATCACGATTCAATATCTCATTAAGTTAAAATTAATTTATTGATCAATGTAATAATAAAGCCCAACGTAACAATAAGCATGGATAAGCATACTAGATATGCAACTTCAGTGGATACTAGTATGGCATCACTAGATAATTAACTATCCCATGGCAGTAATGGAATCATGGCACTCAAATTATCCAAGGAGAGATTTAATTAAAGTTGGTTGATAACTATAAGTACAAAGGTTTGTAATAAATTAGCAATGTACGATAGTTTAAAATTAAAAAAAATAATACTTAGATACAAAATAATAGATTCAACATGATCAAATGTCATGACTTGCTTTGGCTTTGCTCAGTTACCGCTTCTTAATCTTCAGTTTCTATTTATAAACAAATTCAAATAAAATCTAAAAATAACAAAACTAGAATCAAAAGGTATAGCTCAATTTTTGATGAATTTAATAAGAAGAATATGGTCAATCGGAGTTCGAACAGAGGACAAAGGACTCTCGGAATATTTGCCAGAAAAATAAATTCCTAGAAATTGAGAGAGAAATTCTCTTTAAAATTAAATAAAAGAAAAATAAATCCTGAAAGTGGAGATCACATGTCTGTGGCTCAGTCTGCGATAGACTGAGTGCATCGAACCAGTGTAGGGGTTTGGCTAATGTGGCAGTTGACTAGGATGACACATGTGCAATAGGGGATGACATGGTGCTGATATGGGTGACACATGGCTTGCTAACATGGCAGAGCGTTGCGATGGGGTGAGGTGGTAGCTAGAGCTTGCATGGAACACACATGGCAAACATGCGATCAGATGACTGGGGCAGATCTACGGCTGAGGTGCTTTGGCTTCAACGACGACTATCGACAGTGAGCTAAACGTCAACAAGGTCGCTGAGAGCTTCCTTGTGCGATGGCAAAACCATCTAGTGGTTAAAATTGGTCAATGGTGGGTGGCACGCTAGTTGGTAGCAAGGTGAGTGGGGGCGAGGCTCGTGCGATGGTGAACTTTGACGAGGAGGGCTTGGTTTGGGTCGGCCAGGCGTGCAAAGAGATCATGGATACAATGTGACGCTAAAGTACTTGATATAGAGACCGATGGTCATCGAGGACAACCGACAGTGAGGAGAAGGCAGCGGAGTAGATCGGCTATGGTGGCAACTCACCTCTGGCAATCTTCAAGGGTCAGCGAGATACAGACGAGGTGGAGCGGCGCATGGCAAATCTGCCACATTGGTCAGTGAAGACAAAGGGGCTTCGGAACGGTGGTGATGGCTCATCTTAGTTAGAGACGAATGCGACGGCACAACTCGAATTCCAGTGCGAGGATGGCTAAATCAAGGCGTGCTTTTATAGCATAGGTAAGTAGAGTCCAAGACAGGGACTACGACGCTACAACAAAGTCTGGCTCGAACACGATCAGGGAAGACGGAGCTGGCAGATGGGGCTCACCTATCGGCGGCTGCGAGCGGAAGAGGGCACAAGGGCAACGCATGGCTAGCGGATGAGCAGGCTGGGCTAAGTAGTTGCGCACGAGAGTTGGGTTGGGCCAAAAAAGAAAGGATGAGCCAAAGGAATAGGGTTTGATCCTGAATCCAAAATCTAGATTTTTTCGAATTTCAGAAATGGAGATAATTCAAATTGAGCTAAAATAACTAGCAAATAAACTCTAAAAATCCAAGAAAGTATAGAAAATTCCTTACAATACAAGGAACCCAAATAAAATTGGTTTTGAATTAATTAAACTTTATTTTATTCATATTAAATCTTTTTAATTTCTAAAAACTCAATTTAAGCTTTACTTAATTCAAAAAATCCAAATAATTATTTTTTATTTTACAAACTTCAAAATGGCAACTAAACCAGGATGTTACACCACCCGATAGATTTCAGAAAAAAATACCTGTTGTTTTGACCATTGGTTGGAATCAAAAAATCCCATTCCCGTCCCCTTTGCCCCAGATGCACACCTTTGCCTCTTACCTAGCAACTCCACCCATGCGACCACCGCTCTTCGCCTTGCTGGCTCACCCTACTAACCATCACCGCCTAATTTCTAACTATTGTGTATGTCACATCATGGCACCCTACCCGGGAAGCAAATTCTACGGGGGAGAGCATACGGGGAAGAGAGGCCCTCCCGATAGATGTGGCCCTGCTCAGAGCTTTTCTCAGTGTTCGGTTGCAGCGATTTTTAGGCCTCGATCAGATGGGCTTCTCCCATCGCTGGCGATAGCGATTTTTGCACTGTAGTAGGTACTGCAGCGATTTGAGCACTGTTGATGATTTTGTCTTTTTATGATTTTTTTTGTTTTTTTTGGTATTTTTATGTTTTGTTTTTTCCTGTATTCCTTTGCATAGTCTGTGATAGGTTAGCATGTCGTTTTTATTTTTAAATTTTTTTAAATTTAATTATACCCAATAAGTCAACTCAGTTACAGTAAAAAATCAGCCAACTACAGTAAAATTTCAGCTAGAAACCATCGCTATTTCGAACACCCCTGATTCTCCTCCTGCCCGCACCCGCTACCAGATCCACAGTTGACGGGATCCTTGCCGCCTGTCGTGCCCACTCTAATTCTATTGTTGGGGTTTGGTGAAGCCCAAAATCCAAATCATTCAGTTGAGATATGAAATAATAGCACAAAATTTAATTGTTTTTTTAGAAATTAGTGACTGATTTTAACAAATCCCGTCTGTGCTAACATGTTCAAGTTTGAGTAGATTACTGATGGTGATTGAGAACCTCCTTAGTCGAAAACCCAAAAGGCCAGAATCACTAGGCCTTTCACAAGACCATCCGTGGTCGTTCTCGTATGGCTACCTCGTTGGTGTATCTTTCCTGAGGATAAGCTTGCCCCTAATCACCAGGTTGGACACCCTACGCCTCGTCTCTGGTCACGAGCAGATGTGCTCCAACTAGTATCTTCTCCGTGCAATTATACAACATGTATAGTTCATCCACATTCAACACGTGCGTTGGCAAGCATCCTCAATTTGATTGGGGGTTGCCACAACTGTAGCATTCGACAATTCCTCCACGAAGAGGCATCTTTTTTTACGGTAACGGCAGACGCACGCATAACCTATACATATCACGCGAATACGTATCTCTTACATATACTAGAAAATTAAACGGATGCTCAAAGACCTTTGAAGCGTAGAAATACCCTGTCCTACTTAACAGGTACATACCAAGTGAGCTACGCTCAATTCTCCGAACTCCGAAGAGGCATCTTTTGGCAGACCACACTTGGCGCCAAGGAAGCATTACAAAGGCAATTTGATGGCGGGAACCAGAGGGCGATCGAGAAATTGAACAGGCAATCAGATAAGTAATCAAGCATAAGTTAGGAGATAGCTTAGACTATATTAGTAAACACTCTTTGTACATTCAAATATAATCAATATTCAAGGGAGCACGGCTTTATCATTCAAGTCCGTCACTCAACAGGGGCCAGTTGAGGGCTTGAAAGACAGAAACCTGCACGCACACTTTGGCGGCGCACCAATCGGCTCACCGCTCTGGCTGTGGGCTTCGGCTTGAGATTTTTAATTAAAATTGTATTATAGTGGTAGTTAGTTTTTTTAAAAAAATTAAAAACTAAAGTACTGTTATATCGTTATGGACAATGCAAAGGAATTTGAAAAAAATTGAAAAGCCAAAAAAATAAAAAAAAAGTCAAAAAAGCTAAAATAAACCGATATTAGAAGCTGATGTGTTCTAAGCGGTTTCTGAATTAAATAAACTGAAATTTAAAAAAGTCAGAAGTTAAAACCGTTTGAAGAAGTGCCTCTCTTTTCTTTCTCATTGATTTGACCTTTGGTACCCTATTCTTTAGTATTATTCGTAATTAAGATCGACAAGGTTTTTTTTCAATCGTACATACGTTTGATTTCTAAGAACAATTTCTAAAACGTTAATGGTAAAATTCGATGCTATAGTTATTTGAAAATGTTGCAATAATAGTAATTGTAATGCAGCATTTTGTATGATTTGCTACAACAAATGTCCGGTCGATGGATCAGATATAAGATAGTACCTAGTTGTCTCCTTTGTAAAACACCCTGGTATCAAGTTGATAGTTGTACAAACATTTCACTATCTACAAGCAAATTAGATGAACCATTCCTATCGAATAAAAAAGGGGATAACTCTTTGTTCATCTAATTTTCATCCCTATTTAAGCGGCGCTCATTTCAGCTTCAGTTTTTTTTACTATTTTGCCACTGTTTGAGGCTTATTTTCACACCATCCTGCTACGAGTTTTTTTTGCGTAATTAAATTCAAAAAAGAAAAAAGAAAAAAAGGGTTATGTCATCATAGACAATGGAAAGGAGTAAGGGAAAAAACAAAAGACAAAAAGCCTAAAAAACGAAAAAGCCAAAAAAATGAAATTAAGAAATTAGAAGGAAACTAAGGGGCTAAAAGCTCAAGCTCAATAAAGCAGGGCCTTATAAATCCGCATAGAATCCATGCTTCAACCGGTAAAACCAATGCAAATCATGTCTATAGAAAAAAGCAGAGGAACCCTTTGCCAACAAACTATTGGGTAGGTTCTTTTGGGCTGTGGCTTATACTTTTTAGTCTACGGCTTATGTTTTCTGGCTGTTCGTAAGAGAGGTTACGGAGAGAGATATAGGGCCTGTTTGTTTCAGCTATAGATTCTGAGAAGCAGCTGGTGAGTATCTAGCTAGTCAGAATTTGGAGAAGCTGGATAACCCCAGCTTCTAGCTACTAGTTCATTTTCTGGATTCTGTAGCTTCTGGCTACTTAGAATCTGGATGAAAATCTGGACTGTTTGGGGGAGCTGCAGATTCTGAGAGTAGTTGTAGCTGCCAAAAGCTAAAACAAACAGGCCCATACTCGTATACGATTTTGGCCAGTACAAATGAAGTCAGCACAATGCTTGCTACAATTGACCTTCAGATCCTGCCTTTTAGACCCACCTTGAAGAAACGCACCACTTTTGAAAAAGTTACTGTAGCTATAGTGCGTAAGCCATTTTTGGAAGTCATTTCGAACCCATCTGTTTTATTGTTGGGATATGAAGCGTGTACCACGTGGCCAAATCCTGACTGTTACCTAGATTGATGGCACGGATCTGACCGAACAGCCGAGATGATGACGCATGGCGGCGGAAGTCCCAAGGTGACCCTTCGGTGGGTGAATGGGCATGGGTGCGCAACGAGCAAGGCGGCGGTGCATGGCAACCGAGGCACGGTGCGAGCGGCGACCACATGACATTTGGAGCGATGGGGTTCAGTTGGCTAGCGACAACAACGGTGGCGGTGACTCACCCACGGTAGGGCAGACAGTGACAGCAATTGGATGACCAGTGGCGTACATGAAAACATCGGCGACACGAGCTCTAGTGAGAACGGCAGCGCACAGACGAGGGCGAGCGACAGCTCTAGGATGCAGGAAACGAGGCGACGGCTTGGTCTTTTAAGCATGGAGGTCGAGGAGACTAACACGGAGACGACGTGGAGTACATCTCAAGCACGGGTGCCGAGGCGGATGTGGTGAGAGCTCAAGCGAAACACTGCGGTGGCGAGACTAGCTCGGAGACGATGATGAACAGTGCGTGCACCATTGGATGAGCGACAAGCGGCTCAGGGTTGGATCGGAGAGTTGATCGAGAAATAACGGATGAACAGTGCTCGATCCTTCTGATGGTTGCCGCATGTCATCGGACGAGATCCGACGGCTGCCTTCGGGGGACATCTGGATGGGTGACATGTGGCCGAAAGGGGATCGAACGACTGAGGCTAAATGGGCTGGGATGAACAGTAATTGGGATCGCCCTAGTACTGTTTAGGATTTTTTGGGGATTTTCTTATTTCAAAAATTCAAATAAAATAGAATGGGCTCTAGAAAATAGGAAATAAAGCAAAAAAACACAGAAAATTTCAAAAAATTCCTTAAGACACAAGGAATCCAAATAAAATATTTTTAGCAAATTTTAATATTTATTTTAGTCATATTAAATCATTTTAATTATTAAAAAATCTATTTTAAGCTTTAATTAATTTTAGAAAATCCAAATGGTGAATTTTATTTTAAAAGTTTCAAATAACCTTTGAAAATTAGGATGTTGCACATAGGCATGCTTTTCAAAATATCTTTTCAAAATACCTCGCCCCTTCATCATCTCACCCATATAGGCTGCTCCCACTTGCAGTGGGTCTCATAAGTTGTGCAGGATATCTCCCCCTAGCAACTAGCCCAGCTGGACAACCCATACCGACTAGCTCGCCGTGGTAAACTTCACCCTCAACGTGTGTTCCATTCAAGCCGTCACAAAGTCAGCCACTTGCACTACCCCTCTCCGCATCGATGAGATGATTTTCAAGGTCTGGTAAATCTACTAAGCCAAGTTGTAATTTACAGACTTGTGGTTCTACTTGTTTTACACAGGAGATCGTGACAAGATTCAGTCCTTAAGGCTATCTGAGTCATTCTAACACTAACCACACTCTCGTGCACTACTGGACCAACCTCCCCATATCATCCACCCATATATTTAAGCAAGTTGGGGATTTTAGGAACCATAAAATAACCATGTCAAAATATACCAGCCACTTTCCATCCATGACTACCCAACAGTTTCTCATATTTAAAAGTGATGCTTGGGACATTTTGGTACTTCCAAGTATCTAAGCAGTACTAAGCAAGGCTTATAGTTAATTTATTTTCAAAATTTACCATCATAATTTTCCCTAGGGTGACAAGGCTTATATGTTCATAATGTCCCAAGGGAATGTAATACAAATAAGTTAATTAATGGGCATGTAATTAGCACTTTAAAACAGTCATAGATTTGCATATAAAATATTAGCATGCAATTTGATAATTTAAACATAAATAACTTGCTGAAAATGGTAGGTTTAACATGATCAAAGTATTGACTCACCTTGGTCATAGTTGTCGTAGTCTTGCTAGTCTTGACTTGCTTCTGCTTCGGCGTCCTCTTCCAGAGCTTCATATGCTATTTTACGTTGCACGAAAATTCGGATAAAGAAAATCAGCAAAGCAAATATAACCACATAAAAAATTTAAAAGAGTTCCAAAATTCTTGGATTTAGTTCCATTAAATAGATCTTGAATTTAGATGAATTTAGAAATTTATTTTATCAAATTTGGAGTCAATATGAATAAGTTATGCCTATTTAAAACTCTCTGTTTTAATTTATTCCGAAAATGAGAGGGGGGAAGAGAGGTCTCTCGTTGACAGGTAGTACCGATTAAGTTTAGATTGGTCTGAACATTTGAGAGAGTTTGGACCGTTTGAACAAGTGGGATGCCAGAGTCGTCCCATCAACGAGGGACTGCCCGATCGAGCAGAATGTTCGGACTGTCCGGACGGCTGAGACGCGCGAGTCATTCGATCAGCGATGGACCATCCGATTGAGCAAAAGGTTCAGACTATCTGAAAGGCCGGGACGTGTGAGCCATTCAATCAACGATGGACTGCTCAGATTCGCCTAAGAAAGTTCAGATTGTCTGAACGGCTGGAACACGTGCACCGTCTAATCAGCTGATGAATTGTTCATACTATCCGATCGTTCGAAGGAGAACATTCGGACCGTCTGAACGGCCACCTTCTTTAACCTAGAGTTCCCGCCTCTCTTTGGCCGGTAACGAAAGGGCTCACCGCCAGCGATAGAGGCGGCGGTCGCACATGAGCATTACGAAAATAGAATGCTCATGCATGAGCACACGACTGGGCTTAGTCCTGTCGACCAGTTTGATGGTGGTGCCAGTTAGTGGCGACCAATGGCGGTGGCGGAACAGGGGAGATAGTGGGAATTATCTACGGTGCCCTAGCAAAATTCACGGACAAGGAAGCATCTACAGGATGACTCGACTTCACCTGAATGCTTGGATGAGCTTGTGGATGCTGGGAGTGGTCTGGCGGCATATGAGAACAGCGGGCAGAGGAGGCTCACGGTGCTGGCAAGGTACAGGTGTCGATGTGTCTGGTCGAGGGTAGGGATGGTGTTACCTTCCCCCGAGAGTGCTCCTACTCAGCGAAATTGGCTTGGCGAAGCTCCAATTAGCAGATTGCTAGATGACTGGAGTTGGGAAAGAGAGTGTCGATGACGCTCCTATGGGTGGCAATGTTGCAATTCTTCACTGTGGGAGGAAGAGAGTGGTGGTGCAATGAGGGTACAGACCCGGGCAAGGCTTCATAGCTGGCGAAAAGGGCTGGCCACGTGAAGGGGGTGGTTCACAGTCATGACGGAGGACATAGCGTCAGCATGGCTACAGAGGTTGATGATTCAAGCTCGGTGTCATGATGTCGATGCACTACAGGGAGTGGTGGTGCTTGTCATATTAATGGCGGGGCCCTCGTGCCAGGAAGCATGGGCATCGGTTCAGTCGGCACGAGAGGAGGAATGGCGATACGACGGGGCAGGGCCAAGCAGGCTGTGGCTGACAGAAGCGATGTGCACCTGGTAGGAGCTTGACGAGGGTAGATATGGTGTCAAGCTACGGTGACATGGGCGCACGTTGTGGCTAACGCAAGCTGTTATATCACGGCAGATTGAGCAGCACCTCGTCAGTGTTCCTCCGAGTGACGGGTCCAAAGAGGCGAGGTCAGATGCAATGTTGACCCTGTGGTGACGTGAAAGTTGAGCCATGGCAGCGCAGACAATCAACAGCATGAGCAAAAGGGGAGCACGCTGGTGACCGGTGGTCATAGGCTGCCATGGCAAGGCTGGCAGAGAAAATTTCTACCATGGCAGAGCATCGACCAAGGAAGAGGAGAAAGGAACTGAGCTGGCTCGACCAGGCTGAAAGTCCAAAGAAGTTTTTTGGGGCTAGGCCCATTTCCATTTTTCTGATATTTTTGCTAATCCTCAATTATTCAACTTTTCTCATTCCTAAGTGTTACATTAGGCCATGTCTTTTTATTGTTCAACTTACAGCCATATTACTAGTAATTCTCCTACCCTAATTGTTGGATCATATTTTCATATTTGTCTTTTATCTTGGATTTAACTTCTATTAATTTTGCTTTTCCTTTTTGAATTTAGGTTTTTATTACTTTTACTTATTGGAATCTTAACCAAGAATCAAGAAAAACCAACAAGATCAATCTATAGAGAGCATTCATTCCAAAAGATTTTTGTATCTATATATTTTTCAAGATACAAACATTTAGGATGTCACAAGCCTACCCCCTTAAAGAGAATCTCTGACCCCGAGATTTAGCCTAGTTGGAGAATAGGTAAGGATAATCTATCCTTAGTTGATCATCGCGCTCCCAGGTGGCTTTCATTTTGATGTGATTGCTCTATTGCACCCTGCATAGACAAATGGTCTGACTCCTAGTCTTCTTTTCTGTGGTGTCTCGAATCTTGATGGGGCGCTCCTTGTAGGTCAGGTCACTCTCGAGCTTAATCGCCTCTAGCGGAGTTTGGTCTTCTGGCACCCAAAGACACTTCCTAAGTTGGGACACGTGGAAGAGTTTGCGTACATCGGCTAAACTTGCAGGCAAGCCTAGTTGGTAAGCTACTTCTCCTTTCTTGGCCACGATTGGGAATCGCCCAATAAATCATGGGGCAAGCTTACCTTTAACTTTGAATCTTCTAACTCCTTGCAAGGGTGACACCTTCAGATAGACATAATCTTCGACTTTGAGACTTAGTGTCCTATGCTTTTTGTCGATGTAACTTTTCTACCTAGATTGATTTGCTTGCAATCGATCCCTAATAAGGTGAACCTTTTCTTTAGCCTATTGCAAAGTTTTTGGCCCAAAAATATAGCCTTCTCCTACTTTTGACCAGTGCAAAGGGGTTCGGCACTTCCTTCCATATAAGGCTTCAAACGGGGACATCTTCAAGCTAGCTTGATATGCATTGTTGTAGGCACATTTGGTGTAGGGTAGGCATTTCTCCCAATCCTCAGTGAATTCCAGTGCGCATGCTCGAAGCATATTCTCTAGTATTTGATTTACCCTTTCTGTTTAGTCGTCTGTCTGGAGGTGGTAGGCGGTAGGCGGTAGTAAAATCTAGATGAGTGCCAAAGGCTTCATGAAGGCTAGCCTAGAAATATGAGGTAAATTGAGAATCTCGATCCGCGATTATTCTTTTTAGTACACCTTGCAAACACATGATGTGGGACATGTACAGCTCGTCCATGTTATCTTTTTTGTATGTGGTCTTGACAGGGATAAAGTTGGCGACTTTGGTCTGTCTATCTATTACTACCCAAATGGAGTCATACCCTGATTTAGTTCGCGGCAACCCAGTGATAAAATCCATTCCAACTTCTTCCCATTTCCACTGGGGTATTTGTAATTGCTGCAACAAACTTGCTGGCCTTTGATGTTCGGCCTTCACTCTTTGGTACACGTCACAGCAGGCGACATGCTCTACAATGTCTCTCTTCATTCAGAGCCACTAGTATCATTCCATCAGGTTTTGATACATCTTGGTACTCCCAGGGAGAAGGGAATACACAGAGTTGTGAGCTTCCTTAAGTATTAGGTCCTTAAGGTCTTGTTGATGAGGAACGAAGATGTGCTTCCTATATCTTAGGACTCCTTGTTGGTCTTTAGTCATTTTTAGAGCCTTCCCTTTTGCCATCAGGCTCTTCAATCTTTGGGCAGTTGAATGATCCTTATGCATATCTATAATTTGCTCTTCTATACTTGGTTGTATCTCTATAATTCCTATGGTGCCTTGCGCTACTATCTCAAGGTTGAGTGCCATTAGTTCTTTATGGAGCTCAGCCTGTTGCTCTTGAACTAGGAGATTATTGCCATAGGTTTTACGACTTAGCGCATCAGCTACCATATTAGCCTTGCTGGGGTGATAGTGAATATCCAAATCGTAGTTCTTAATTAACTCCAACCATCTCCTTTACCTCAGATTGAGGTTCGACTATGTGAAGATGTACTTGAGGCTCTTGTGATTGGTATATATGTCGTAATGGTTACTAATTAAGTAATGCCGCCATATCTTTAAGGCATGCACTACTGATGCTAGTTCTAGGTTGTGGGTAGGGTAATTTGCTTCACGACGGCAAAGCTGTTTAGATGCATAAGCCACAACTTTACCCCCTTGCATTAGTACACATCAAAGACCTTAGTGAGAGGCATCACAATATATCTCAAAGTCCTTGCATACATATGGGAGGACCAATACGGGGGTGGAGATTAATTTCTTCTTTAGTTCTTGCAAACTTTATTCACAAGCCTTTATCCATTTGAACTTTTCCTCTTTCTTGAGTAGTTATGTCAGGGGTTTGGCAATCCTGGAAAACCCTTCTATAAATCTTTGGTAGTATCTTGCTAGCCCAAGGAAACTTCTCACTTCCGTGACGGTGGTGGGCTGCTTCCATTCCACAACGGCTTCAATCTTGGTTGGATCGACAGATACTCCTCTAGCAGATACTATATGACCCAAGAAGCAGATGTCTTCTAGCCAAAACTTGCACTTGCTGTATTTGGCGTACAACTGGTGTTCTTTTAGCTTCTCTAGCACTAAGCGTAGGTGCTCAGCATGCTCTTCGGCATTCTTGGAGTAGACAAGGATGTCGTCGATGAACACTATGACAAATTTGTCTAGATACTCCATACAAACCTTATTCATGATATTCATGAAATATGTCGGGGCATTGGTCAGGCTAAAGGACATGATTGTGAATTCATACAGCCCATATCTAGTGGTGAAGGATGTCTTCAGTATGTCTTTGGCTCTAATTTTTAGGTGATGATAGCCTGAGCTCAGATCAATTTTGGAGAACATGGTAGCTCCTCCAAGTTGATCAAATAGATCATCAATCCTAGGTAGGGAGTACTTATTTTTGATGGTTACCTCGTTCAAGGACCGATAATCCACACACACCCGGGCAACGCCGTCCTTCTACTTGATGAAGAGCACTAGGGACCCCCAAGGTAAGGAGTTGGGCCTAATGAAACCCTTGTCCTGTAATTCTCAGAGTTGCCTCTTAAGATCTTCTAACTCCTTAACAGTCATTCTATATGGTCTTTTAGCAATCGAGGCAGTGCCGGGCTTGAGGTTGATGATGAACTCAAGATCTCTATCTGGCGACATGCCTGGCAACTCTTCATAAAACACTTCAGGGTAATCTTATACTACCACCATCCCTTCTAGAGGTATGTCTTTAAAATGATAGACAGCACGACCCCAACGATAGGGTCGATCCACCTTTACTTCTATGGTCAATCGAGGGCATTTGGTCAGGCTTATTCTCCTAGTAGCACAGTTTATTACTCATTGATGCCTTGCTAGCTAGTTCATCCCTAGTATGATGTCCAAGGTCTGGGAGTTTAATACTGTTAAATCTACTAAGAAACCAAATTATTCCATGGTAATTTCTACCCCAAGGCTTACTAAGGTAGAAGTGATAATTCCTCTAGGTGAGCTACGCACTATTGATTTCTTTAATGGGTAAGTGGGCAGCCCAATCTTATCCACATATCTTCTTGCTACAAAAGAATGTGAGACCCCAGAATCAAAGAGAATGTGTGCTGGTATTGTCTTGACAGAAACGTACCCATCAGAACTCCTACGGCTTCCTAAGCCTCCTCAATGGTGATGTGATTGACCCAGCCACGGTTGGAAGTCGAGGCAGTCTTGCTGGGTTGGGGGGTCTGGTACCCCTTGCTGGGTGCCGATGTTGGACCTCGTGCTGGAGTGGTCCCCTGATTAAATTTTGCAAGTGTCATCTTGTTATAGGGGCATTGGCTGGTGAAATGCCCCTTTTCACCACAGCTGAAGCAGTTCTTGTTGGCAGCAGGGTTTGTTCTAGTAAACTGGCCTACTGGACGTGGGGTCTGGAAGGAATTGCCAACTGAACGAGGTGCTAGAGCTGGAATCTATGGCCTTGGAAAGGAAAGGTTGTTGAAGAGCTTCTGAATGAATCTTCCTTACACTTGCGGCAAGCTTCCAAGTTCTTCCTTTTATTCTCTAGGATTAGTGCTTTGTTCACCAAGTGGTGGACACTAGAGAAGTTTTGAATGATCAACTGTGCACGTAGATCCTCATTCATACTCTCGAAGAATCTATCTATCTTCTCATCATCATCTGCTACATCTTTTGGGGCATAGCGAGCGAGTTGGTTGAACTTGGTAAGGTACTCGTTGACTGACATGTTTCCTTATTTCACGGTGTAGAATTCATTCTTTTTCATCCTTATCACCCCTGTAGGAATAAAGTTAGCCTTGAATGCCACCTTGAACTCCCTCCATGGGATGACCTACTGGGCTTGTTGGGCTCGAGGAGCTTAGATGACTAGGTTGACCTGATTAGCCTGATTCGCTTCTCCTTACACTCCGATATTACTTGTAGTTGCCTCTTGTCCTTCTACTTCTCCTTCAAAATCCTCTTCAGTTACGGTACCTTCGTGGCCTCGGGTGGATAGGTAGTTCTCCCACCAGGTTGTTGCTGCTTCCTTGAGCTAGTGGGTGGCAAAGACTACCCAATCCTCCTCGACACACTTAGCAAGCCAAAGTTTCTTTTCAATATCTCGAAGCCAGTCTTTAGCCTCAAGGGGTTCGTTTGCTGAGGCGAACATCAGGGGTCGAGTCATTAAAAAGTATACCAGTATTGAATTTTGGTTGCCAGCACTGGCTTGCTGGCCATTGTAGATAGCTTGTAGAATCTGGGTTTGTTGTGCCATGACCTACACCATGGTGGGGTTGACCGGCGGGGGTAGAAGGTCGACTCCTTGACCCCTGGCCTCTACCTCGGCCCGTAGGCGGGGTTCCTTGGTTGGCATCTACTCCAGCTTGCACATCTGGACTGGCGCTATCTTGGGCCCAGTGATTCTCTGAATGGCCATCTGTGGGTACCAGTTTTGTCTTTTAGCTGCTAGTGTTAAGTAAGTGGGTTAACAATCACACAAAAACCAACTGAATTAAGATAAATGATAAAACACATTTCAATACAAGGCCTACATATGGCCACATAGCATTCATAGATAAGGGGAGACATGGCTTAGCGCACATAGTACTTAGGCTAAGCTAAGCGTTGTAGTTACAACACAATACTTATGGTGCATAACATCCATGGCTACCATTCTAGTTACTACCACATCTTCTTACTAATACAGAGGGTTAGTTCTTGCTATCACCATACAACTCTTAACAACCACTACACTAAACTACCTACTCCTCCATGAAGCTAGCACCTGGGCAAGAAGGACTGTAGTATGGAGACTGAGAGCGGGAGCGGTTGCCACTGAAATCCGATGAATCTGAACGAGAGCAGGAGTGACTGTGGCCAAAGCGGGTCCCTCCGAGGGTGATGGTCGCACGCGGACTCAGGGGCCGCACGTTCTTACGAGCAATGAGCCTCGTGCGGGGCCTATCAGCCCGTGGCTAGGGCGAAGTAGGATCCACGGTGACAATGGCAGGTGTAGCAGGATCTAGAGTGAGAATCGCTACTACAACTGCCTGTAACATCCTAATTTTCAAAGCCTTTTGAAGCTTTTAAAATAAAATTCACCATTTGGATTTTTCTGGCATTAATTAAAGCTTACATTAAATTTTTATAAATTAAAAGGATTTCATATGAATAAAGCAAACATTAACAATTGTTGAAAATATTTTGTTTAGGTCCCTTGTGTCACAAGGAATTTTCTTGAATTTTTCTGGATTTAGTTGCTATTTTCTAGAGATCATTCTATTTTCTTTCAATTTCTAAAATTGGAAAACCCCCAAAAATCCCTGTGCCATTCGCCCAGTTCGAACACGCCTCTGCCATGTGTCGGTCATCCGTCACAAGTTGATGTCCCTAGCCATCCGATTATAGTTGTAGTTAGGACCGTCCGAACTTTTGAATCCATCCGGACCATCCAATCCTTTTTGGACCATCCAATCAGCCGCATTGTTCACCCGATCCGAACCTACCCACGCACTGTTCATATTTGCCAGCTGAACTTGTCCGTCAAAGCAAGCACTGTTTATCATCGTCCCCGGGTGGGACTTCGACTCCACCACTGCCTCAGTATTCGTGCTCGAGCCGAGCTCTCACCGCCATCTCTCACTTGGCCTCTGTGTCGTGCTCAACCCAGTCATCCTCGGACTCCGCACTTAAATAGCCACGTAGTCCCTCAGTTCTTGCATCCCGTAGCCACATCCCACCGTCGAAGTTTGCCGTGAAGCCGCCTGTCTTCGCAGTCTCGCTGGAATTCATTGCCGCCATTGTTTCCCTGAAGTTCATTCGCCGTTTCACCTCGCCGTCCCACTGGTCAACCAATCGCTCCACCGTGCACCACCGTTCGCCTAGCCGCCGTCCACCAAGTTGTCGTCGGTGGGTCCGTCGTTGAGCTCTACCCTACCTCATCATCTCGCTGTTCCTCAGTTCTTGTGCACCGCCGCCTCGCCCATCACGCGTTCGTGCCCCTTCGGTCAACGAAGAGTCGCGTCACTTCATCTTCAACAGCCAGTCGCCGACCATTGCGTGTTGACCAAGTTTGGACCGTCCGAACTTGTCTAGCTATTCGGAACGTTCGATCGCAGATGGACCATCTAATCTTCATCATCATTCGGACAGTCCAAACCTTACCATCTCCATACGATCTTTCGCAATGGCTGAGATGTGCTGCTCAGTTTGGATAGTCTGAACCCCTCCACACCACTCAGCCGTCCGATCATTGGACAGTCCAATCTTTGTGGCTTCTCGACCATCCGATCGCCTTCATGGGTCAGAGCACCCGATCATTCCCGCCCTACCGAGTCAGCCTTAGCCAAGTCATTGCCATCTCAGTAGCTACCTCAGCCCTAGATCTGATGTTTCAGTGCCACGTCAGCACCAGAGTCGTCCGAGATGCCACATCATCCACCACGTCAGCTCTAGCCGCCACGTTAGCCCTAGTCTGGCATGTCAGCAAGCCCAGTCACCCATGCACTATTCTGTGAGCCGAGTTCATCGTAGACAAGCCTTTTTGTGCACCGAGTCCACAGCACAACTCGTTCTCCTCCGTCCTGACTCCAATTGACTCCGTTCTTTTTTCTAAATTTATCTAAAATTGAGCTCTATCTTTTGATTTTAGTTTTGAAGTTTTTAGAGTTTATTTGAATTTTATTTAATTTTATTTTTGTGTCTCATTCGTTTTCTCCCTTGTTAGATCGTGTCTTCGGAGGAGAGGAAGCACAACCAAAAGATAAGAGTACATAACTGAGAAAGGCCAAGGCAAGTCATGTCCTTTAATCATGTTGAACCCTATTTTTTTAATCTATTATTTATTTATTTTATTTTAAATTATCTTGTATTACTATTTTATTATAAACCTTTGTATATGGTAGTTAGTGTCTAAATTGATTAATCCCTCATTTAATAAGTTGAATACCATGATGCCATTATCACCATAGGATGGAAAATTATCTAGTGATGTCATAACAGTTGTCACATGGGTTGTACAATTAATTTGCTTAGCCATGCTTACAGATACGTTGGGTTTACCATCACATGTGATTAATTAATTAATTTAACTTAATGAAGTATTGAATCGTGGTAGGTGCCACAATTATAAAATTTATGTGCCATGACATTAGTGTGCCATTGGTGATGGTTGCACAAAATTAGTTTTTCACTCGGGCGAGTGATCGTGCAGTAAAGGTGGAAGTATGGATTCACTTCAAGCGATGTGGAAGTCTCGCCTAAATAATGTTTAAGGACTTAACTTTATGTGCTATTGATCTGAGCCTTAAAGGAATACGCGTAGGCTACGGAAGCAGAAAATAAAACTTTTCTACCGCACACCCAAGAACATCATGCTAAGGAAGGATCATGGATCGTTACCACTTAGACGCGCAGCGCAGCGGAAGAAGAATTGGAAACCGATCCAATCACGCGTGTCGAGGTAGTAGTGGAAGTAGCCGATTGTCCCGAACAGATCATCTCCTCCACGCACGCCGATCAGCACTACAACGAGCAGCGCCTCCACCGGTATCCACACGTCCGGGGCTGGAACGCCGATCGCGAGTGTACTAGCACTCGTGAGCAGCTAGGGTTTGGCTCGGGAGGTGGCTGCTAGGGTTTTGCTAGATGTTAACCGGGACGAATCCGCTCAGCCCCTCGCCTCCATATATATAGACCTCCTCACGTGGGCCTTGCGGACCAAGGCCCATTAGGAGTCTATTCGGATCTTTATCCGAATTGAGCCCATATCCGAATCATATTCGAATCAGTGTTCCAACCCGTTAAGCGTGCGACCCTGTAGGTTCACGTATACTTGGTCGTGACCCGGAAACGCCTTTCCGGTCACCCTGTTAATAGCGGCCTCTAGTAAGACATATTAACCCCAAAGTATATGTAAAGATCATATCGGTTGAACCTGTAATGTTCTCTCATGTACGAATCCTTTGCCTCACGATATAGATTGAGCTCAAGGCGAAACACTGTGTCATCCTCTTAATAGCTCAATCACTCTCTCGATTCCGTGATGGATTATAAACTTGTGATTGACTCCTCAATCACCTTGGCATGGCCATGCACTTTCATAATCCATTACATCGAGGGCCCAGATATCTCTCCCATAAGGAGGGGCAAATTCTATCTTGATCATTCACATCCCACTACATGTTTCTGGGCAAACCGAAGACTACTTTTATGACTACCCAGTTACGGAGTAGTGTTTAGTAGTCCCAAAATAAGCTACTACTCATGTTGGGAACCATGATGATCTCAAGTCTAAGGATTCTACATAAACACTACTCGAGACCAACTGATGATACATGGAATCTCTGCAGTGTCTCATGGCAGGTCTATCCAACATATGTTCACTAACACATGTCCATATTATTGATTTGGTATCACCATACCATGATCCATGAGACATGATCATCAATCAATACATATGTTGATCTTTGTCTTTGAATCATATTTGTTCCTCATATGATATACGATCAGGAATCATTTAGAAATAGCAACATTTTAGTATTTAAGAGTCTCATGAATAAGTCACATACTCATTGATCAATAATGATGATGTCTATTCCAAGGAACAAAGTAATGTATCATAAACATAGTATGTGATATATACAACATCTCCATGTTGCCTCTAGGGCATATCACTAACAGTCTCCCACTTGCACTAGAGTCAACCATGTAGGTATCTAATACCCATTGCCCTAGTGTGAGCCTCATGCTTTGGCTGGGGAAGCGGCTTTGTCAACGGATCTGCAATGTTCAAATCCGTTTGTACTTTGCATATCTTCACATCGCCTCTCTCCACTATCTCGCGGATGAGATGAAATCGCCGTAAAATGTGCTTGGACTTCTAGTGCGATCTAGGCTCCTTGGCTTGTGCAATGGCCCCACTATTGTCACGATGAGGTCCATTGGGTGGAGGCACTAGCCATCACACCAAGCTCGAAATAAATTTCTTGATCCAAACAGCCTCTTTGGCGGCTTCTTGAGCTGCTATGTACTCGGCCGTTGTAGAATCAAGCAACCGTCTGTTTGCTTGGAACTCTTCCGACTTATCAGATGCTTTGCCTCTTTGTCGGTTTGGAAGCTAGCATCGGTGTAACCATTTACAACGAGCTCTTTCTCACCTCCATAGACAAGGAACACATCTTTAGTTCTTCTCAAGTACTTCAAGATGTTCTTTACGACAATCCGGTGACTTTCACTGGATCGATCGTATCTACTCGTAGCACTTAAAGCATCTGAAACATCGGACGTGTACAAAGCATGGCATACATAATGGACCCAATAGCGAAGCATATGGAATCGCATTCATTTTATCCCGCTCATCGGTGTACTAGGACACCGATTCTTGCTAAGATTTATACCATGTGACATAGGTAGAAAACCTTTCTTGGAATCATGCATATTGAACCTTTTCAACACCTTGTCAATGTACGTATCTTGGCTTAATCCAATTAGCCTTTTGATCTATCTCTATAGATCTTGATGCCCAGAATATATGCTGCCTCTCCTAAGTCTTTCATAGAGAAACTATTTTTAATGAAGAGTTAACAGATTCGAGCAAAGGAATGTCATTTCCGATCGTAATATGTCATCCACATATAAGACCGAAATACGAGTGCGCTCCCACTAGCCTTTTGTAAACACAAGGCTCTTCTTCGTTCTTGATGAAACCAAACCCTTTGATTACTTCATCAAAACGAATGTTCCAACTCCGAGATGCTCGCTTTAATCCATAAATGGAGCTTTGGAGCTTGCATATCTTTCCAATCGATTGCGGATCGATAAAACCCGTGGGTGTGTCATGTACACATCCTCACTCAGATTTCCATTAAGGAAAGCTGTTTTGACATCCATTTGCCATATTTCATAGTCGAAATATGCAGCAATCGCTAGAATGATCCGAATAGACTTTAGCATTGCGACGAGGCGAAAAAGTTTCATCATAATCAATACCTTGAATTTGTTTGAAACCTTTGGCCTGTCGCGCTTTATAGATGTGAACATTTCCATCTATGTCTATCTTTTATTGAAAATCCATTTGCATTCAATGGTTTTAACACCATCAAGTGGATCAACCAAGTTCCAAACTTGATTACTGTGCATGGATTCAATTTCGGATCTCATGGCTTCAAGCCATTTCTCAGAGTCTGGTCCCACCATCGCTTCTTCATAGGTCTTAGGCTCATCGTTGTCTAACAACAATATGTCCCGTTGTTGAGTAGTCAAGAACATGTACCTCTCAGGTGCACGACGTGACCTTTCTGACCTACGTGGTGCTGGTGTGTCCACAACAGGTTCTTCAACAGTTTGTTCATCCTGTTGTGGTTCTGTAGGAGCTGAAACGTTATCAGGTGTTTCTTGAATTTCTTCAAGTTGCACTGTGCTCCCACTATCCCTTCTTGAGAGAAACTCTTTCTCTAAGAAGACACCATGCCGGGCGACAAACACTTTGCCTTCTCCTTGATTATAAAAGTAATATCCTTTTGTTTCCTTAGGATACCCGATAAAGAAGCATTTATCAGATTTAGGAGTGAGCTTATCAGATTGTAAACGTTTTACATAAGCCTCACATCCCCAAATCTTAAGAAAAGACAAGCTAGGACGTTGTCTGTCCACATCTCATATGGTGTCTTTTCTCTGATTTTGATGGAACCATTTAGTGTGAACGCTACTGTTTCAAGAGCGCACTTCAAAAAGACAACAAAAGATCACTTTGGCTCATCATGGGCGCACCATATCTAATAAGGTGCGATTTCTCCATTCGATACCCCATTCCATTGAGGTGTTCTGATGGAGTCAATTGTGGAACAATTCCACAATCCTTTAGATGATTGCCAAACTCATGGCTCAAATACTCGCCTCCACGATCGATCGTAGAAACTTGATTGTCTTGCCTAAATGATTTTGCACTTCATTTTGGAATTCCTTGAACTTTTCAAAGGATTCGGACTTATGCTTCATCGGTAGATATACCCATATCTACTAAAGTCATCGATAAAAGTTATGAAATCTGAAAACCACCTCTAGTCGTTAAGCTCATTGGTCCACATACATCGGTATGTACGAGTGCCAATAAGTCATTTGCCCGTTCACCTTGACCGGTGAAAGGTGCCTTTGTCATCTTGCCAAGTAAACAAGATTCGCATATCTCTAATGATTCAAAATCAAATGAGTGTAGAATACCATCTCTATGGAGCTTCGCATGCGTTTCTCATTTATGTGACCTAGCGGCGATGCCAAATAAACGTGGGATTCAAATCATTCGGACGTTGCCTCTTTGCATTAATGTTATAGATCGGTGACCCTTCAAGAGTAAGAACGTATAACCCATTCACCAATGGAGTATGACAATAGAACATATCTTTGAAATAAAGAGAACAACCATTGTCCATAGATTTAAAGTCATTACCTTCTGCTTGCAAACATGAAGCAGAAATAATGTTCTTTGAAAGAGATGGAACACAATAACAATTATTCAATTCCAAAACTAATCCTGAAGGTAAAGATAATAGCATGGTGCCAACAGCTACCGCAGCAACTTTTGCTCCATTGCCAACGCGAAGATCCACTTCGCTCCTCCTCAAACTTCTACTTCTTATTAGCCCCTGCAACGATTTGCAAATGTGGGCAACCGATCCGGTATCAAATACCCAAGAATTAGTGGAAGAAGTAGCAAGATTGATTTCTATAACATTTATACCTGGAGTGGAAGTCATACTTCCCTTCTTCTTCTCAAGATCCTCCAAGTACTTTGGGCATTTCCTTTTCCAATGTCCTGATTGCTTACAGTAGAAACAATCTGCATTAGGATGAGCATCGCCCTTCTTGTCTTTCTTGGTCTTAGAACTGCTCGCGATCGCATCAAGAGCTTTCTTTCTTTTGACCGCGCTTCTCTTGACATAGGGCTTGCCCTTGCCTTTCTGCATCATCATCACATGATTGCTGCTTTTCTTAATGCTATCCTCGGCAGATTTTAGCATCCCATGCAACTCACCAGGTCTTGTCAGGTTGTTCATGTTAAAGTTCATTATGAATGGCTCAAAGCTCGGGAGCGGCGGAGAATCACATCGTAGCCAACTCTTGGCTAAGGGAAAACCAAGCTTTTCGGACTCTCAATGTAGCCAATCATCTTAATCACATGAGGGTCGACGGATTCCTCTCGCAAGCTCGCACGCAAATAAGGACTTTGAAGTATTGAACCTCTCACCCTTGCTTGGTTCTCAAACATACCACGTAGCCCCACAATGATATTGTAGGCATCTGTGTTCTCATATTGCTTCAAGCTCGAGAGGACATTGTGGCAAGCATGAGACAGCTCACATCAAGGCAATCATTCGCTTGCTTCTCATAAGCTCTCCGTGCAGCCACAGAGAGCATTATCGTGCAAGTCTTCGGGTAAGGAGACTCAAGGACATACTCCTTGCGCTCTTGCTTGAGAACAATTCTCAAGTTGCGATATCAATCCAAAAGTTTGTTCCATTGAGTTTTCTTTCTCAAGAACAGATCGCAAATTAAAAATCTTGGATGCGGCGTTAATGATATGATCTACAACACAAGAATATGCAAAGTTTAGCACTATGTTTATGTTCATCTTTTATTAAACTATTTAGCAAAAGACTCCCACTATGAGTTTTGCAACAAAAACTCTCTCTAAGTTACATAGTGGGTAAAGATCCTCATTTCACTAATTCCTAGTGAGCTTTGGCATCACGGCTAGAAAACTAGTAACATGGGTAAGCAACACTTTGCTAATCACATCCCTATGTGACTCTACTTTGGGTGACATCAGTATGCCTCGGCCCCAATCTATGCCCCAAGGTCCAAAACTATTTTGATAACCTTGTTAAGTAAACCAAATACTTTCGCATGTAGATGTCCGACATCTACCCCAAATGATGATGATAACCGATGGCACTCTACTTTGGTAGACCTACCATGCGGTGATCATTATCTTTGGTGCAACATATGGAAGGGCATTAACACCTAATTTTAAGAGGATTCT
Organism: Melocanna baccifera; assembly: GCA_036346265.1. NCBI lineage: Eukaryota > Viridiplantae > Streptophyta > Magnoliopsida > Poales > Poaceae > Melocanna > Melocanna baccifera. The sequence goes on from JAYEVJ010000193.1 coordinate 54,875, forward strand.
ATCCTACCAAAGCAACATATCACATATATCATTGCATAAGAATAAGATAGATAACATCATAGATAAACACATTTAACTGTGAAGTAGTATGGCCTAAAAATGGTGATATCCATCTCCAAGTAGGTGTAGACGATCTCCATCCTCCACATCACTCCTTTAGGCCACCATGCTTAAAAGCTTGTAACCTCAAAACTAGGCTACTACCTATAATAGCTAGAAATTGAAGATTACAAAGATAGATTCAAGCATTAAGATCGACACGCAGGTCGTTAAATATAATATATACAGCTAACAATAGCTGAAATAATCATGACACGCAGGCCATGAACGAATGTTACATGCATCACATACATCTCATACATTCAAATAAGCTATAGGGCCATACTATTCACACCATTCCCTGTAAAAACAAGTTAGACGTAGAATCGCATTCTACCTAACGATGTGAACCCACGACGCTATACAAGGGGGGATACACACATACCCACGAACCCTGAAAACCTCACAGAATTGCATAGATCGCATCTATGAAATCGCTATGAAAATCTTATCGAGCCGATCAAATCAACCCAAATTCGAGCCATTCAAAATGTCTCAATTTTCATTAGATCAATCATATTGATCATCGCGATCGGTATACTTGAGGAGACCACAACACAAGACCTCGATCCGTTGGCTCGATCTCATCGATTGTGCGCGCAGCTAGCCCCGATGGTGATTCCGGCGGTAGGGGCAAGTCGCGCGTACATCAAAGAAGGAGCACGAACTAATCTTTTGGCCTTATGATGCTATCAACTTATACCTATTTCAACCCCTTATGACCGATTGATCTCATCAACCCGTGCTACCTGATTTAGGCGTAATAGATCCAATCTACTACTATCGCATATCAACATATGCGCGATCCGGATTGCAAACTAAGCAAGATGGCTCGATACCACTAAAGGAATACACATAGGCTACGGAAGCGTAAAACAAAACTTTTCTACCGCGCACCCAAGAACATCATGCTAAGGAAGGATCATGGATCGTTACCACTTAGACGCGCAGCGCAATGGAAGAAGAATTGGAAACCGATCCAATCACGCGTCGAGGTAGTAGTGGAAGTAGCCGATCGTCCCGAACAGATCGTCTCTCCACGCACGCCGATCAAGATCGCAACGAGCGGCGCCTCCACCGTATCCACACGTCCACCGCCGATCGCGATCCAGCACTCGTGAGCAGCTAGGGTTTGGCTGGAACGCCGTTTCGCTAGATGTACTACGCATCCGTGAGCGCCTCCATATAGGGTTCCTCACGTGGGCGAGGCGGACCAAGGCCCATTAGGAGTCTATTCGGATCTTTATCCGAATTGAGCCCATAACCGAATCATATTCGAATCGGTGTTCCAACCGTTAAGCATGCGACCAGAGGTTCACGTATACTTGGTCGTGACCCGAAACGCCTTTCCGGTCACCCCGTTAATAGCGACCTCTAGTAAGACATATTAACCCCAAAGTATATGTAAAGATCATATCATTTGAACTGTAATGTTCTCTCATGTACGAATCCCTTTGCCTCACGATATAGATTGAGCTCAAGGCAGACTGTGTCATCCTCTTAATAGCTCAATCACTCTCTCGATTCCGTGATGGATTATAAACTTGTGATTGACTCCTCAATCACCTTGGCATGGCCATGCACTTTCATAATCCATTACATCGAGGCCCAGAGATATCTCTCCCATAAGGAGGGCAAATTCTATCTTGATCATTCACATCCCACTACATGTTTCAGGCAAATCCAAGACTACTTTTATGACTACCCGATTCACGGAGTAGTGTTTAGTAGTCCCAAAATAAGCTACTACTCATGTTGGGAACCATGATGATCTCAAGTCTAAGGATTCTACATAAACACTACTCGAGACCAACCGATGATACATGGAATCTCTGCAGGTGTCTCATGGCAGTCTATCCAACATATGTTCACTAACACATGTCCATATTATTGATTTGGTATCACCATACCATGATCCATGAGACATGATCATCAATCAATACATATGCTGATCTTTGTCTTTGAATCATATTTGTTCCTCATATGATATACGATCAGGGATCATTTAGAAATAGCAACATTTTAGTATTTAAGAGTATCATGAATAAGTCACATACTCATTGATCAATAATGATGATGTCTATTCCAAGGAACAAAGTAATGTATCATAAACATAGTATGTGATATATACAACATCTCCATGTTGCCTCTAGGGCATATCACTAACAAGCCTTACCATGCAAACCACATATCTAGTATGGAATAGACCTGACTGATTAATTTATAATATTTCAATTTCAATCTCGCCATTGTGATGAACATAGTTGCTGATTTCCATGAGGCACAAGGGGTGTGATGTGAAACCCTAGCGAGTAGGATTGAGTTGAGGTTGAGCTTTATGAAGACCTTGTTGTGATTTCTTTTAGTGCGGGGATGATCACATCGTATGAGTATAGTTGTACAATCTCTGCAGAGTGTAAAACTATTCAAATAGCCATGTCCCCGGTTATAGATAATGCTTGGTGATTTCACACAAGGGGTAGATATTTTCTTAAAAATTTAGCTAGGAGAGCTGTGGAAAGTGAATAGTTAGTTCACTGGTGGTTCATTATGTGAATGGGAGGTTCACATGTAGTTCATTGGAGTGAATGGTCAGTTCACTTGTGATTTATATAATTCTTTTGATTATTTATTCATTATAGTTTTTTTAAAGTTCTCTTTTAGTCTATTTATTGTATTTACTTTAAATCATTGTTTTCTGCAAATTAACCTTTCAGCCATCCATTAGTAAGCCATGCATATTATATTACATTTATTTGTTACAAACGACTTGCTTAGTACCAATGTACTCACAACATTATGCCTATTGTTGCTCAGTTGAAGAAGATGTGTCATATCAGCAGGAGCTACCAGAGGGAGGATACTTCGATGACTTCACAGATTAGGCCTTCGCTTCTCAGTCAGTTGTCTATGGGCATGTCAAATAGCTACCATGCTTAATGCTGTTTTCCACTGGTAGTTTCTTAAGCCCATCAGGCTATTAGTTATAAGCTTGGCCATAAGGTCGTACTCTCATAATTATTAATATTTGGGTCTTTTTTTTATTTTATTGTGCATAAGGTTGATATTTTATCTATGTTATACTGTGTGCACTAATGTGATCCTAGACTAGTGTAGTATACATAGAGAGTCCGAATTTATATATTCAGGTCTCGACACTATCGTCCACTGTAGCTTAGCGAGGGCGGCCGCCTTCTCCTTCTCCACCATGGTGCCTTCTTGCATTTAGCGAGCTGCTCCTGAAGTGCCCCCACACGGCTATAGCTGGCGAGAAGAAGTTAGCGAAGGTCGATGATCTCCTCTAGTGTTGTGGTGTAGGTGGCCCCCATAGCCCTAGTGAGGTGCACCTGATGTGTCAGCATTGGATTATTTTCTGCCTCTGAGATGAAGGTTTCATTGTGGTCGGCTCCATCCTGGTGGGATGGGTAGTAGAAGAATGGAGACTTTAGTAGTGTGGGTAGATGAATGTCGCATAGCCAAGCAGCAGCTAGGCGAGCGGCATCCTGAAGAGCGGTGGATGCGGTGCTCCTCCTATGTAGGCTTTGGAAGACATGAGGTGGCTCGCCTTCATCTAGTGTATAAATGAAGACCTCCATAATCCAAGATTCTCTAGCTCTTTCTACGGTCTTGCGTCCCCGACACATAGGTTGATCCTTGTATCCTAGATAGTACAGTAGCTTGCACAGGATGCTCACAAAGTCCCCCTCGTACAACCCATGGGTGAAGGAGTCCCACGTACCATCAACTACAGCTTCAGCCATCTGCAGGTTAAGAAATTAATGTTAGTATCTATTTTTTTAAAAATAACAAGGAAAGGAGAGCGAGATCAGATAATAAGAGAAGTAATATGCTATGCTTTTAGAAATATCTTTTACCAATTTATATAATTAGGTCCTAGAACTCTATCTAGTGATAATAGATGTGCACATATCACCATCGAGTTTATTTGCCTAGGACCCGAACTTGATAACGACTTCTATTTCTCATCCTCGGCTCTCCCTTCCATGGCAGGTGCATCTTCATATGCGTAGTGATCTTTGCTTCCTGATTTTTGGTAATGCGAGAGTGAGCACAAATCACTGTGCTCTATCAGACAATACATAGGATGCAATTAATTAATATGCAAGGTTTACCAGAAGTAGGCTATGGTTGTTTTATTTGTCATAAACTGCTTTTGAGAATAGGGTATATAGAAAATTATCGATGACAGTAGTTTGAACTAAAACATGTTATTTGAACCAAAAAGTGCAATAACAGTACTCATATGCTAACCTTTTAGCATTATAACAGCCTACCTTACCACTGGGTCGATACCAGGACAACATCAATTCCGAGCTTCCTGCAGTCGACTAGTTTTCAGTCTCACCCTCAAAGTTTTTGAAATAGAACTATATCTGGTTAAGTTCCCATGTCCACCCTTGACTGTGGACACGGCTATTCGAATAGTTTTTACTCTGCAGAGTTTGTACACTTTACCCACAAAAGATAATCAACTCATTGCTCGCATGATTCCTTAGTCATACGGTTGAGTAGACCATCACAATAATGTTTTAAAATACCTCACCCCTTCCATCATCTCACCCATATGGGCTGCTCCCACTTGCGGTGGATCCCATAAGTTGTGTGGGATGTCTACCCCAGCGACTAGCCTAGTTGGATTACCCACACCAATTAGCTCGCCGTGGCAAATTTCACCCTCAACAAGTGCCCCATTAAGCCATCACGAAGTCAGCTACTTGCACTACCCATCTCCCCTACTAGTGAGATGATTTCCAAGGTCTAGTAAATCTACTAAGCCAAGTTGTAATTCACAGACTTGTTGTTGTACTTATTTTACATAGGAGATCGTGATAAGATTTAGGCCTTAGTGCTATCCAGGTGGCTCTAACACTAACCACACTCTCGTGGACCACTGCACTAGCCTCCCTATACCATCCGCCTAGATATTTAAGCAAGTTGGGGTTTTTAGGAAGCATAAAATAACCCTGTCAAAATATACCAGCTACTTTCCATCCATGACTACCCAAAATCAGTTTCTCATGTTTAAAAGTGATACTTGAGGCATTTTTGGTGCCTCCTGGTATCTAAGCAGTACTAAGCAGGGTGTATAGTTATAGACTTACTTTCAAAGCTTACAATCATAATTTTCCTTAGGGTGACAAGGCTTACATGTTCAGAATGTCCCAAGGGAATGTAATACAAACAAGTTTATTAATGGGCATGTAGCTAGCACTTTAAAATAGTCATAGATTTCTATATAAAATATTAGCATGTAATTTGATAATTTAAACAGAAATAACTTGCTGAAAAAGGTAGATTCAACACAATCAAAGTATTGACTCACCTTGGTCACAGTTGGCTTGGACTTACTAGTCTTGACTGCTTCGGCTTTAGCGTCCTCTTCCTGAGCTTCGTATGCTATTTTACGTTGCATAAAAATACAGATAAAGAAAAATCAGTAAACCAAATAAAGACACATAAAGATTTAAGCAAGCTCCAAAATTATTGGTTTTAGTTCCATTAGATACATCTTAAATTTAGATGAATTTAAAATTTTGTTTCATCAAATTTGGAGTTAATACAAGTAAGTTATGCCTATTTAAAGATAATTGTTTGAATTTAACCCGAGAGAGAGAGAGATCTCACTGATAGGTGGGCCTAGTTAAGTTTAGACCAATCCGAACATTTGAGAGAATTCGGACCATCCGAACAGGTGGGAAGCGAGAACCATCCAATCAAGAAGGGATCGTCCAATCGAGCGGAAGGTTCAGATTGTCTGAATGATTGAGACGCACGAGCTGTCTGATCAACGATGGACCGTCCAATCAAGCGGAAGGTTTGGACTATCCAAACGGCCAAGATGTGCGAGCCGTTCGATCGGTGATGATTGCTCAAATTCGCCAGGGAATGCTCGAACTATCTGAATGGCTAGAACACGTACACCGTCTGATCAGCTAATGAGTTGTTCGGACTGTTTAATCATTCGAAGGAGAACGTTCGGACCGTCTGAACGGTGACCTTCTTCAACCTAGAGTTCGTGCCTCTCTTTGGCTAGCAATGAAAGGACTCGTCACTGATGATAGAGGCGGTGGCCGGACATGAGCATTACAAAAATAAAATGCTCATGTCTGAGCGCATGACAGGGCTTAGTCCCACCGACCAACATGATGGTGGTGACGGTCGGCAGCAACAAATGGCGATGGTGGAACAGGGGAGATAGGGGCAATTATGTATGGTGCCCTGGCACAATTTATGGATAGGGAAGCATCTATAGGGCAACTCGACTTCACCTGAATGCTTGGACGAGCTCGAGGATGCTGGGAGTGGTCTGGTGACGTATGACGACGGTGAGCAAAGGAGGCTCACGGTGCCGATGAGGTATAGGCATCAATGTGTCTGGCCGAGAGTGGGGATGTTGTTGCCTTCCTCCGAGGGTGCTCCTGCTCAACGGAATTGGCTTGGCGAAGCTCCAATCATTGGATTGCCCGATGACTAGAGTTAGGGAGGAAGAGAGTGGTGCTGCGATGAGGGTGGAGGCCCGGGCGAGGTTTTATAGCCGGCGGAAAGGGGTTGCCACGGAAGGGGGTGGTTGGCAGTCATGACAGAGGACATGGCATCAGCATGGCTACAGAGCTTAATGATTCAAGCTTGCTGTCATGATGTTGACATACTGCAAAGAGTGGTGAGCTGTTATATCGCGGCGGACCAAGCGGCACGTCATCGGTCTTCCTTCGAGTGACAGGTCAAAAGTGGTGAGGTCGGATGCGATGCTGATCCTATGTTGACACGAAAGTTAAGCAATGGCAGCGCAGGCGGTCAGCAGCATGGGTGAAAGGGGAGCACACCAGCAATCGGGGGTCATAGCAATGAAACACAGCAGAATGGGCTGCCATGACAAAGCCGGCAGAGAAAATTTCTACCGTGGCAGAGCATCGTCCAAGGAAGAGGAGAAAAGAATTGGGCTAGCTCGGCCAAGCCGAAAGGCCAAAGAAGTTTTTGGGGCTAGGCCCATTTTTCATTTTTCTAATATTTTTGCTAATCCTCAATTATTCAACTCTCATTCCTAAATTTTGCATTAACCCATGTCTTTTTATTGTTCAACTTACAACCATATTACTAGTAATTCTCCTACCCTAATTGCTGGATCATCTTTTCATATTTGTCTTTTATTTTGGATTTAACTTCTATTAATTGTGTGTTTCCTTTTTGAATTTAGGTTTTTATTACTTTTACTTATTGGAACTTTAACCAAGAATCAAGAAAAACCAACAAGATCAATCTACAGAGAGCATTCATTCCAAAATATTTTTGTATTTACACTTTTTCAGGATCCAAACTTTTAGGATGTCACATACCCCCCTACCAATGTACCATTTCCTCCTCAACACGGCCTCTCAGTTTCTTGAGCCCGAACCTAAGTCGTGTGCGACTCTGGTGAGCACGCCACCGTGTACTAGCTTCTCTGGTGAGCTTCTCTTCCCCCACCATCTCAATGTGCTTGCCTCCTTGAGCACCCTACTCATTCGATTAACTTTTCATGCAATGGATCACTCAAGCTAAGCCTTCTTCTTCGTCTCTAACCAAAGCTATGTTGTACGACCTTTCTGGTGAGCCATACCTTGATTTGTTTTGCCGTACCTTCGCATGCATGTGTGCAAGCTCATGCACACCCCTTTCTTGTAGCTTCACCACTGTCGAATATCATAGTCGCCGCGGACACCTTTGCAGCCGACAAGGTCTTCGACGCCAGCTCCTTCAACTCCTTCTCGTGAACTGCCATCGTCCTCGATGTGCTCAACTCCTGATGAGGACTTCACTTCGACTAATATGAACACTCCTCTTGCTACTACCTTGAATGATGTCCAAGGTCCAATTACTCGGGCACGTGCTCGTCAACTAAATTATCAGGTAAATTCGTTTCTAGGGCTGAGTGTATCACTTAAGAACTCTATGATGCTGCCTAATGGAGATGATTTGCTTATACTTAGGAATCTAGAACAGGATATCAAGGAGTTGATGATATGTATCAAGGAAGGAGAAGGTAATAACAATGGACAAAGGAGATGAAGAATTTGTGGCCTTCAACTCAAAGAGCTTCGGACACCCCTTTATTTGGTGCTGCGTCACCTTTTAGGCCAAGGGCCTTGTGTCACCACTTAGGCTATTTAGGCCAGGCCAGGCTGGTACTGTTCACGTGAACAGTACCGTGACCATACTATTCATGTAAACAGTAACCGTGAATAGTACCACACCCCTTTTCATTAGATAAGTGCAGCTTCCCCTTTCCCTATTTGAGGAGGTCGCACCCCTTTAGTTTTCCTAAGGGTTTTTTTTAAGAGATTATTCTGCTTAACAGTTTCACTGCACGTTCGGTTGAGGAACTCCAACTTGTGAACTTAATCTTTATTCACAATACAATTTCAGATTGCACCTTCTACTCTCTTGCTTGTATTCTCGATTCGCTTGCAGGAGATAGCCTTCTTGGCGAGGTCAACTGTGTTCGGCACGGTTAATAACCATCAGAGCAGTGGTGTAGTGATTGCGAGGGGATCGATCTGTTTTGGTCAGAGTCTCTGGATCATCAACGTCGTGTTCTCCACAATCGACTTATCAGTACCTTTTGGAAGATCGGGCTATTGTCACATTAACTCCCTCCTAGTCGTAATGAATTGAGGCCAATAATGAACTGAATTAGCCGTGGTTGAAAGAGAACTAAAATAGCCGTAGTCGAAAGTGTTGGGTAGTCATAAATCAAAAGATAATAGAACTATAGCAGTTGAAGTCGAGACCTTTGACTACTGCCGTGGATGAACTCTTTGATTGCTGCTGTGCTGAGATTTCTGACCGTAGTTGTAGTCGAGATCTCCGACCACGGTCATAGTCAAAATCTCTGACCGCTCGTGTAGTCGTAACCTTTGACACAGTAGTCGTAGAAATCACTATAGCTTCCGAATAGCCACAATAGTCATAAGTCACATAGTTGGTCGATAGCCAAAAGGCCTGCGTGGTCGAAGCGCAGTGATCATTAGCCGTAGTCACAACCATTGTGGTCGTAAGCTCAATGGTCGATAGCTATAGCGGTCGTAGCTCTAGTAGTCGGTAGCCATAATTGGTCGATCAGTCATACCAATCGGTAGTCGTAAGTGCAGTAGATCGGTCGTGTGATACCGTAAATCGGTCGTTAGATACAGTGAATTTGTCGTAAGTGTATTAGATCGATCGTAAGTGCAGAAAATCGGTCGTAACTTACAGTACCTAGTGGTAGTCAGTGCTCGGAAGACCCGTGTAAATAAAGATCGATAGTACCAGCTCTGTTAGAGCGGTGCAACCGAAGTTACGATAGATCAAAGACCTGTGCAGTCAAAGCACCATGGTCGGTGGAGCGATACTCGAACTGTCCAAGCACTGTACCAACCGAAGAGATAATCCAAAACTAAAACACATAACTTTTGCATACAAACTCCAAATTTAGTAAACTTTGTTTCTAAATTCTTCTAAAATCATGATTTTCTAGAGTCTACAAAAATATTTATGTCTTGTCTCTATTTATTTGGCTCGTATTTGCTTTTATCTGGATTTTATCGGATAGATGACTTCGCGCCAGACAACACTGAGAACACCTCGGAAACATTCTCTGAGCAACAAGAGCAAGGCAAGCACCCCTTTTGACCATGTTGATCCTAGTATTTTAATTATTGTATATTATTTGTAAAATCTATTATGCATGCATTTATGATATATTAAAACTGCTACATTATGGGTAATGGTAGTTATGACCACTCGTATGTATTGAACCTCCTTGAAAATTTGACACCCTCACAGTTGTAACCTATAGGACATGGTTTAGATAATACATACTATCAAGTTGGGAATACTACATTGTTATATGGTCTAGATGCTTAGTCAAGCACTAGTTTCTGCTAAGTTTGATCATTCGAACAAGGTTACACATGAGTATGATGGTTTCAAAATGTTGGACCGGAGAGGGAACCTTTGTTATTTTTGTATCAAATAAAATGAAAAAAATCTAGTTTTTAGATGTAGGCGAGTTATATGATACACTGTTAAATGTGAGAGCGCACGAGAGGGAATCTCGCATATATGTAGGGAGAGATTCTCGCTTGGGACAATTAACGACCGAACGCTATTGTCGCTCATCTAAGTCACACCGTACTACCACATGTGCTATATGGACTCTGGCATTTAGCTGATTAAGTTGTCTAAGACTAGCCTTGCATTGTGGTAGGCATAGAAGCAATAGGGCACTCTGGTTAGGTTTGCTCGTAGGGGCTCCCACACTACGGTGACGGGACCAAAGCTTTAATACAATGATGTAATGCTCACTTGGGTTATCCAATTGTGGGGGTTTATCATTCAGTTCACTCGGGGTATCTAAGGTGAGGGATGTCAGTCTATCATGTAGCTCACGGCAAGTGGGGACATGTCCATTTCATCAGGCTGGTGCAAGGTTAGGACTAGATAACCTAAATGCTATAAAATAATCAGCTTTCATCACATGCCAAAGGAAGCGTGAATTTACCGATAGTATAATTGATTATCTCACGTGGGCAAAATTGTACGGGCTCTGTAGAGTGTTAAAAACTATTTAAATAGTTATGCTTACGGTCATGAGCAAGCTTGGATGTAGCTACAAAGGGTATAGTTTTCATTTTCAAAACTGATTCACTGAAAATATGGGATGGCATGTACGCAACCGTATGTTATACTCATGGATGAGAATTATGCGATGATTTACAGTAGAGAAGGGTTATGAATGGATTTGATCTACTGTTATAAAAATCATACAATGTTATTTTCTTACATGTGAAATGCTCTTTATCATTCTGCTTGCAAAGTTAGTACTTATTGATATTGCAAATAAAATTTGCTTCATACTGAAAATAACTTAGTGTAGAGCCTCATCCCTTAACAGCCTTGCATATATGTAAAATGACTCTGGTATTTATTTCGGCCGGTTGACCATATGTGTGCATACTCTTTTATGTCTCTTTGTGTACAGATATGATCCCAATGATGTGAATGTGTGTACTAGCTACTGATCATGGGACTAGTACAGAACACATGTGATGGACCCTGCCCGAGGGCGGTGCCTCACACACCAGCATGCACAGTAGAGATTATGAGAGGTGACGATTAGGGTTTCGATGGGTGTGTTTTCGGATTCCTCCCTCAGCCTGTACACCTCTCCTTATATAGCCTCCATTCGAATCCTTATTCGATACGAGTAGAGATCGAATCCTATTCGGAAACTATCATCCAACCCCTTATCATTTCAACCTATTAAATGTGTGACCCTGTAGATTCATGTATATTTGGCCATAGGCCGAAAACTCATTTCCAGTCAATAAGTCGATAACGGTCCCTAGCAGAACATAATGATTCACAAACATACATTAAGATTATATCGGACGAACCTATATAGTGCTTATGTACCAATCAATTTGTCTCATAATATCAGATCGAATTTAAGGCGAAAAACGTGCCATCCTATGATAACTCGATCCTTCAATCGAATCTGCAGTGTATCACTCAGTTATGATTGACTCATTAACCACATTCGGTATGACCACGTACTTTCTTAATCTAACCACATCAAGGAGTCCAAAGATATCTCTTCTGATATATAGGAGGGACAAGTTCCATCTTGATCGCTCATATTTCTCTGCATATTTCATAGTAAAATCGAAAACAATATTTATAACTACCAAATTATGGAGTAGTGTTTGATAACCCCTAAGTAAACTATTATACATATAGAAAACAATTGCGATCTTAAGTCTAACGATCCTATACACTATGTATGAGATCAACTAAACACACTTAAGAATATAACAATTTCTGCAGTGTCCCATGATAGGTTAATCCAACATCATATTCTCTAACATACGTTCATATTATTGATCTGATATCTATCCATGATCTGTGAATATAATCATCAATCAATACATGTGCTGATCTGTAAATCTTAATTATCCCATATAATGATATAAGATCAAGAATAATTTCATAATAACATCAAAACATGAATAGAGAGTTCCACGAATAAGTCATATACTTATTGATCAATATAAAAGATATTTATTAAATGGACAAAATAACATATTATTTAAAAAGTCATAAACGTAGAAGTGATATAATCATCACCATAATTGCTTCTAGGCATATCACTAACATATATGTATATATATTCCTCCTATTCATACCTGTGTAGCTCTCAGCTCAACAAAACGCTTCCTATGCACAATGAAGTAGATAAATTTTATCTGACCGACTAATCGAAGGCTCACAAAGCAAATACGAAAGAGGTAAATAGATATCTGGTACTATCCGTGTTTAACTCCAACTCCTTGAAAAAAAATATGGAATAGGATACGGTATAAACGATATCCGTGTGTTAAGTGATATGCGAAAGTCTATTGTGACTTCACTTAGTAACAAAATAACATATAGAGAGATTGTCACATCTAAACAGGCAGAGAATACTGAGTATTCTTCTTTTGACATCTCAACGATTAGTCTCTCTGTATTTACTCTAATTATACCCTATTATCTAATATCATTTATAAAATAAATACGAGATAGAACAATAAGTATCCAGTATTATGTGTCTCACTCTGAAAAATGCAAAATAGGGTGCTCCGATTCCACCTCTGTTCACCAACGCTGCTGTAGGTGAGCTTGTGGCCCGCTCGGCCACTCTGCGTGGCAGGGCATCGAGCACTCGGGCACAGGACGAACCACACGCGCGGCGGCCACAGTGGTGCAGCCCCCGATGCTCGATAAAGCTGCCTGCGTACCAGGAACAGGTCTCCAATCGCAGCCCAGCAAATCATTGTGAGGACCACACACAAGTCACCACCGCACCGCACCGCACGACCTCCCCTCCCCCGTGTCAGTCTCCGGGCCCCACTCCTCCTCCTCATCTTCGTACGGAAGCGCGCCAGGCGAGGCCTCAGCAGGGGCAGTGACTTTTTGTACTCCAGCGATGCGACGCATCGCTTCCGAGCGTCTCTGTGTCTGGCCACCGCCCGCCTCGTCCTCGCGTCCACGGTCGCGCCGGGCCACGCTGCCGCACCATAAGCCTCGCGGTGGCGCCACCGACACGCGGGGCCCGCGCTGCCTGTGTTTATTGATTGCTCCGTGGGCCGCCTACCAACTCGTGTCCGAGCCGTGTGGCCGCGTAGCGCTTGTCACGTTGCGGGATGGGGAGAGGAAAAGGACGCGGAGTAATGGCGACGCAGTGGGGACAGCTCCCCGCTCCGCCTGCCACCGCTCGTGCCGCGTTGCGCTTCTACACTTACTACTACGGATCGTAGTCGTAGCCCAGCAGGAAGAAAGAGAGGGACACGCACGACACGAGCCATCACACTAGGCTCGATGCCTGGCTCCTTTTTTGATAAAAGCAGGCCCCAATCCTAGTCGCAGCAGCAGCAGTGGCGGTAAGAGTAGAGGAAGCGGGAGGCCAGGCCCACCGCCCTGTAAGCGTTGACCGGTCAATGGCGTCACCCCCGCTCCTCAACAGGCGCACCCACTCACCTCACGCATCCCTACCAGAGCCTGCCTTCAGCCCTCTGCGTCCCTGACGAGCGGAGCCCACCTTCCTTGGGCCCCACACGTCAGGTACAGCGGCGACCGCTGCGACTGAGGCCGAGCGGAACGGGGGCAGCGCATCGTGAACTGCGCCTTCGGGCGCAACGCGGTGCGGGGCAGGGAAGCGTGGGCCCGGGTACGGACGGGGACTGGGGCCCACCTGGCCCCCCGAATAACACAGGACACGTACGTGAGCAAGCTGAGAGGGGAGGCGTCGCCCGCCCGTCCCCGCTTGTCTGCCGCGCTGCGCTGCACGGTCGTCACAGTCAAATGGAGGCATAGATGGATGGACAGATCTTATGCCCCTCCAAACACGATTTTTTGTGTTTTAACTTATTTAAATCAGAAGTTAATTGAAGTATATTAACTTTTAATTTTAATTTATTTTGATTTTCTGGTTTTTATTTTTTTATTTCTTTACATTATCTGTGAGATAATATAACAGTTTTTTTAAATATTTTTAAAATTAATAGTATAATTTCGATTAAAAGCCACGCCCGGTCGTGAACATGCCTGCTACTTCGAGTATCACCAGTCGTGAACATGCCTGCTGCTCTGCTAGTACCACACCGCCACCACAGATTCACCAAAGGGGGAGAGAGAGAGAGCGCGCGTACTATACATGTCTGCTGCTGGGGCTGGAGGAGTCGTACTCCTACCCTCTGACGGCCCGAGAGTTGAAAGGAAGCCTGATGTAGCAATGGTTGCTGCTTCGGCTGCTCTGCTCCTCCTGCTCATGATAAGAGCAAAAGTAAGAGCGAGGAGATGAATGGGTGAAGCCACTACAGTAGTAATAGAGGCATCGGATACTCCTGGTGCTACCTTTTCGAGTTCAAGAAATCGTGTACTGATGATACGTGCAATTTGGTCGATCTGATTTCGCCATTCAAAAATTAAAAATTACCATTTTATAATATCGAAATCATGAGTTCAAGAGAGGACATAGAGAAGAGAGAATCATGATACGTGTTTTTTTATTATTAAAAACTTTATCAAGTTTTAGGTCCTGATCGTTTCAGTTTTTTTCCGCTTCAGCTTCTAACTTCAGCTTTTTTTTTCACTATTCACTACACTATCCATTAACTCAGCTACAGTGTTTTTTCAGTCAACTACAGTATTTTTTCAACTAAAAACTAAAAATCATCATTATTCCGATCACCCACTTACATCTCGTTTGTGCGCTGAAAGGGCAGCAGTAGATCAAGCTGGTTTTGGTCTGTGGGTGCCAGTTGGATTGGCGTGAATGGAGCACCTGGAATCTCGTTGCTTCCGCGCATTTGTAGCGTCAGACGGATGAGGTGTGCGCGCACACTGCATGGTTGTATCTTTCCGAAATGTGATATCGGAAGCAGCGACGTCCAATAGAAGCGGATACGGTGATATGGTTTATCTTGTATTTTATTTTATATTTTTATAAAGTTAAAATTAGATATAAATAATATCAGATACTTATTTCTCTATTCTCTATTTCTATATTAAATTGGCATTTTAAGATGGCTCGGTTTTATACTACATTTTTTAGTAACAAGAAAGTATGTCAATTCATGGATTGAATTCATTGCAAAGAATGGAACACTGTCCGTTTTCTAAGTGAGGTTTTTTATTTTTATGGTTATCGAGATGTAATTTTGATGTTACTTTGTATATTTTTATAATTATATACTGTGGTATAATGTGACGTGCCACTTATCAAACCAAGTTTACCTTATTTTTATTGAACCGTGCATCATCTCCCTCCTTTTAACTGATTATAAGACTACTTAATTATCATTATTTAGTTTCAATATAGGCAGTTACAATTAGATTATTTCAGTTTAATGACATCAGTTACCGGGGAGTAATTCGCATGTTTATAAAAGACTGAGACGTCCAGTCTTGAGATACTGAACTCCTCTATTTCTTTCTCCCATTGTCTTCTTCCACTTTGAAGAATTTGTATTGATTGTTGAGAAACTGAAACTTATCGGGCTTTCTTATCAGCGTAAACTGAGAGAGAGAGCGGCTATCTCTAAGCTATTGCTGCATAGAGTACTTGCCCAGGGCGGCAATAATGTTTCTGGGTAGTGCAATACGTGCAACCGCTCCTGCTCTACTTTATCTATGTTTTGCACTACATCAAGCCTGCTCTGCTTTCTATTCATCAAACCCAACAGTAAATCATTCGCATAGTCAATCGACTTTGATACTGTATTTTTTTGCATATTTTATGAAGTACAATGAGTAGTCTATTGTTAGATTCGTTTATTGCATTACTAGTTTTTTTACTGTATCTAGTTTTTAATAAAATTTAGAATTAAAATATTGTCCCTTATAGGTAGCTAATGATTGGAGGAAGAAAACGGGTACCCTTTAGGCCCCGCTCACATCGGCTATGAGCGGTGGCGATGAGCGTTCGGCTAGCGTTTGTTTTATTGTATAGTTTTTGTCGTTTTGCTTTTTTTTTTGAATTTTTGTTTTTTGTTTTTTTCTGTATTCTTTTGTATTGTTCGTGATAGATTAGCATGTTGTTTTTATTTTTACATTTTTTAAATTTAATTATATCTAATAAGTCAACTCAGCTACAGTAAAAAAGGTCAGCTACAGTGAAATTTCAGCCAGAAGCCATCGCTATTCCGAACGCCCCCTTAGTCTAGTACTAATTTGTTAACTCTCCACTACACTTAATTGAGAGGAACTAAGTAGTTTGTTAGTGCTGATTGAGAGATGAAATTTAGGCTGTAGTTAGTACCAGACTAGTACTACTTAGGCCCCGCTCATTTCAGCTTTTTTTCAGCTTCACTTTTTTTTTCACTATTCAGTAATTCGTCTCTTTGTGAATTGTTTTAGATTTTTAGGCTTTTTAAATTTTTCTTTTTTCCCCGTGTTCCTTTGTATTATCCGTGATGTGCTAACATATTTTTTCTATTTTTATATTTTTTTTAAAATTTAATTATGCCCAAAAAGCTAAATTTGCTACAGTAAAAAAAAGCTAGTTACAGTAAAATTTCAGCAAAAAGTCAGAAGCCATCGCTAAAATGATCACCTCCTTAGTTTTTTTAAGTACTAGTACTAAGAGATTAGTGCCCAATTTGATAGTCTTACAAAATACCATGAGTCCATATAGGTACTTTTTTAACGAAATTTGATAGTTAGAACTCACAGGACTCCCAAGTCCATTGGTGTTTTAGGCTTGTGCAGTGATAAATAAACTAAATCTTTCAAGATTTTATTTTAACTTGGAGATGCCACCACAGATTAACAGATAACTACGGTGTTTTTGACTACTGAATTTTTTAAAATAATTTATTTTTATTTTAAATTATAGAAATATATCTACACAAAATTTTTTACGAGAATGACCCCCAGTCGCCCAACTATTGGGCGACTAGAACGTGTCACCCAATAGCCGTGCGACAACCATTCAACGACTGCAATTTCAGCCCATTTTTGCACAAGTGGCCCTGACCTGTGTATAGGGATAAATAACAATTATTGTAAGTAAGTAACATTGATCAAAATTTATGTATGAGTTATATTTTTTTAGGAAAAATAACGGAAGACAATATCGGTTGATCTATTTGTGATTTTGGTGGATTATGAATGATACAAAATTTGTTAGATTCATGGTAATCTTTTACGATCGTTGTATGTTGTTATAGTGCAAGAAATTTTATGAAAATTATTTTGAGGACGATTGAGATAGCAACGATTGGTAAGTACGATGATAAGTAGCATTGTGATGCAACCGAGAATTCATATATAGAGGGGACATAGAGAACTTGTTTTTTCATATTGTAGGATGCCTTGCTACGCGAATAATTAAATACGAAAAGACGAGAAGATGTGTTTTTGCAAAATAAAATAGACTTCATAATAAAACAGGGAATAACATGGTGCAAAGGATTTAGTTACATGCATAAGATAGACGAGAATGTAGTACGTACCCGTCGTGGCACCACAGCGACCCCATAGTTGTTCAGTCCATGTCGTCCCTGTGGTACATCTCCTGCCTGTAAGGAGAACTATCGTCCAACAGGGGCCGTTCTGAAACGCTCGAACAACCACAGCTGTAGTAGGAGCGGACATCCTGTGAGGATAGAGTTCAGCCTCGACCTGCAGCATGAGTTGCATAAGCTGTGATCGTGGTGGCAAGTGCGGTCGAACCCCAGCTAATCTGCCCCCCCCCGCGTCAGTGATGCCATAGTGTACATGACGAGCCGCGCATCAACGGTGTCCCCATAGCCGCTAGTGAACAACACCCAACAAAATGTCTACAACAAGTATGTCTTGAGGTGGCATGACACTTGCTCCTCGTCGGTGGTCGAGTCCATCGCTTGACCTGGGTACAAGCAAAAATTTAGTAAGACCGTACCACGAAAATAAGAGTGTAGCGCGCACCAATCGGGGAAGGCATCAAGCACGTACCCGAAACTACGACAGCCACTGCAAGGACGGGCCGTGCCTATGTCCCTCCAGGAAAATGTAGTATCCGTCCGCGGCCGTAGGTGGAAGGACTTTGGCAAACCTAGTGATGTGGATACGTACATGTCTTATACTTTTTAGTTAAACATATTGTTTTACTAGAAAGAATTATTGAGTCATATGTAATATGGCCAGGTGAAGTCATTCCAAACTAAACTTAATGTTGTTATTTATAAGGATGGAATACTATCTTATGTTATCATACGTTGCATTCTTAGGTTTGTTAAATGGAATATATTGGAACTGAAAGAGAGGAGCTAGAGGTCGGGGCCAAAGCAATGGAGAGCCACAAGAAAGAGGATAACTACATTTGATGTCAAAGACATGAAGGAATAAAGCCCACACAGAGGGAGCCAACAAGAATAAAACACATGTGGCTGGTTGGAGCACACAAGAGAAATGCCCATATGGAAGGGGGAAAGAAAGCACATGTGGTGGGAGAGCATAAGGGGGGAGTCCAAGAACCTAAAGTACAAGTTTTGGACAAGATTTTCAAGCCCAATTTAGACTTCTCATGTGCTCAACTCAATTCAAACTCGGATTCAACTCAGAATTCAATTCGAAGTCGGTTCGGGACAGTCTGACAGATAGTTACTAAAAAGGCCATAACTTTCAAAAACGGAGTCCGATTCAGGTGTTCTTGTACTCGTTGAAAAGCTTATTTCAAGGGCTACGCAATGGATCTAGTCCTACCTTCAAATTATTCATGAATCATCTGCTATGACTAAAATAATATGATGGATGTAAAATATAGTCTTTTGTGAGAGTTCGTATCTAAAACCATATAGGGTTGAGTTGTACTTGGTTTGGAGACCATATAGATATCCCAAAGGGCTATATAAGCCAAGTATTAACAGCCTTTAGGGCTCCGACCACCTTTGAGAAAAATCAATCTACTAAACTTTGTCTTTCAATTAGCATAAAAAAAAGAACATTCAATTCACCACTTGAGTTCTTGATCTGGTTGTCCACGTAAAATCTTTGCACATCTTAAAAAAATATCATATCCGAACACATCTGGGTTTTCTTTTTTCTAATTGATTTGGCCGCAAGAAACCCTAACTATCACAAGTTTGTGCCCAAAGAATCCTAGTTGGACACATTTGGACAGTTTGAAGTTTGTTACGATTTGAATTCCGAGCATCTATTAAGGTCTTCACTTAAATCTTTTGACCCTTGAGACTAGTCTTTGACAATTGCTTTATGACTGTTCTAGAATTATCTACACATTACTGAACAGCTTTGGACTTATGCAGAATCAAAGAACAATTAAATCTAGTTCGGCTTTTGAGTAAAAAAAGACAGCCGATTAAAAAAAAGGCAAGCCACGACTTGAGCAAAAAAAAAAAAAAAAAGCATTGGCCAAATTTGGGTAAGTTAATCTTAGTCTATAAATTCAGATTTTGTATTTAATCTCTTTGAGCAATATTGTGCGCTTAAATTCATATTATTGCAATTGGCTAGAGTCTCTCCTAGTACTTGGTGCAAAATGAGCTAATATTTTTTGATTATTTCTTTTAGCTCATTTCTTTGTTTGTATTGAGTCACATTGATCGTTGCGTGTGCGTTCATATTCTTCACTTATATCTATTGGATCAGCACATAGGCAATATTTTCTAGCTTAGATTGTTACTTAATTCAACAACATCGTGAAATTTAGATTGTGTAGGATAAATACTTCCTAACCAAACTTTACTAAGTATCCTTGGCCGTGTAATTGTGGGTTATTTTTAAATCCACTTGATCATCACTTGCTATTATAACTGATGAGGGTGTAGGTCCCAATCTTCCGATAGGATGATAATTTCGATTTGGATGAGAATAACTTTAACGACACGACTACTAACCGGTCACGACCAGAACGCCAAGCAATTGCTAAACTACACTCCGAGTCGTTATCCACTGTGCCAAGAACGCGGTTGACCTGACCACGAAGGTCTATTCCTGTATGCAACTAAAGAACACACAAGAACAAGATAACAAGCAATCTCAAATTGCAAATAGGATTGAAATACTCAATATGGTGGGATTCCGAATAAGGATCTTGACTGGGTGGTCTAGTCGACATACGCAGAAGATACAAGTTGCAACATAGGCAAACTAAACATAATCGAAATCCGTAAAAACTAGAGAAGTGCGGTTTCTTTAAATAGAGGAGTGGAAACCATATAAAACTAAGACACAAGGTGTGATACTATTTTACTGTTCATATGAACAGTATTTCAGCCATGAATAGTGGGGTAGTACCTTCCTCATAGGCCCATGCATTATAAGACCCGATTTGGCCCAAATTGGTGGTGTTGCAATTTGTTTTGATAATTGCGGGCTGTATAGATGGAATTTGCAGGCAAGGCTGGATCCGTTGGAAAGAGGATGAGAAAAGCTTTTCATCAAGTACTCGTGGACCTCAAACGGACTCCATATGTGAAAGTTATGCTCGTTTAAAGTTGGACCTGTCAAGTTGAATCCGAAGTGATTTGGAGGCCGAATTGGATTCCAAAACGTATCCCACTTTAACTCTTGCTTGACTTGGTCCAATATTGATGTGGTGATCATAAGAAAGAGTTAGGAGAGATGTTGACATGGTCTTGATATGTTGGTTGGCTTCCCTTTTGGTAGACCTCAATTACGAGCTCGTAGTGTTGATACAATCTTCCTTGTATAGCTGTGTAAATATGCATTTTCATCATTATGTGGCATCATATAGTTCATATGATATAAAGGCACTTCTAAAAACAAGCTTACCTGATAATTTAAGTGACGCGTAGAAACTCTTGTAATTAGAACAACATGCATTGCTAATATGGTTGTATTCACTAGGGTCATGTCCTCATCATCCTCCCCTTCTTGAAATCAAAGCTGTTCTCGGCTTTTGATACGTTGAAAATAGGGTAACAAAGAAGCAAGGCGTATGCATGGTATGTGTATATGTCATCCGTTTTAATAATTCTTCGTTAATCCGTTTTAATAATTCTTCGTTATTGCATAATTAATGTTATAAAACAACCGCGATTATAAAAGCTCTCTGTATTAGTAACCCGGAAGCTAATGAACAAATCAAAATTTCTCACACAGTAAATTATTGCAACTTGTTTTGTAAATGTAAGTGATGCATTTATGCAATTCAAATATCTGAGGTTGTAAACTTGCATCGGTAGTATATATGGGCAAAGCTACCACTTTTGGATTCAAACAAAGTTCATCCAAGTAATCAGATTTCAATCGAGCAATAGCACATTCATCTAGTAAGGGTGAAAAGATTTGTAAGTTTTTTCTTCCATCAACTTTATTATTCAGATTGTCAATGCTAGATGGTTCAATAAGAGATGAACACATAAGATTTGAATTGTCACTAATTTTTATTTTTCTCTCGTAATAAACAAGATTCAACACACCAGAATTGTTATTCAAAATAACAAGCTTCAATTCATCCATGTGATCACAAGGTATGCATATTCGATATACATGAAATTGATTGTCTACACCATAATCTCCAATCAAATTGAATTTATATGTGTAGGCATGAGTACTTGCTAATGATTTTAAACATGAAATTTTCAGTTGAACACATGAATTTTCACAATTACTCACCTTTTCATATTTACATTCAGCACCATAGTTACCTTTATCGATCTTCTCAGTTGATGTAGGTGTTGTAGGTATCAAATCTTTATGATGAAGCAAGGAGCCAACAAGTACTCCATCTTCAACCATGATTATCTCCTTATCTTTTGCTTTCAATAGCACTTGTTGTTGAACATTCAGCTCCTTGTCTTCAATGTGAACTCCCTTCTATTCAGCATGGTTCTCAACCTTCTACAAGTTGTTAGTCACAGAAAAAGATACAAACAAGGGTTTGTTCTTATGTTTCTTGTCATTAAGCATTCTCAATTTCTCCTCAATCTAATTTTCAACCTTACAAGTAAGTATAAACAAATAAGTGAGATAATTATATTCTTTATGAATAAGAATATCTTGAATTTCTTTATTAAGCCCACTTGAGAATCTATTCTCTGTAGCTTCAGTATGTTCCTTTAAACCGCAACGCAATAAACGAGTCTTTAATTCATGATAGTATTCCCTTACAGTTCTATTTTGTTGCTTTAAACGTTGCAATCTAGCTAGCAAATAATCAGTATAATATTTAGGAACAAAATAATCTCGTAGAAGTCTTTTCAACGCATTCCAAGTTTGTGGTACTTCATGTCTACCAATAGACTTCCACCAAAGTATTACATCATCAATAAAAACACTAGTGTCAGCTCTAATCTTTTGTCTATCAGACCAATTATAATATTCAAATTCTTTGTCTAATGCTATCTCCCAGTCGATATAGGCATTATGATCAAATTTACCAGCAAATGATAGAAAAGTATACTTGACATTAGTTGTTGCATCATCATCACGTACCTCTCTTTGTGACCTACACATACCTCGTTGATATAGCGGGAGTCGACAACGATCGGAGTAATCAATTTTAGTGTGGCTGATGTAGTTATTCTCTTCGATATCATCATCCTCGTTCGACGAAGAGTTTTGAGGGAATAGCGCACGTCGAGTAGCTGGAGGTAAACATTTATCTAAGATCTCAACTCTGTTGTTGATGGTGGTGATGGTCTTATTAAGCTGATCCAACACGTTGTTGGTCTCACAAAAATTCCTATTACGTGATCTTGAACCTGTCATGATTAGTACAAAACAAGGAAATACACGATAATTATGTAAGCCCCTATAAAATACTAGGAAGTGAAGCTTGGCAAGTTACATATCTCTTAAACTCTTACAAAGTTCTTACAAGTTTTTACCAATGCAAAACAGGTGGTGTTAGTGGTGGCTGGTTCGTGATAACTTGACTCAAATGATGTGTATAACGATTGAAAGGGTCGGTTCGACGTGATCTGCTCGGTTAGTAAAAGGTGTAGCTTAGAAGTCTAGATATGTAGCAATGGAAACAATCAGTTAATTTCATAAATTACACATAATTGAATTATAGTTCGTATCTAGCACTTAGCCTATGTTGCTGATCAAACAAGGATAGGAGAAGGCCAGCCTATGTTGCTAATCAAACAAGGATAGGAGAAGGCCAAAACAAGTGTGTAACAATGTATATGAGTGATGAACATAAGATAATTCAATAAAATGCAATCTGGAATTGAAAAACACAAGGATTGACCCAAATATGATAATGGCAGATTTCTGTCTACTAGACAAGACATCGGTATTTTGGCTGTAACTTTTTGTTAGTTACCTCTTTTTTGATAATTCTTTTTCTTTTTTCCTGACGACTTTGTCTACAACTTTTCTTTTAGGGCCATGTTCTAAAACCGACGGATAAAATCGCCCAAAAATCACAAATGCAGGCCGTTATAGATTCAATCCAGAAATTTGGGTCAACTTGCACTATCGATATCTTTGAACTGCCTTTATGGAATGAAGCAAAATTTTAGGGGCAGTTAGATATGGAAGTTATGGATCTCATGGAGGTGGTTTAACTAAAAAGAGATATCGGAAACAAAAGTTATGGCATTTTTTATGTACGTGGCAGGAAAGCCGCTGATCTGGTCGAAATTTCAAATTATGGTGTGGGGTGTTTTTGAAGGATTTTGATGTGGGGATTTTTTTTGTTTGGATTTTTATAGGAACAAGAATATGACCAGCAACTAGACAATGCAGAGACGGACACAAACTCAATTTAGCAAACCAAAACTAATAGTTTGAAAAGCACAATGAAGTTTGGACAATGGAAATAAACTTTTTTTTGTAGGATAATTTTTCTGGGCAATAGGACATAAAAAATCAATCTACTAACAAGAGATACAAGATATCCTACCGGTCAACTGAAGCTCCGATACCACCTGATGAGAGGGTGGGGTCCCGATCTTCCGATAGGATGATAACTTCGATTTAGAAGAGAACGACTTTGACGATACGGCTACTAACTGGTCACGACCAGAATGCCAAACAATCGCTAAACCATACTCTAAGTCGTTATCCATCGTGCCAAGAACGTGGTTGATCAAACCACGAAGGTCTATTCCTACATGTAACCGAAGAACTCGCAAGAAGAAACAATCAATCTAAAATTGTAAATAGGATTGAAATACTCAATATGGGTGGTCTAGTCGACACACGCAGATGACACAAGTTACAACATAAGCAAACTAAACATAAACAAAATCGTGAAAACTAGAGGGTGCAGTCTCCTTAAGTAGGGGAGTGGAAGCCACACAAAACTAAGAAATAAGGGGTGGTACTATTTTACTATTCATATAAATAGTATTTTGGCCATGAATTGTGGGAGTAGCACCTTCCTCTTAGACCCGTGCATTACAAGGCCCGATTTGGCCCAAACTGGTGGTGTAGCAACTTCTTTTGACGATTGCAGGCTATACAGAAGGGATTTGTAGGGAAGGCTAGATCCTTTGGAAAGAGGACGAGAAAAACTTTCTATCAAGTACTCATGGACCTCAAACGGACTCCGTATACAAAAGTTATGCTCGTTTGAAGTTAGACCTGTCATGTTGAATCCGAACTAATCTGGAGGCCAAATTGGATTCCAAAACGTGTCCTACTTGAACTCTTGCTTGAATTGGTCAAAAAGTGGCATGGTGACCATAAGGAAGAGTTGAGAGAGACATCGACATGGTTTTGATATGTTGGTTGGCTTCCCTTTTGGTAGACCCTAATTACGAACTCATAGTGTTGATGTAATTCTCCTTGTATAGCTATGTAAATATGCATTTTCATCATTAGGTAGCATCATATAATTCATATGATATAAAAGCACTTCTAAAAATAAACTCACTTGATAATTTAATTGATGCTAGGAACTCTTATAATTAGAACAACAAGCATTGCTAATATGGTTGTATCCCTCGGGGCCATATCCTCATCAGTAGCCACCACCAAGTGTAAGTATTTTTTGGGCTCAATTCACTTCGAAAAGGTAAGAACTTTATTTAGTGAGGAAAAAGTGAGATAGAGTGAACTCAACATATCATATATATGTTGTGGTCTTTGTGCGTTCTTGTGCCACTAACCATGACTGGTGGAGAAGATAGCTGTGGTGATGCTTCTAACATCAGGCATTGAGAAGTGCAGTGAAACAAGAATTTGCGATTGGCACAGTCGCCATGGAGGGACAACTCAGGGCACTTCATCTACAACATAAAGAAGATAACATTCCTTTCTATGGAAGTAATAATTCAGAAGAGTATTTTGAATGGGAATGGCGAATGGAGAAAGTATTTAGATTTCAAAAGATTCCCAAAGACCAAGAGCTGATGTGTGCCACTAGAGAATTTGAAGAGTATGCTTATAGTTGATAGCATCAATGATTCGAAAACGAATTCATAAAATCTTGATCAGATTTGAAGACACTCATAACGAGAGAATTTGTACCATCCTATTATGCACGGGATTGCTTTACTATTTAGAGAGTATCACACAAGAGAGTAATACTGTTCAAGAATATTATTTTGAGCTACAAAATGCATTACGTCGGGCCGGTGTCACTAGCGCGTTAAAAGAGAAGGCATATTTTAAAAGAGGATTGAATTCTAAGATCGCCGTCATACTTCAAGATAGATATTTTGGTAGTGTGCAAGATCTTATGAATTGTGCTATTCAAGAAGGGAAGAGACTTATGGAGAGACGTACATCACAGTTTTCTCCTTGTCTATACTTCAATTCTGCTATCTCTACAAGTGTGACACATGAAAAGATGACCGAGTATGGGACTTTCCCTTCAATCAAAGAGACATATAGTATTCCAAAGCTATATATAGCTTCTAAGATACACCACAATTCATGTGAGGATTAGAGCTACAAAGTCAAATTGAGTGAGAGTGGTAAAAAGAGTGAGTTGTGTGATTCCACCATATGTGAGCTTAAGAGCATCTAAATTGAGAGTGTGAGAGAGACACCAAAAGAAAATAAAGAAGTAGAAGATAGACAAAGTGAGAATGAATCTGAAACTAACCCATTATTATCTACTTCTAGTGTTGTTTCTCATATTGTGCAGATTGACATTAAAGATAAAGAATTGAACGCTCAACAATCAGCACCTTTGAAGGCAAATAAGAAGGAGGTAATCATGGGAGAGGATGAAGTACTTGCTACCCTGTGTGTATATCCTAATAATTTCAAACCCCTAGCGCCTACATCATCTGAGGAGGACGACAAAGGTAACACTATTGGTGCTAAATTTAATTATGCAAAGGTGAGCAATTTTAAGAACTCATTTGATCAACTAAAAACTCCATGTTCTGAAATTTATAAGCTCAATTTACATAATGTGGAATTGATTACTCATAAGAAAGTTTTTACTAGAATATCTCCTAATGATTATTTGTGATATATGATGTTTGATGATCCTAAAGAGCTATCTAGTGTGATTGATAATGTTGCTGAAATTTCATGTTCAAAATTACTAGTTAGTACTTATACCTACACATATAAGTTCAATTTGATTAGAAATTATGATGTAGATGACAAATTTTTTGTTCACAGAATTTATATTACATGTGATAAGCTTGTTGACTTGAAATTGCATATTATAGATAAATAAGCTTTTGTGTCATGTCATGATCGCAATGAGATAAGTGTCAACAATAGAGCTTGTTGTTTTAAAAGATTTCCTAAACCTATTTGTTTACCCTTTGATAAGTAATTATGTACAAGTAATCAGAGTAGCACAGTTGAAGCATGGAAAGCACTCAAAATTCTCTTCCCCATATTATGTAACATCCTGTTTTTATGAGATTTTTAAAGTCTGAATTTTAAAAATGAATTTCCTGGAATTTTCTAAAATTAATTGAAGCTTCAAATGAATTTTTAAAGTTTTAAATGATTTAATATGATTAAAATAAACATTAACATAAGTGGAAAATATTTTATTTATGTTCCTCAGGTCTCAAGGAATTTTCTGGTATTTTTGGTGAATTTTTGGGATTTATTTGCTATTTTCTAGAGCTTTTAGAAGTTTATTTGAATTTCTGGAAAAAGAAAAGAAAATAAAATCCCCCGGCCGCCCTCAACCGCCCGATCTCCCTCTCTCCTCCACGCGTCGCCGATCCCGCGCCCGCGCCGCCATACCCTTTCCCGCACACTGGCCGCCCCGCCGCTCGATCCGCCGCGCCACGCTGTCGCGCATCGCGCTTCTGCGGCGGCGGCACTGCGCCCGCGCCGCCGCCGCGCCGCGCTTCGCCGCTCGCCGCCCGATCGCGCGCGCCTCGCGATCGCAGCCCTCCGCTCCGCGCCGCGCGCGAACCTAACCCTAACCCTAACCGCGCCCCGCCGTCCGATCTTGCCGCGTGGCGCATCCTAGCCGTCTAACTCCGTCGCGCGCGGCCGCCAGAATCGGATCGAACTCCTCGGTTCGCGTGTTAAAACCGCGTTCATCCCTCGGTTCGCGTGCGATCGCCCCGCCAACCCTCGCCGCCGCCTCCGCTCGCCTCGCGCCGCTGCCGCCGCCGAGCCGCTCCGCCGCCGCCGTCGCTGCGTCTCGCCGTCGGCCGAGGTCGCCGAGAGCAGCCGCCGCCGCCGCCGCCGCGGTGAGCTTCCGCGCCGTTCGCCGCGTCGCCGCCTCGCCGCCGCCGCTCGCCTCGCCTCGCCTCGGCGCTGCGCCGCGCGCCCGTGACCCGTCGCCTCGCGCGCGCACACCGCCACGCTGCCGCCGATCCGCTTCGCGCCCGGCCACGCGCCGCGCCTTCGGCGCGATCCCCTCGCCCGCGCGCGCTGACGCCCGCGGCGAGCCGCCACGCGTCGCCGATCTGCCGTCGCCGCGCGCGCCTCGCACAATCTCCGCCGCCGCCGCTCAGATTCGAGCCGAGGGCTCGATCGCCGCGTGTTCGCGGCCCTCGCGTCGGATTCGCCGACCCGCCGCGCGCCGAGCCATGGCCGGCCTAGCCATGTGGCGCACCGGCCGCAGGTACGTCAGCCCTAGCCCACGTGGCATGACACATGGCATGCCACGTCGCGCCACGTCCGCCCGAGCCGCCCCGAGCCACGTGGCAGCCACGCCACCGCCACGTCGGCCGGGTGACACGTGGCGGCATATCCGCCGCCACGCCATCGCAGCCCCGCGTCGGCACCCTCTCTCCCCGTGCATCATTCGTGGACCGAGTCCACGGTGGACTCGGAATTTCGTGGACCGGGTTCACAAAGACAAGAATTTTTCGATTTTTCCCGAATTAATTTTAGAATTAATTTTCCGGGAGCCCGTTCTCCTCCGTCCTAGCTCCGATTGACCCCGTTCTTTTTTCTAAATTCATCTAAAATCGAGCTCTAACTGTTGGTTCTGGTTTTGTGAATTTTGGAGTTCATTTTCTTGTCATTTTATGTGTTTCTTTGTTTTCGGTCGTTTTCTCTCTCGTTAGATTCGGATTCCGGAGGAGCAGGTTTCGCGCTGTAAGACCAGAGTACCCTCACGAGCATAACGAAGGCAAGTCGTGCCCCTTGATCATGTTGAACCCAATTTTGCAAACTATTATTTAATTATTTTGCTTTAAATTACATTGCATTGCTATTTTTATTCAAACCTTTGCACAGGTAGTTATTGTCCCGATTGAGATTATACCTCTTTGACACTTTGGAATACCATGATGCCATTGTCACCATAGATTGGAAAATTTATTAGTGATGCTAGTTTATTTATCACATGGGTTGGTACGATTAGATTGCTTAGCCGGTTTATATTTACGGTTGATCTCATCACACATGTTAAATTATTAATTTGACTTAATGACATATGGAACTGTGGTTGGTGCCACGTGTATTAAAATTTGTGCCACGTCATTGGTGTGACGTTGGCTTGGTTATACAAATTGGTTTTGCACTCGGGTGAGTGATCGTGCAGTAAAGGGGGAAGTACAGTTGTACTTTGGGGGATGTGGTAGTCTCGCCCGGGTAATGTTAAGGACTTAACTTTGTGCGCCATTGATCTGAGCTTAATCGTGCAAACCACATGTCTATTATGGGATGGACCTGGCTGATTAATTTGTAATATTTCAATTCAATTCTGCCATTGTGATGGACATGGTTGCTGATTTCCATGTGGCGCAAGGGGGGGGGGTGTGATGCGAAACCCTAGCGGGTAGGATTGTATTGAGGTAGAGCATTGTAAAGGCCTTGTTGTGATTTCCTAAGGCCTAGGTTAATCACATCGTGTGGGTACAGTTGTGCAACCTCTGCAGAGTGTAAAACTATTCGAATAGCCGCGTCCTTGGTCATGGACAGTCCTTAGTGTTTCATTTATAACTTGGTGGTTTATGTTGGGAGTGGACAGGTAGTCCACTATTGGTTTAACTTGTGAATTGGTGTTCACAAGTGGTTCATGTTTATTCCTTTGATTATCTATTATTACTGTTTTCAGTTAATTTTCGCTTTCAAGTTATTTAATATATTTCATCAATAAATGCCTTTATGCAAATTAACCTTTCAGCCTTCCTTTGGTAAGCCTTGCATATTATATTGCATTTATTGTTACAAACGACTTGCTGAGTACCAATGTACTCACGGCTTTACGCCTATGTTGCTCAGTTGAGGGAGAGGAGTGCTATCAGTAGGAGGTTCCAGAAGGAGAGTTCTACAACGACTTCACGGATTAGGCTTCGTTCTCCACTCAATTGCCTGTGGCTTGTCGATTGGTCGCTACGCTTTATTTTGGATTTCACGCTATTTTGTTAAGCCCTTCCGCTAGAGATATTGTAAGCTTGGCCATAAGGTCGTACCTTTGATATTTTATCGATATTCGAGTTTTCCTTTATTATTGTCGAGTGTATGACTGTGATGACATCTATGTTTGACTGTGTGCACTAGCGTGATCCTGGACTAGTGCAGTTTACACAGAGAGACCGAATTTGCATATTCGGGTCTCGACATATTAGAACAACTAAATCTGATTTACCCCATTAATTATCTATATATGTCTTTAGAAAAGTTGAGGACGACATTTTTTATGGGAGGGAGAATGATGTGACAAATAATATTGCAATGCATATATCTTTTGGTCGCTGCTATATTCATCGATTTTTACAAAATAATAAGATTGCCACAACAATTGACTCTTAGATATACCATGCATATGTGTTATTCTTTTCATTTACTACACGTTCAAAAATTCATGATGAGATAAGCCGAAGAAATGTTGATGACAAATATATATACCATGCATACATGTTGTATTCTTTGTTTAGTATAATTTCAGGCTATCAAAAGCCGAGGACGGCTTTTCTTGAAAAATAGGAGGATGATGCGGATACGCACGTGTCTTATACTTTTCAGTTAAACATATTGTTCAACTAGAAAGAATTATTAAGCCGCATAAAATATAGCTAGGTTAACTCATTCTAAACTAAACTTAATATTGTTATTTTATAAGGATGAAATACTATCTTATGTTATCACACATTACATTCTCAGATTTGTTAAATGAAAGATATTGGAACTGAGAGGGAGGAGCTGGAGGCCGAAGCCAAAGCAATGGAGAGCCACAAGAAACAGGATAGCTACATTTGGTGCCAAAGACATGAAGAAACAAAGCCCACGCAGATGGAGCCAACAAGAATAAAGCACATGTGGCTGGTTGGAGCATACAAGGGAAAGGCCCATGTGGAAGGGGGAAAGAAAGCCCATGTGGTGGAAGAGCATAAGAGGGGAGCCTAAGAATTTAAAGTACAAGTTTTGGATAAGATTTTCAAGCCTAATTCGGACTTCCCATGTGCTCAACCCAATTCAAACTCAGATTCAACTCAGAATTCAATTTGGATTTGTTTTGGGATAGCCTGACTAGCAGTTACTTAAAAGGTCATAATTTTTACAAACGGAGTCCGATTCGAGTGTTTTTGTACTCGTTGGAATGCTTATTTCAAGTGCTATGCAATGGATTTAGTCCTATTTTTAAATTCATCATGAATCATCTGTTATAACTAAAATAATATGATAGATGTAAAATCTAGTTTCTTTTTTTGCGAGAGTTCGTATCTAAAGCCATATAGGGTTGAGTTGTACTTGGTTTGGGGACCATATGGACGTCTTAAGGACCTATATAAGCCATGTATTGACAGCCTTTAGGGCTAAGATCACCTTTGAGAAAAATCAATCTATTAAAGTTTGTTTGAGTTTATCATTGCTGCCGAAATTCCATAGGAAATTAGGAGTGTTCTTCAATCAAGATCGTTCAGTCTTCCTTTGGGAATTGAGTGCACGATTGATCTTCGCTTAGTGGTCAACAAAATAGACGCGAGTGTGACTTGACGGATTAAAGAGTGTTCGTCCCTTGCACTGGCATTGGAGAATCACTACGATTTATCAAGACTCCTGCGAGTATCCTATCCTACGTCGAGAAGATCGGGTGACCCCGTATCACCTGGCCAGAAGGTCGCCGCGCCAGTCGGTTGGGGTGTCCTGCGGGAAGGCTGCACGCCCCGCGACAGGGAGGCCAAGCAGTAGGGATATGTCCTGGATAGTTGGGGCCATCTCCACCAATGGGAGATGGAAAGTGTGAGTCTCTGACTGCCACCGGTCCACGAGCGCTGTCAAAAGGGAGTGATCAAATGGGAAGCATCATGACTGCTCATGGACGTCTCCATCGTCGCCGACTGCAGGTGGTGCTAGCTCATTCTCGTCCGTGGCTTACACCATCCGAGCAAGAGGTAGTAGACTGGCAGCGTTGAGCTCGCGGAGCAAAAAAGGTCAGTAAGGAATGTACGCATGGAGAGAAGATAGTGCTGAGATGCGAACCTGTGTGTCCAGTGTGGGTCTAGCTTCCAGGCCACCCGAGGTGTCCGCATGCAGATCACCCCCAACTCAGTCGCGTCATTGGCGCCGCACACGACGCGAGGCACGATGTAGCTGGTCGGTGTGCTGCTGTAGGAGGCTGAAAGGCACTCTGATCCACAAGGGTCACGAGCCATACCTACAAAACAACTTCAAGTTAACACATGTGTGCAAATAAAATAACGAATGTAAAGCACGAGTAAATTTAACTTTTGAAGAAATAAAAAAAATAGTTGTACACTCTAAAATCACTACTTTGAAAAGAAACAAAAAGAGATAGTACCACAATAGTTACATAAACAACATCTGCAATGCACGATATATGTGCTACGGCACTACATACATGAAATGAAAATGGGATAATACCACAATAGTTACATAAATATTACAAGGAACATTACAAGTGGAGATCACAAGTATGCCTATTCCTCAGCAGGTTCCTTGCATTATCTGATTGTGTGGCCCTCCTGGCCACAGCACCCATAGCGCCTACTCGATGCCTTAGCTTGTGCTTCATCTATATCATTGGTAATCTGACAACTTTGCCGATGACCCCTCCCACCCTTCAACCCAAGCCATCTTATCATCGCTCTCCATTTGACACACTATATACTCCTTCGTCAGCTTGTCCTGTAGCCTCATCATGTGGTGACCGATCTTTGTCTAATGCATTTACCGTGTCAGCCTCGTCATGAGCGACATCTTCTACACCCCGTGAAAACACCGGCCTCTAGAGTCTCTTCTTCACCAATATGCTAGGCGCCCAAACTGCTCTTACCACCCGGATGATACTTGTTGGCAGGGCCCAATACAGCTTCTTTTGGTCATCCTTGCACAAGCAACACATACTTGTATCCATGGCGCCGGCAGCCTTCCAGAAAGCCCTTCTAGTGCACATTAGTCTTCTCAACTCCTATCTAATCTACGTGGGAGATTGGCTCCAAAGCTCTTGTGTGACGATATTACACACCTCATAGTCCAAGGAGAAGCTGTGAGTCACCCAGTGCATCACCTCTATGATTTGAACATTCTCATCGTCTAGGGGTACCAGAGTGGCCTGCGGAAAACTGTTCAAGTCAACACCGTAAGGACCTTCACAAATGGTGCCAACACCATAATGCACTTTCAATGTAATGGGTGTCAGCATGACTAAAGTCTGCCTATAAATATTTCCAATAATGTAACTAGTCAGATCGCATCACATCATATGCAACTACTGCTATACTATAATTTACATTTATACGTTCATCTGTCTTGACCAACTACACTACCATATGGATAAGATGTCATTCAATTCCTAAGGCACAGGCCACAATGAATGTGTACTACACTATTCTGATTCAACTCGAAGGCTGAGGTATTCTATACTAGGCATTATCTGACTCTGATGCTAACTTGAACTAATTAGTCCACACAAACCATTCATCTTCCTCATGCACTCGGCCAGAGTACCTAATTTAACTAACCAACTTTCTAGTTATTTACCAAATAATAGTCGGTTACGCATGCACCAACACAACACCACTACTTCTCACAAACAGTACAACTTCTCCCCCACAGACTATTTTCTTTTCTAACTAAAATTTTATACGGGTGCTACTTATACTATTGTAAATTAACAGGATTCTAATTTACTACTTATTTCTGTAACTATTTTTTTTCTGTGGGTGCTATTTACATACAAATTAAAACGATTCCGATATACTACTTTTTTTCTCTAATTACAACTTTTTCTACGGGTGCTACTTATACTGTTATCTACACAAAATAAACTATATATTAACTATAAATAAATACAATAAAATATAAAAAATACCTCACTGATGAACCTTTCATCCTGTTCTTCTCCCTTCCCTCTCTTCTTTTCCCTCTCCTTTCCCTTTCTTTCCTCTCCTCTCCCCTTTTCTTTCCTCTCCTCCCCTCCCCCTTTCTTTCTTACTCTTTTCTCTCTCGCTCGCCCGGAGGGGGGGGGGCGACTGTTGACGCATCGATTATATAAGCCATCCAGTCGCCCAATCGTTCGGCAATTGGAAGCTGCAGTCATCAAACAATTGGGTGACTGGAACCTGTCGTCTAACCATTCGACGACTGTATTAATAGTGCCCAACAGTTGGACGACTGCATTATTGTAGCCTAATGGTTGGGCGACACGTTCCAGTTGTTCAACGGTTGGACGACAAGAGGCTAATTTTGTAAATAATATAATCACAGGTATATTTTCGTATTTTTAAATAAAAATAGATTATTTAAAAAAAATCATTGACTACTCTTGTTCCTCTAAACCTTCCCTTTATTGTAATTCTTGGCAACATTGTGTCCAAAAGGGTGGAAAGTTTCGGTGTCGACACCTCACACCTAAGCGAGAAATTACATGCAGAGCTAAAATTAAACAAATAAATATGTAATTTTCTTTCAAATTGCCTACCCAATGCCAAAAACCTGGCTCTGAAAGAAAGGGAGGTTAAAGAAGGACGATAAAATTGTCTAATAGTGCCGAAAGATAAATTTCTAACCTTTGGAGTGATAACTACAATATGTGTAGTGGCAAATTATTGTGTGTCATGTGTTGCAGTGACATGAAACCAACTGTCCCTTTTGGAAAACTCGCACAAAATTAAATGGATGGTGCATATCACACGTACTTACGTGTTAACGTGTGTGCACTACTTGAAAAAGTAAGGATTGCAGATGCAAAATTAAAAAAAAAAAGTGGCTGAGGCCTACCTGAGATATGGAGGCTTCGTTAATTTCAGTTTTAACTTCTATTTTTTTTAGTTTTTAGTTTATTATTTTTAATTTTGTTTTTTTAATTTTAGTTTTTTAGGTTTTGTTTGTCTTTTTTTTCTCGTATTCATTTATATTATCCGTGATGGGTTAATTTTTTTATTTTTAAGTTTTTTAAATTTAATTATGTAAAAAGAGTTACCAGCAGCTACAGTGCAAAATAAACTAGTTACAGTATAAAATAAGGTATAAACTGATTTATATAAGTCTAACTGAGTACGGCCCTGACGTCTAAATGTATAAGTGGCAGTAGAAATTTCATTTGAGATGAGATGGTTATAGCCAAGAAGATTCAAATAGTGTCGCATGATCAATGTGGTGAATGAACAGGTAGAAAGAGAACCGAATCAGTGCTTTGAATTGAAATTGATGATATCTGTACATGTGACTTCTCATTTGACAAATATATTTTAAGATATGGCAACCAAGACTGAGAGGTCACATGATCAAATTCGGGGCAATCCACAAATAAACAAACATAACATATAATTAGTGAGATTTAAATCAAAGTTTTTAACCACACGACATAGATGCCACACTTGTTTGCCACTTCCTATTCTTTTATAAATGGGTTAAATTATGTTTTGGATTTAGACCACTAGTTCTTTATGTATAAATTAAAAAAACTTTGCCATAACAGATGGTATTTAGCTAGTTGCACATACATTAAGAAAAAAATAGAAGATTATATCCATCCACTTTCAATTAAACAATCCTTAGGGGCGCGTTTGGCATGCGTAATTTCACATTCCCTTGTAATCTAATATTCTTCTCAATATGATTACCGGTAACACATTACTAGTAATATAAGATTCCAATATTTGGTTGGTTTGAAAGAAACTACAAAATGGTCTTTATAATAGTTCAAATATTTCATAACTCAAACCAATAAGTCCACAAATTTAAATTACATGATTTAAAATTTTAAATATTGAAGGTTAACATTTATAAATTTTATATTAAAAATAAAATTTGAATTTTACAATTTAAATTCTCTCAATTTAAAATTGCAACATTCAAAATTTTAATTCTTATGATTCAAAACTTTAAATTTTTATTTTTGAAAATTTTAATTTTAAAATTTGAGTTTGGAAATTTAAAATGTTCAAATTTATAAAATTTAAAATTTTGGAACTTGAATTTTTGAAATCTAGATTTTGAAATTTCACATTTTAAGATTTAGCTTTTTAAATGAAAATTCGATATCCAAATTTGAAATTTTGAATTTTGAAATGTAAATTACCTAAATTTAAGATTATGACATTCATGATTCAAATTTCGGTATTTTGGTTTTGAAATTCATGTTTTGAAAAACAATATTTTTTAATTTGGATTTTGAACTCAAAAAGTTCAAATTTTGACTATGAGATTAAAACAAATGATAAAAGTGCAACAGCAAAGATTTCTTTCCTTTGGTAATCTAAGATAGACACTCTTTTCTGTAGGAAAGTGATTCCTAGAAATCATGATAATCTAGTTCCAATGTAATCTTTCATTCCTGATTTAGATTACTAGTTATTTTACCAAATAAAGTAATATCATAAGATTACTGAAGCATTTATGGGAATCGTTGGAGGATTCCACCAACCAAACATACCCTAAGTCCCATACAAGCACTATTCTCTCCTAATTAAACATTCCTCCCCAGCTCATAATCTACATTCAAAACGCTTAATTAGCAGAATCCTTAATTCCTTATTCATGTCCAGCCATTGCCATTGACTGGGGAGTGGGGACGGCATGGGATCCCAATCCACGTAAGAGAATGCTTCGATAATTGAATAGGATTGGAGAGAGCTGAGCTATGTGGTCTAAAAAGAAGAAGAAAGAGTTCAGGTTGCTACAGCAGATGTGTGTAATTGGGTTCGGCTGGGTGCATGCTGTCGGAGCAAAAATCACAGGCACAGCCCCCATGTGAATCTCAAGTCAAACAGGGGCTAGGGGACTTCTAATTCACGTGTGTACCCGCCCGTTCGATATCTAGCGCACACGGCCCACTTTGGAAAAGCCCAACATCCTCATCTCTTCTCCGTCTATATGAACCGAACCCACAACTCTCTCTCACATCTCTCTCTCTCCGGCAGTGACTGCACCTCACCCGCTCTGCCTCACACCCCCAACTCCTTCCTCACCGCCGCCGGGCATAGGCTTGCCGCCTCTGTGACCCTTGCCTCGCCATTGCCGCCCTCTGGGTGTAACAGCCCAATTTTGGCTTCCAAACAAACATGCATGACTTTCCACAAACTTAAGAAATTTTGGTGTATTTTTTTAAAAAATTCAAAGCTTGGTTGAGGTTTAAGAATTTTAAAAAAATCTGTGGCAAAAAAATATGCAAACTAAAATTCTACAATTAAATTGGGTGCTGAGGAATTTTTCATAAACATTACATGTGCAAATTTCTTTGAGAATTCAAAGAAAAATTTCAAACCGACGAGAAATGTTTGAATTCAATTCAATTCCCTCCAAGACCATTTGGCCGAATATCCTCATCAGCCTAGTCCACACGTCTTTTCCCCCTCGTCATAGCCCAGGCCAGTCGGCCCACACGCGTGAGCCAGCCCGTGCCTCCCCTCTCCTGCATGTCACTGCCAGTGGACCCAAACCCACCTATCAGTACACTGTGGATCTTCTTCTTCCTCACGTCAGCACCCGCTTTATTGTTTTCGCGTAACAGGGAGCAATGAAGGTGTTCCGCCTTGAGCCAATAGCACCACGGCTTCGTCCCATCATCGCGAGTTTGTCCCATCGACCATTGAAGTCTCTCACTTGCTCTATCGCTCTCTCTCAAAGCTCGGTGCCCTAAGCCCTAATGGCGCTCGAGCCAACCTCTCCTTTCCTCACTATAAAAGCTAAAGCTACCCGCATTATAAGAAGCACCTCAGCTTACTCTTCTTCTTCCCCGCTTTCCCCATTCTTTTAGTCTTTGGTTGAAGTTAATCAAGCCGAGCTCTTCAACTTCGGTCAATGGCGTTCATCACTGAATTCCTTCTCTCTGGTGAGTCTTCAACCTCGCCATCGTGCTTTCCAAGCTCACCTCATCTTCGCCTACCCTGTGCTCACACTTTTGTGCTCGATTGCCCCTAGGAGCAATAATTCCCAAGGAGCTCAGCGTGCGCCGTCCTCACCGTTGACGTTGTCGACATTGATCTCCTCCTCCGCACCATTCCACGGTAAGCCTTCATGTTCCCTTGCTATTCTACTCAAGTTGACATAGTGCGGTAACTTAGTAAGCACGTAGTTCACCGTAGCTTCTCCTCATCGTCGCCCACGACATGCCATGTCCAACCATTGTGGAAAGTGTCACTCGTCGTTGCCCCGTAGCGATAGTACATCCTCTAGCACATCACTTATATCCTGAAGCTAGATATAGCCTTTAGTTGAAGTTTTATACTCACCTGTGATGTAGTTGTGCTTGTTGTCACAATCGCCGCCACCCTCACCATCGCGCCGCTACCTCAAGCCATCTCTGGTCTTGCTATCACCATCAGTAGCCCATTTTGCTCCTCACACTAGTCCGCCGACCGCCTATGCCGAACTCAGCCAAACTCGGCCATGGTCAAGCAGAGGTAGAAGATGAAGGAAGTCATTGACCGATAGGCCATGAATGACAGAAAGGTTAGTGTAACTAGTAGGTTAGTTATACATATTGACACAATTAATATTAGTATGCCATGTGGCTCCTAGAAACTTAGAATCTCTAATTAACCTGGGCTTTAACCCTTGTCCCACTGACATGCAGGCCCCATGTCCCATAACATGTCGCATGGACCGACCCTATGGACCACGGTCACTGACTAGTAGGCCCCATCTCTAGGTTAACAACCGTATGGACTTGGTCCACGTGAGCCTTGACACCACTTATCAGCCTCACACATATTTTTGAATTAAAATAAATAGGAAACATAAATAAAACCCCTGGAACCCCACCTATCAGCCTCATAGGGATTTCCTTAAGACAAATCTTAGAAAAGAAAACCCTCGGCTGACCCCACCTACCAGCCACAAAAGTTTTTCCTTCAGCAAAATAATTTTCAAATAAAAATAAAATCCAAATGGACCCCATCTATCAGAATTTTAGGAATTTTCTTTCGGTTTAAACTTTGAAAGGCCCTTCTTTATTTTAAATCCAAATCCAGTAATTTTTATTTCTAAATTGATATAAAGTCAAAATCTTTCCAGCAGTACCAAAATCATAATTTTTAGAGTACATTTGAAATTTCTTTGAATGTTTGATAGAATATGGATGATTTCACGTGTATAGACTACGACGCTTTGGACGCCCCCATCACTAACGAACAAGATCTCACCTTAGCCACATTTGATCCAGGAAAGTCTTAATAATTTATCATGTTGAATCTAATTTTCAAATGTTATGTTAAAGGTTGAATACCTAGTTATACCATACACTTGATACTAGTATTTTCCTCAATTATTTATGTCTCCTTGCCATGTTGCCCTAGGATATATTTACAATTAATAATAACTCCACCATTGGTTGAACTTTAGTATACTATGGTTATGCTTAAAAACGCCGTAATGATAAAATGAAATACAACATAAACATTGCCAAATAAACTTGAAAACATGAAAATAATGGTAACATGAGTTACCACTAGAAACAGAAAAATATTTTCTAAAAATGGTGAATGGATGGGAACAACAGAATCCCTCATTGAAAATATAGCATACGGATGGGAATGTTCTAGGGATGAGACGTAACCCGGGAAGAGAGCGACCACTGTCATTAGTGTTGAGGACTCTACCCTAGAGTGGGAGTAAGCATCATAGTTAAGCATTGTAAATGCACTGTTATGATTTTCTTAGTCACACACCCATAAAAATATGTAGTGGCTGACATTATGAGTTAATCAAATATTGTGGGTAAAGCTATACAATCTCTGTAAAGTGTTAAAAATCTATTTGAATAGCCATACCCTCGTACATAGGTAAAGGTGTAGAAATATTACACTTGCATAGTTTTCAGAAATAAAATAAATTGGTAATGGCTGTGATGACCAATCTAAAATGGAAGTGAAAGCGGAGTGACTTTGCTCTCATCTTAATGGAAGTGAAAGTGGGGATTTCGCTCTCACCTTAATGAGAGTGAAATCGGAGTGATTTCACTCTCATCTTAATGGCAGTGGAAGTGGAGAGATTTTGCTTTCATCTTAATTGTTTGTACGATTGAGTTGTTTAAATTCTATTTTCGTGTATATTCTGAAGTACAATGAGTTGCCTACTATTAGCATTGGTTTATGCATTATTAGTTATTTACGATAGTTGCCTCTTAGTAAATTCTAGAATTAAAATATTGTCCACATTTCCAACACATTCTAGATAAAGGACAAGGTGCAATATTTGAGTAAATGAATTGGCTTTCTTTAGTGGGAAATATATATATATACATATGTGTGTGTGTGTGTGTTTTTTTTTTTTGTAGAACTACTGAAGGACAACAACATGTTAAGGCACCACTCAAAACGGCTTAAAGCCAGCTTCTATTTTTTTCACTATTCAGTAATTTCATCTTTTTCTGTTTTTTGTAGATTTTTTGGGCTTTTTTACCTTTTCTTTTTTTCCCGTATTCCTTTACATTTTTCCGTAATAGGCTAACATGCTTTTTTTTCTATTTTTATGTTTTTTAAATTTAATTATACAAAATAAGCTAACTCAGTTACAGTAAAAAAAATAAACTAACTATATAAAAAAGTCATAAATCAACACCAAACTGAGCGTATCTAAGTTAGTCCAGTTTGTTGGAGTCCATGTGACCAATCTCTGACTGTTCAGTCTACTTTGAGATATCATTTTGACTGAAAGGAAGCTCGTCAACTAGCCAACCATATAATGAGGACGTCTTATCAACAAAAGGAACATTTTATGTGTGTTTTCTCGTCACAACCAGAATAGGTGTACCGATCATCATGCATCCAAGCCACCGAAGTGTAAATTAAGTTTAATTATACTATATTATGTGTGGGCTTAAAATAACATGTAGAATCTGTCGTTCAATCAAACAGATCTATCAAAATTTTTTTGTTTGTCATCATGTCTAGCTCCAACTAAATGTGGAAACGGTCGGCGCAGTCCAACAACTCCCTCCTAATTAAAATAGACTAATTAATGAGAACTTTATTCGGTTTCACAAGAAAAGTCAATTTCCATTTTGATGGGCAAGCACGTCTGGCCATCCCAGAAAAATAGAATATAGGGCGTATCCTTGTGGGCCTGTATGGCGATATTATGCATGGTCTACTGCACTAGGGGCATAGTTTATACTTAAGAAAATATTTACCAATTCTAGTTAAATACTTCTTATTATTAAGTTGCATACATTAACCAGTTTTAGTTAATCCAAAAGCTTAAGCTTACAAGGAAAAATGAACAATATACTTCAACACTTATATAGCCGGAAAATTAAGGAGGTTATCAGTTATAACCACGGGTGAACATCTCTTCTCAAAGGGATTACTTGAAATGCATCAGTAGGAAAATACCTAGCAAATTGGTCCAGTTCCGCAAGCCATGTTAATTGATATACAAAAAAATCTTAGAAATTTGAGGAGTAGCCTATTTACCAATGTACAAGTCCTAAAATTTAAGATTGAAACTTCAATTTTGTGTACGTAGGGGAAAAAGGCAAGTTTTTTGTGTGAATATTACCTGTTGTCATTATCTTTCTGAATTTCTTGTGGGCGTATCCTTGTGGGCCTGTATGGCGATATTATGCATGTTCTACTGCGCTAGGGCATAGTTTATACTTAAGAAAATATTTACCAATTCTAGTTAAATACTTCTTATTATTAAGTTGCATACATTAACCAATTTTAGTTCATCCAAAAGCTTACGCTTACAAAGAAAAGTGAACAATATACTTCAACACTTATATAGCCGGAAAAGGAGGTTATCAGTTAGGTGAAAAGCCACCGCCAGATGGATATTTTAGTTTTCCTGTGCTATACTACAATATACATCCTCCAAAGAAACTATAGTATACACCACAAAGGTAAAATAAAATAAGAATATATATAACAGTGTGCAAGAGGTTAATTTGTCCATTATTTTGT
Organism: Melocanna baccifera; assembly: GCA_036346265.1. NCBI lineage: Eukaryota > Viridiplantae > Streptophyta > Magnoliopsida > Poales > Poaceae > Melocanna > Melocanna baccifera. The sequence continues at coordinate 96,676 of JAYEVJ010000193.1, forward strand.
TCAAAAAAGTTTAAATCTGCAAAAACGGTTTATAAGTTATAATCACGGGTGAACATATCGGCCTGTGCTTTTTGGTTGTGACTTATGACTTTTAGCTGAAATTTTTGAATTTTAACTGTTTGCGACAGAGATTATGGAGAGAGAGATACTCGCTTACGATTTTAGATGGTACAGATGTTGGGCTTTTAACGTGTACTATAATTAACTTTAGACTCCATCTTAAAAAAAATACTCCGTTTGAAAGTTATGTACTATAGTAAAAGTTAAAAACCGTTTTGAGAAACTGAAAAAAACAGACCTATCTTCTAAAAGGGCTTACTTGAAATGCATCAATAGGAAAATACCTAGCAAATTGGTCCAGTTCCGCAAGCCATGTTAATTGATATACAAAAAAAAAAATCTTAGAAATTTGAGGAGATAGCCTATTTACAGATGTACAAGTCCTAAAATTTAAGATTGGAACTTCAATTTTGTGTACGTAGGCGAAAAAGGCAAGTTTTTTGTGTGAATATTACCTGTTGTCATTATCTTTCTGAATTTCTTTTGAGGACAGTATACACTCTTTTTGATATTTCATTTGTTTAAGATTTTCTCTTTTTATACAGTGGCATATACCCAAAATTATGGTTTTATCTTACACTGATCGAGTACGTACAAGGATCGTTTATACTCCAAAAATACATATACGCCAACAAATTATTTAATACTAGTCGGCTACCCGTGCATTCCTATACGAGCTAAATTCTTAGATAAAGTATTTAGTTATCATCTCAAAAGATAAAAAAAATTAAACAATAATTTTAGATTATGAAGATAGTACTTCATATAAAATTTATTGAAAGTAGATTAGAGTACAATCTAATTTCCATTAACTTTAATCATCAATATTTGAGAACATGTTTAAGTTCTACGAAGGATAGAAAGTGCTCCCTAATTAATGAACTGATATACACCAAGTTAATAACACTTGCATGACTAATTAAGAAATAAAAAGTTGGTGGATTAATGCAGCACACAAATATTTTAAATAATAACTTTTAAACTTAATTTAATTATCTTTCACATATGTTTGATTACTATATCTATAGTTAGATGTTTTCCTTTCTTTTCTAACTAACACAAAAATTAAGTGATGCATGTAGTATCGATCAATTGACATTACAATAAAGAAAAGTATCTAACCTTCATGCATAAAGTATTAAAAGGGCAAAAACAAAACATGAGGTAGAGAAGCCTAAAACCAGTTAATGTCCTAAAAATATTTTTTTTGCATTTACAGATTTTACAAAAGTTTGGATTTACACTTCATAATTTATATGTGTAGAAATTAAATTCCTAATTCAATTTATGATTTTTGTTAAGCCAAAATTATAATTTACATTTAGTTATTATTAAGAATTTTAATATTATTGAAATTACACTTGGGGGTTCAAATACAAATTAAATTGCCTTGGCATGGAGCCTTATTTGTTTTCGAAATTTAAGATTGGTTTTCATATACAAATCCAAATATATATATGTATAGAAATCAAATTCCTAATTCAATTTATGATTTTTGTAAAACCAAACTTATAATTTACATTTAGCTCAAATTGTGAATTTTAATATTTTTGAAATTGTACTTGGGAGTACACAAACAAATCAAATTGCCTTGACATGGAGCCTTATTTTTTTTTCAGAAATTTAAGATTGGCTTTCATGTACAAATCCAAATTTATATGCATAGAAATCAAATACCTAATTCAGTTTATGACTTTTTGTAAAACTGAATTTATATTTTATATTTATTTCTTATTACAAATTTTAATATTTTTGGAATTGTAGTTTGGAGTTCATACACAAATCAAATTGCCTTGACATGGAGTCTTATTTCAAATCCAAATTTATATGTATATCAATCAAATTCCTAATTCATTTTATGATTTTCTTAAAACCAAATTTATAATATACATTTAGTTCTTATTATGAATTTTAATATTTTTTGAATTGTAGTTTGGAGTTCATACACAAATCAAATTGCCTTGACTGGAGTCTTATTTTTTTAGAAATTTAAGATTGGATTTCATATACAAATCCAATTGTAAATTTTTACTTAATTTTTATTTCTAATATACATATTTTAGGATCTTACTTTCAAGTTTGTACTAAATAAACTTGCTAGTTTTCTTTTACTTTTAATTATAAATTTCATATTTTTTGAGAGAAAATAAAATTTTCATATTGTACTTGACATAAAGTATTTCTTTGAATTTAAATTCTGGTGATTTATTTCTTTTGTTATTCTAATGTTTAGGTTGTACATATATACATGCTTCATTTAATCTAAATTTTGATTCCTAACATATATTTATGCATGTTTCTAGATTGTACATGGGGTGGAATGTTTGCACTAGAATTCGTATAAAAATGAATTTTCTATTTTTATTTAATTATTATTATGAATTTTAGTTAATTTGGATTGCACTTTACATGAAATGGAGTCATATGAAAATCAAATTGCTAATTTTCCTCTTTTTTTGTTCTGAATTTTAGTTAATTTGGGTTATACTTAACATGGACTTGTAATATTATGAAAATAACACTCTTGAGGACCTATACATAATTAGAGAAAAAGGAATACATGAAACAGGATGTTTGGTATTTAGGAGAGAGAGTCGTTTTCCTAGAAGAATTCATTCGGAGGAGTTCACAACCGACTCAAAACCAAACCCTAGCCTCATCCTCTTAGCCGCCGTGCATCCCCAACTCCCTGCCGTACTGCTTTGCCTCCTGCTGGCTTGCCGTCATATTGCTGCCTACTGCTCTGATTGTGTTCTTCTGCCTCGGCATTAAATTTTATAGGGTAGATCAAATGTTATGGTGTTTTGACCGATCTATCTCACAGTGTATTCAGGATCTACGCAGCTATCTTGTGTTATAGATTAATTATAGTAGATAGAAGAATTAAATTTTAGTGATGACATGGAAAGTGTAGATAATTGTCTAAGAATTCCATAGAGTACAAGAAAACGAATTTTAGTTCAGTAGAATAGGAGTTATAGCTTTGGCAAGACTGCTGCCAAGACATCGGTTGTTGCTGGACACAGTCGTGGAAAACTATTAATTTGACTTGGTAGATGATAGAATTGAATTTTGGGCAGAACTAGAAGGAGGTATCTAACTTATTTAGATTCTTAAAATGCTATGGCTTACTGTAATTACATATGTAAATTAATAGATATGAAATTACTAAGCATGTTGTCTAGTAAGTTACCAGTTTTGTCTTCGGGGTTAAAACAAGGGGTTAAATGGTTTAATTAGGATTTGTGGTGAACTAAGAAAGTGTAAGAAATTTTGTGTAGATTTCAGAACTGGTGTTGTTTGCCATTTCAGGGCTTGGGAGTTGAAAGTTATGCTGCTTTTAGTACCAGGACAGCAGGGATGATTGTCCAGTAAAATGGGAGTATTGTAGAATTGAAAAACATATAGGTGCGATGTTATTAAATTGTTGTTCTAGTACTATTATAGCTTTTTATTGATTTTGGGTGTTTACTATAGAAGGGACAGCGTCGGGGTTGGTGTCATCTTTGAATCAACTTGTTTCTCGAAACTAGAAAAGGCAATTACATGGTAGAATGATATACAAGTATTTTTATCTTATTGTTATATTAAATAAATACTTACCATGATTATACTTATTCTTATAATGCTCAGGTAGAACAATGATAATCTTATGGTAAAATGATGATGATGCTTATGGTAGAATGATGACGAGGCTTATGGTAGAATGATGATGATAATTATGGTTAAAATAATGATGATGACAAATTGTTAATGTTGATAAATAACTAATGAAAGATATAATCATTGCATTTCACATGAGTAGAGAAAGACCTATTTTGGTAGGCACTCTATGGGAGTAAAGTTAAGACCCTATATGAAAAAGGATAAGATAAGAGTGGTTCATCGACAGGTGAATACTCCACTATACCGGTATAAGCAAGAGAAGTAAAGACATATATATTGCATTCATGAAAAGAAGAATGAGATGATAAAATATGTGTATGGAACTTAATGAGAATGAACATGTGAATATTTGGACATTTGTGAATTATCCTGATTACTTGATGCGATATTTAAGCCGTTTATTATTCTACTGTGTATTTGTTGAGTTTTGGATTCACCCTTGCTTTAATGTTATTTTTAGGTGAACGTTGATGACGACATGCATAGGTGGGAAGTAGCACCAGATTGTTATTTTACTTTATATTTCTTTCTTTTACTTAGTAGTCAATTATTCATTGTTAAAAATAAATCATTATATCCATGTAATCCTTAGATGAATAATGATTCCCTTTAACACTTAATGGTTTTATATTGTCGCTACTTGTCAATTCCCTTTGGTTAGACTTATTATTGATTCATCTTATTGCCAATTGATTCAACTTAATGCCAATTGCTGATTCCTGTATTGTTGAAATCTCTATGTTAAGGGTTATATTGTGGAGTTATATTTGAAGCCTAGCTACCGGTAATATGTAATTAATGGTTTAAATTGATAGTAATTGTACTTGTGAGTGACATTCGAGGTTTTTGTTAAACCGGGGTATTACTGGACTCTTTCTTTTAATTTGCTAATTTTATTTAATTTTTATTCCGAATTTTAATAATTTATGGATGTTACTCTGGAAGTTGTACGAAAATCAAGTTGCTAATTTTTATTTATTTATTGTTCCAGATTTGAGTTAATTTGGATTGTACTTGATATAGACTCCTTTTAATTTGATAATTTTATTTAATTATTATTCTCAATTTTATTTACCATGTCAATTGATATATGAAAAACTTAGAAATTTGAGGAGTTAGCCTATTCTGAATTTTAGTTTCTATGAATGTTACTTTGGAAGTTTTATGAAAATCAAATTGCTAACTTTTCATATTTCTTATTTTGAATTTTAGTTAATTTGAATTATGCTTAACATGGACACTTTCTTTTAATCTGATCCGCTATTACTCGGGTCCGCCAAATAGGCGGCTAGATTTTCTAGTTAACGTAAGAGCTTCCTTAGAGGTATATGAAAAATCATAGAAATATGAGGAGTTGGCCCATTTCGAATTTTAGTTTTTATGGATGTTACTTTGAAAGTCGTATGAAAATCAAATTGCTAACTTTTCTTATTTTTTATTCTAAATTTTAGTTAATTTGGATTATACTTAATATAGACACTTTCTTTTAATATGATATGTTATTTCTTGGATCCACTAAATATGTGGCTAGATTTTTCTAATTAACATGAGCGTTTTCTCGGAGCACCTAATTAATATAGGTAAGGATAGATAGATAAATTGATTTCGAAACCTAACTTTACTGTTTTAGGCCTCATCTATCCCTGTAACTAGCGCACGTCACGTCCGTGCAAATCAAGCAGCTCCGCTTGTTTGATCTCAGTTTCTGACTTCTAGTTCACTATTTTTTAATTTGGCTTTTTGACTTTTTAGGGGTTTTTTTATCTTTCCTTTTTCTGTATTTCTATAAGCCACAAAAAAACTATCAGCAATTATAGTAAAAAAAGATATAAATCTTTAAAAAAAAAGACAATTAGAGCACCAAAACGATCATTGCCACTGCCGCCGCACAGTGGCTAACGCCACGTACAAAGTAAAACTCGAACTGAACAGCCACATTACGTGGGCAATCAACTCAACACATGAAGACACGACAGGATTATATTCACAACTGCAATAAAAAATCTCCTAGCTACCTACCACAAAAATATTCTGGCGGTATTAGGTAGTAGATACGCTGATGATATGGTGCTTGTATTGGCCGTGTATTTTTTAGATCACAACTGCCATATTGCATGGCCGATATTAGGTAGACGTAGGGGTGTAATCGGTATAGGTTATTTTTAACCGATTTGATATCGAATTCGATTGGTATTGGATATAGAAAGGTAATTTAGCATCCGGTATCGAATCCGATCCGTATCGAATAATTGTTGCCGGATATAGTAACGAAAACGGTAAAACTAAAATCCGACCGAATAGCATCGGTAAATGATAAATCGGATACTATCCGACCGAATATCCGAACAAGCAAGTTAGTATCCTAAATGGCTAAGCCCATCAACTATCATTGACACCAACCGGTCTAGATTTTATCAAAATTGTAACCTAACTCTAGAGTCCAGCTACTTTAACCAGCTGCCACCAATGCTCCCCGCTTATGTTGAACTTGCGTATGAATTCATATATGTATTTATCGCTTATGTTGAACTTGTGTTGTATCGGATATTATACTTAAGTAATCTCGATAAATTTATTGCTAGTTTAAGGCTTGAAGTGATGGTGGTATGGTTCAATGTATATTCCTTTATGTATACACATACTATCCGTTTCTGATCCGAAACCATTATGTATCCGTCCCGATGACACTATATTCGAAACTCTGAATAATCTGAATTTGTATTTGTATCCGGCCTTACCGTATCCGACTTCGAATCCGGAAAAAAAATATGGGTTAAGATATAATATAAACTATATCTGTTCGAATCCGATCCGATTACACCCTAGGTAGACGCATCATACGTGTTACTAGCTAGCATGGTCTATTTTCTTCGACAAAGCTGGCTATGTGTCAATGCTGGGGTAGCTAGATATAGCCAGCGTACGTTGCCGTCACCGGCCTTTGAATAGAAAGGACAGGAAAAATAATTAAAAGGTGCAAGAATCCTAGTGTTATTGTTAGGTGCCATGAGGATTGAGACCTGTACATATAATAATTGTGATCATATGAGCATCAGGCTGCTTGCTAATTGATGTCATAGATTCTCACAAGATAGGTTTGGATGGTCCACCAAATAATCGCCGAGTTGGGGCCGGCACATATCAACTTTTGGCGCGTTTCCTGAACAACTTTTGGCGCCCTTTCCTGAACGAATCCATGCTCGTGTTAGGACAAGAGCACCACGTTTTGCATGGTCCACAAGCTTGCTTCGTTATAATGCGGTATCCATTAGCTGCATCTCAAGGTGTACGGGCCGGGCCACTTCGAACAAAATGAGTAGCCGGTGGCCGGTGATTGGTGTCATCTATATATTGACCTAGCTTTGCCATGAAAATTAGTTGATCTTTTTGTACCCTTTAGTGTAGGGCCCTATGCTCCAACTGGTGACACTGTACAATAGCCTACATTACTCGTTTAGTGGTGGTCTGCGTAAAGGACATCAACCCGTATGGTAAGACTAACGTACAACCAGATTTCTGCAGAAAATGAGGCTGAAATTTGAGAAGGATTTCATTAAAAAAAAAAGACGTGGCTAACGCGTGTCTGCCTCCCTGCAAGATAACTTCGCTCTTTCCTTTTTATCCATCCAATCTATAGGATACGCATCCCTTACTTTTTTTTAAGCTGTACATCCACTGTGTGCTCACATATAAGTTTGACCAAGTATGCAAATGATAGCTGAGTTCTTGTACTGGTTCATGTCTTTTTCTTCAAGGGATCATATTTCCTTTGTATGATGTCCATTTTGTATTATATTTGAATTACTATGTTCTATATGATGAGCTTAACAAAACAAGACTTATATTACATATATTTTAAAAATACAGTTACTACTATAGAAAAGCTCATCATAAATGATTCAAAACATCATCGCAGATAGTTTTTTGAACCGTCTATACTTATATTACACATTTTCACCCCCAAAATCTTCTAACAAAGGCAAGGTAGTAACAATGTTTTAGTGCAAGTATGCCACTTTGCACTCATAATTCCAGCATTTGTCCTGCATCAACTAATTATATAGATTTATGAGCAAAAAGCATCAACTAACCATGCAGGCAGTGTTCTCCTAGGCGCTAGGCGCATGCTCCCCCCCGTGACTTAGGAAAAGGCGCTCCCCTAGGTAGTCCACTTAGGTGGTCAACGCTAGTCCTAGGCAGACCCAGGTGACGCTAGGCGGGCAAGGCGCGGCGGATGGGTGGCTCTGGGCTCCTCTTGTTCCCCATCTCACGCGGCACGCCGCTGTCTGCCGTTCCTCATTGCCGTCACCCGCAATTCCCCATCGCATGCCATCGCCCACAGTTCCTCGTCGCATGCCATCGCCCGCCATTCTCCATCGCTGTTGCTTGCGGTTCCCCGTAAAGTGCGGTTTTTAGTCAATATTTCCATGTAAAGTGTACTTTTGGCAAATTTACAGGAAATACAATAAAAACACAAAAAAACAAAGAAAAGTCGACAAAAGGTGGCTTGGCCAGTCAACCAATCTCTTCTACATTGGTCAACCCATGATCCACATGGCTGGCTAGCCCACTCCAACACTGATCGGCCCAAGCATCAACACCAACCTCTTGCCCATAGCCCAAATTGCCTGAACCGACCTCTCCATCGCCTGAACCTATCAAACAAGACTTGGCCGCCCAGCCAACACGGTCACACCGGCCGACCCCAACTGATGTGAGGTGTAAGAAACTTGTTCTTTGTACAAGAATAGACACATCTCCACCCTCCATCTGGCCAGTTGACCATCCAACGCTCCCTGGCTGTCCAACTAACATAACCACTAAGCTACCTCGTGCATGGCCAACACCTGCCTGGCTGGCCAAGGCTAGTTAAGGGGCAGCAACCCCCTTGAAGAAGACACTACCCCTAGAGAGAAGACGGATACATCGGGACATGATGATGTCACCAGCAGGATCCAAAAATCTCCCCACTCTATAAATATTTAGATAGGAGAAAGTGTTAGCATGGAGACCGGAATGTCAGAACTCCAAGACCAGAATGGCGAAGCGGCAGCCGGGCAAAGCAATTCGGCAATGACGGCTAACCAATAGGGCGGCGATCGGTGGTTGGACGTACTGGCGGACCAAAGAAAGACGACGACGGAGCTCGGCGAACAACCCCGAGAAGATGGTGGCGATGGCAACACAAGGACGACGACAGTGCACGGGTGACGGCGGGGTGCAAAGTACAAGGAGGCAATGCGCTTATAAAAGCGCGGACGTCGAGGAGTCTGGCATAAAGATGGAGCGTGGAGTTCGAGACAGAGATGGCCGATGGAAACCGCATCGTACATGGCGGCGGAGCTGTGAGAATGATGAACAATAACCTGTCTCATAGAAGGACGACACATGGTGAGGCTTTGGATCGGACGGTGATAGGAGAAAACAAGATGAACAGTGCACGGCCTCTCGAATGGTTGACACATGGCAGAAGGAAATTAGACGACTAAGGATATTGGGTTGGAATGAACAGTAACAGGCCGGCCCATTACTGTTCAAAGGTTTTTGAGGGTTTTCTAATTTCAAAAATTCAAATACATCCTTGGAGCTCTAGAAAATAGCAAATAAATCCAAAAAATTCATAGAAAAATCCAAAAAAATCCTTGATACACAAGGAACACAAATAAAATATGTCCAACATATGTAATATTTATTTTATTTATATTAAATCTTTTTAATTAATAAAAAATTATTTTAAGCTTGTATTAAATCTAGAAAAATCTAAATGGTGAATTTTGTTTTAAAAGGCTTCAAATAATACTGAAAATCATGATGTTTCAATGATGCCCTTTCAGGAAGGCCACGAGAACACTGTCGTGTGGAGGCTCACCGGATTGCATTTACGGAGTCGCCTCGGTATACAAAGCTCAATTCCTAGGCACGACACAAACAACCATGAACAACCTAGTTTGGAAGGTTTAGGCACCACAAAAATGCAAGATCTTTGCCTAGTTAGTGATACAAAATATAATTTAGACAGTGGACCATCTCTCCAGGCGAGGATGGCTAAACCAACGAACATGCCCGCTTTGCAGATAGGCCATAGAGACAACAATCCACCTCCTAGCTGAATGTCATTACTCCACAAAAATCTAGATAGCCATTGCGTGATGGACTACTTGCGGTTCCTTGAATCCAGCTATCTGGCGAACCACATCCTCGGTCCGGCAATGGTGAGAATCGATTATCCATACGCCTGGAGTCCCAAGGAAAGTTGTGGAAACACTCTTAATGCTAGCAACTTGGGAAATTTGGAGTGAATGAAACACACAAATTTTTTGATCGACAGCGTCCACCACAGAGTCCCTTATTGCACACGTGAAAGAGGAAACCGGTACTTGGGTCCTCGCAGGAGCCAAGAACCTAGCGGAGCTACCACTTACTCTGTAATATTGTAAATTGTCCTCAAAGCCGATGTGCGGCAACCACCCTCTCCTTGAGCAAGGCTCCCTATGTAACCTAACTTTGCTTCTTCCCCTTAATTAAATCAGGGCTGCTCTCCTGCTTTCAGTTCAAAATCAAACTCCTACTTCATTAGGATATTCATTATAGTAGCATGAAAATTTTCCAATCAATTGCCTCCTTATAGGGAATTTCATAGAAATCAATTCAATTCCTATAGAAATTGGAAAAATTTCCCGTGTTCCAAACGGGACTAAGTCAAAAATTAAACAAATTCATATATATATATATATATATACATACATATATATATATATATAAATATAATATGTATGTATGTGTGTGTGTGTATATATATATATATATATATATATATATATATATATGTATATATGTATATGTATATATAATATACACACACACCACTCTCACAAACCATCCTCCCATCAAAATCATCAGACTTCATATCACAAAACAAAATTCAGAACTACTTTTTTACGACGAATGATTAACCCTGTTTTTGGAGTATCATTAGTACCTAAACCGACATGTACAATTGTTTGTTTATTACAACATGAGAACTGATTATGGCGCTACTGAATTTAGGCCTTGTTTGGATGGGCTTATCCGTGTGAATGGACCAGAATTTTAGTTTAAATTCCCAGCTCATCCATGCAAATTCTGGCCCATCCCGGTCCATCCAAACAAGAGCTAAGTGTTAATTGTGACAGTGGTTGCCACACAAACATCCCTTCATTCCTCGATAGATGAGGCTTTTTAGCATTGTACTATTTTTTGCTTCAACCAAGACACGTGTTCAAAGACTAAACTGCCCTCCTTCGTTAGATTCACTTATTTCTCTTGGATGACATCTGAAATAGTTTGATTAGTTTTCTAAAATAAAGATCAGTTGTTTGGTATTATACCTATTAATTAGGAAAGATATTATTAGATTGATCTTATCCATAATTGTTAGGAGAATCCTCTATATAAAGAGGCATATTGTAATCATTATTCTTAAGTAATGAAGCAATGAAGTGTTAATCTAGTTGCTCTCCCAAGGTTCTTCTCCCTCATCTATAGTTTAATCTTTCATCCCACCAAGCCGACGCCGCCTGGCCTTCCTCCCAGCGGTGTTTACCACATGATGAACTAAGAATCATCACATTTGGAATCAGAGTAGTCGATTCCTTTCCTCGACTTCTGCTATCATGGCTCATATTGCCGAGTCATTGACCATGATAAAGGCTAACGCCAACAAGATGGCCACTAGTACCAATGACATCGATAAGAAGATAGCAACCATCTTTCTCAACATGCATACCATCTTGGAGAAAATGATCACGAATCAAAGAAGATGCAATAAGACCCAGTAGCAACGTTGTTCCAGTAGTCGCCACGGTTTATGCATTGTTAATACTGGTTGTGCCAAAGATTTATGCAAGTAATTAGCACACAACTCATTGTCAATATTTAAATCAATGCAGTCCAAATTCTGTACTTGAAACATATGCAAATCAGAATTATTTTCCACTAATTTTTGCATTAAAGTAGCATGAATAGTGGACAATTGAAGTTCTTCACAGGCATACTCATCTTAAGTGATAATATCATTATTATCTTTATCTTTTTGGCTTTCGCTCTCCTTACATGATGTAGGGGCATTTATCACCTCATCTTTTTTCTCAAGTAAAGGAGTTGGTGGCTCAATTAGCTCATTCTTCTCTTTAGCATGGTTCTCATCTTTCTGTAAGTTGTTACTCACAGAAAAAGGTGCAAATACAGATTTGTTCTTATGTATCCTATCATTAAGTATTCTCATTTCTTTCTCAATCTTACTTTCAGTCTTACAAGCAAGTGTAAACAAATGAAAAAGAGAATTATACTCTTTGTGAATAAGAAGGTTCTGAATTTCCTGATTAAGCCCACTTAAGAATCTATTCTCCATAGCTTCAGCATGTTCCTTTAAACCACAATACAACGAACGAGTTTTCAACTTTACAGTCATCAAAGCAATCAACTTTAGTGTGGGTGATGTAGTTGCTCTCTTCGATATCGTCATCATTGTCCAACGAAGAGTTCGGGGCAAAGAGTGCACATCGAGCAGCTGAGGGTGAACGTTTATCAAGATTGTCAACTCTATTGTTGGTGGTAGTAAGGGTCTTATTAAGCTGATCCAACATGTTGTTGGTCTCACAAAAATTCCTACTATGTGATCTTTAACCTTTCATGGTTAGTAGAAAATAAGAAAATACACAAAAATTATGTAAGTCCCTATAAACTACTAGAAGGTAGAACTTAACAAGTCACACATCTTTGAAACTCTTACTAAGCTCTTACAAGTTTTTACCAATGTAAAACAGGTAATGTAACCGGTGGCTGGTTCATGATAACTTAACTCAAGTGATGTGTATAGCGATTCCCGGTACGTCAATACATATAACGGTTAGTAGTAGGTGTAGCTTAGAAGGCTTTAGATATGTAGCAATGGAGAACAATCAGTTAATTTCAAAAATTGCATGTAATTGAATTATAGTTCGTATCTAACACTTAACCTTATATTGCTAATCAAACAAGGATAGATGAAGGCTAAAACAAATATATATCAAAGTGTAGGAGTGATAGACACAAAATAATTCAATTGAATGCAATTTAGAGTGAAAAGCACGAGGATTGACCCAAATCTGAGAATGGCATATTTCTGTCCACTAGACAATCTGTTGATATTTTGGCTGTAACTTTTTGTCAGATGCCTCTTTTTCAATGTTTTTTTTCTTATTTTCTGGCGACTTTTTCGACAATTATTCTTTTGGGGCCAACTTCTAGAAACCGATAGAAAAAATTGCATAAAATTCATACGTGCTAACTATTGCAAATTCAAAGCAGAAATTTGGGTCAATTTTCACCACAAGTATCTTTTAATTGCCGTACTAGAATAAAGCAAAATTTTGCAAGTAGATGGATAATGAAGTTATGAGTCTAATGATGTTTTTTGTGGCGGCTGCAGAAGAGGGAGTCTTCTAGCCGAAATTGCAATAATGGGTTTGGTGTGTTCTTGATGGTTTTGAACGTAGGAATTATTTTTTAGAGTTTTATGGGACCAAAAATATGACCAACAACAAGACAAAGCTAAAACAGACGCAAATTCAATTTAACAAATTGAAACTAACAAATTGAAAGGTACAACGGGGTTTGGAGAGTAAAAATTAACTCTTTTGTAGGGCAATTTTCTAGTTATAGGTACAAAAAATAAATCTAAAACTAAAATCTCACTAGGCAATCTATGCTCTGATAATAACTGATGAGGGAATGTTTTGGTCTGATATTCCAATGAAAACGATAACTTCGACTGATTGATATGATGTTGACGATGAGGCTACTTCACCAAAACAACCAAGTTCGTTCTGCAATTACTACACCACACATTGGTCGTTATCAACCGTGCTAAGAACATGGTTAACCTGAACATGAGGTTCAAATCCTGCGAGTGATCGAAGAACAAGCAAGAATAAGATAAAGAGCAATCCGAATATTATAAATATAAATGAGGAATACAAAGGGTTGAGACCTGCAATCGTAGTTATTGGTCTAGTCAATAAAAGAACACACGACGAAATTTCACAGTGGAAAACTAATCTAAACAAGTATGTGTCACATGGCCAATTAAACCTCTATTTATATGGGCACACAGGCCCTTGCCATATGGAAACTTTTTAACCCATGGAAACTAATCAGATCATATCTGATTCTATCTCTATTTCTAAAACTGAAAGATTGTTTTGCAGATTCTGATGTGCAAAAAAGGAATTTTAGGATGGAGCCAGATTCGTTAGAAAAAGAGCAAGATAAGCTTTCCATGATGTACTTACATATTTTAAACGGACTCTTGATGCAAATTCTATGAGCATTTAAAATCGGTCCTATCAGGCTAAATTATCGTTGGATTGTTTTCATAATTGTGGTGCGCACATAAAGAATTTAGATGTGGGGCCAGATCTATTGGAAAGTGAACGAGTTATGCTTTCTATCCTGTACTCGCACACCTTAAACGGAGTTTGTATGCAAATTCTATGCATGTTTAAAATTAGTGTTATCTCCGAAGGCCGAATTGGATTCCAAAACATATTCAATTTGAACCCTTGCTTTGAATTGGGCAAAAGTGATGTGAGGACCTTGAGAAAGTGCTGAGGAAGATGTTGACTTGATCTTGATATGTTGGTCGGCTTTCCTTTATGTGGACCCCAACCATGAGCGTGTAGAGTTAATGCAATCTGCCTTATATAGCTACACAAATAAATATTTTTACCATTTGGTAGCATCATATTCTCATTTAAAATAAATTAAAGTTGAATAAATGAATTCACCTCTTGTTCAATATTGGAAGCTCTGGTCGTATGCATATGTGGTATGATCACATCAGAATCGATGGCAGCAATGAGATAGGGGACAAGTCCTATTGCAGCAATGCTTGAAGATGACATAGGACTTGCAGCAATGCTTGAAGATGACATAGTGTGCATGAAGAATGGAGGTCAGCGGCAGTTGGTGGTGGTTGAAGATGGAGGCCAATGGTGTTGCTTGATGAAGACGCGGTCGTTGTACTTGAAGAATGGAGACTACGGATGGCCGTGTGTCGAGACCCGAATATGCAAATCCGGACTCTCTGTGTATACTGCACTAGTCTCAGAATCACGCTAGTGCACACAGTCAAACATAGATGTCATCACAACCATATACACGATAAAATAAAGGAAAAGCTCAAATATCAATAAATCTCAAAAAGGTACGACCTTATGGTCAAGCTTACAATAGACTAGCCCGAAGGCCTAACAAAACTGGCAGCGGAAATCCAAGATAAAGCGTAGTGGTCAATCGACAAGCTCACATGCTATCGAGTGGAGAACGAAGCCTAAACCGCGAAGTCGTCGAAGTACTCTCCTTCTGGAACCTCCTGCTGGTGAAACTCCTCTTCCTCAACTGAGCAACATTGGGCATAAAGCCGTGAGTACATTGGTACTCAGCAAGTCGTTGGTAACAAATGAATGCAATATAGTATGAAAGGCTTACCAAATGATGGCTGAAAGGTTAATTTGCATAAATAACATTTGAAGGTAAATACAGTAACTAGATTGAAAGCGAACTTTAAGTAAAACAATAATAAATAAATAATCAAAGGAATTGACATAACCACTTGTAGATCTCTCATCTACAAGCTAAATCAACCGCTTATGGACCTCCCATCCATAAGCTAAACCAACAGCGAATTAACCATTCACTGTCTAACCACAATCCACACATTTTTAGAAATAACTACCCCTCGTGTGAAATCACCGAGCACTGTCCATGACCGAGGACGCGGCTATTCGAATAGTTTTACACTCTGCAGAGGTTGCACAACTGTACCCACACGATGTGATTAGCCTCGATCTCAGAAAATCACAACAAGGCGTTTACAAAGTTCAGTTACAACTTAATCAGCCCGCTAGGGTTTCGCATTACACCCCCCTTGTGCCACATGAAAATCAGCAACTATGTTCATCTCAATGGCAAGATTAAAGTTGAAACATCCCAAATTAGTCAGCCAAGTCCATCCCATACTAGACATGTGGTTTGCACGGTAAAGCTCAGATCAATGGCGCACAAAGTTAAGTCCTTAATTCTACCCGGGCGAGGCTACCACATCCCCCGAAGTGCACCTGCATTTCCCCCTTTACTGCACGATCACTCGCCCGAGTGCAAAACTAAGATTTGTATAACCACCGCCGATGACGTACCAACATCATGGCACAAATTTTAATAAACGTGGCACCAACCATAGTTCCATATCTCATTAGGTCAAATTATTAATTCATATGTGATGATAAACCCAATCGGAACTATAAGCAACACTAAGCAATTCTATCGTACCAGCCCATGTGACAATTACCAATCATCACTAGTATATTTCCCAACCTATGATGACAATGATATCATGGCATTCCAAATTATCAAGGAGGGATGAAAATCAAATGGGACGATAACTACCAGATACAAGGTTTGAGTAAAAGTAGCGATGCAATGTAACTTAAAACAAAATAAATAAATAATAGATTGCAAACTGGGTTCAACATGATCAAATGACACGACTTGCCTTGCTTATGCTCAGTGAGGTACTCCTGGTCTTTGGGCATAGATCCTGCTCCCCCAGAATCCGAATCTAACGAGAGAGAAAACGATAAAAATAAAGAAAACACATAAAATGACAACCAAATAAACTCCAAAATTTAGGAAACTAGAACCAAAAGCTAGAGCTCGATTTTAGATGAATTTAGAAAAAAGAACGGGGTCAATCGGAGCTAGGACGGAGGAGAACGGGCGCTCGAAAAATCAACCCTAAACTTAAATCGGGAAAATCGAAAATATTACTGTGCTGTGAACCCGGCGCACGGAATACCGAGTCCACCGTGAACCCGGCGCATGGAACAGTGTGCGGGGAGGGGCGCGCGACGTGGCGGGCGAGCGCCGACATGGCGTGGCGGCCGATGTCGCCACGTGTCACCTGCTGACGTGGCACCTGGGGGCGGGGATTTGCTGACGTGGCAGGACACGTGGCCTGCCACGTGGGCGGTAGGGTTGACGTGGATGCCACGTCGGCTAGGGCTGACGTGGCTCCGGCCGGCGCGCGTGCCGCGCGTCGCATCGCGCGCGCAGCGGAACATGCGGAATGGCGACGCGTGGTCGCGCGGGAACGGATCGGCGACGCGTGGCTGGCGCGCGCGCGTCGCGCGGCGGCGCGCGGCGGTGCGCGGGTGCGTGTGGTCGCGACCGACCGGCGGAGCGGCGCGCGGGCGACGGCGAGGGCAACGGGGAGGCGACGCGGGTGAAGGAAGGCGTCGGGGGCTCACCGGCGGGGAGGCGTGGTCTCAGCGACGCGAACGGGCGAGGCGGTGAGCGGCACGAGCGGCGGCGCGAACGGCTCGGCGGCGGGCGAGGACGGCGAGGCGGCGGCGAGGGCTTGCACACGAACCAAGAGAAGAACACGTATAAAGCGTGGAACCGAGGCGTCGGATCGGGCAAGGCGCGGCGCGGTTGGGCGGCCGGGATGCGCATGTAGGGAGATCGAGCGGCTCAAGAGAGGCGGCGCTAGGGTTAGGTTATCGCGCGGCGGGCACAGCGGGCGGCGCGTGGCGCGCGGCGCGATCCAGCGGACGCGAGCGGCGGAGCGGGCGGGCGCGGGCGAGATGGCGCGCGTGGTAGGCGGGAGGATCGGGCAGCTGCGTGGCGCGCGCTAGGGCAACGCGAGAGGCGCGGTGCTAGGGTTGGCGGGGGCACGCACAGGCGGCGGGATTGCGCCACGTGGCGGGGAAGGAAATCGGGCGGCGGGGAGCTTGGGCGGGAAAAGGAGTACGGCGGCGGCGCAGGGAGAAGCCGAATGGCCGACGCGCGGAGGGGAGAAGGATCCAGCGGCTGAGGGGATTCTCCGATTAAATCTTTTCCAGAAATTCAAATAAAACACTAGAAGCTCTAGAAAATAGCAAATGAATCCCAAAAATTCACCAAAAACACTAGAAAATTCCTTGAGACCGGAAGAATCCAAATAAAATATTTCCAACTTATGTTGATGTTTATTTTACTCAGATTAAATCATTTTAAAGTTCTAACATTCATTTGAAGCTTAAATTTAATTTCAGAAAATAGCAAAAAAATTTCTTATGACACAAGGGACTCAATTAA
The DNA here is from genome assembly GCA_036346265.1 of Melocanna baccifera. NCBI lineage: Eukaryota > Viridiplantae > Streptophyta > Magnoliopsida > Poales > Poaceae > Melocanna > Melocanna baccifera. Next base: position 114,556 of record JAYEVJ010000193.1, read on the forward strand.
AATATATTCAGCTAATGTTGAGGTTTAATTTAATCATATTAAATTCTTTAAAATTTTTAAAATTCAATTTAAGCTTGATTAAAATTCTGGAAAATTTCAGAAATTTATTTTTAAATTCAAGATTTTAAAAATCCCCAAAAATCAGGATGTTACACCGTGATGCCGCGCGTGGCTCTAGGCGACCCAGCAAATGGGACGTGGCGACAGCTTGCCGGTGAGGAGAGGACCGAGGAGCGACTGGGCGAGTAGAATGAGGGTGGATGCGTGTTGTGCGGCTGTTGAGGGTAGGGAGCGATTTGGTCAGCTCTAGGGTTGGGCTTTTTTGGTCTTTTGTGATTTAGTCCTCGGAGTTCCTAAAAATTAGGAATAGACTCCTTCCTCAATGGATTTCTTTTGATTTGGACCTCCTGAGCTCCGTTTTTACACTGTTTGATCTGACACGTCCATAGTGATACGTACATCTATACAAAGCAATCCTAGCAAACCAATTTTGAAGATAATGTGTTTTGATCGTGCTAGCCTGCGGAAAAAATTGCAAAAAGTGGTGTGAAGATATGTATTTATATCCTATTTAGTGATTTAAAATATATTCAATATATATAAGGTGAATCCCATAATCTTATTTTATAAAATTTGCCGAATCGGACAACCGAATCCGAGTCGGTCTCCGACACCCGTGTCCGAGTCCTAGTAGCACTGCTTATAAGCACGTCTTGAGAATAATGCTCCAAGATGTTTGAATGCGTTTTATTTCATGATACACTGCAAAAGAACATTTACAACAGAACCAAAAAGAAAAAATAGCAGCAGCTGAAAATTAACAATGCATTTAACCAAGAGCTTGCCAAGAAAAAAGTTTATACAAATTAAGCACAAGACATACTCAGGTTGACCAATGAAATTTTACCTGCATCAATTTTGCACCCTTGTCACTTTCGAACTTTTCCGGACTGATTGCTGCATATATCATCAGCAAACGCAACTTATTTTCACGACTTACACCCTTGCATTGAGGCAGTAAATATCTAAATATAATGTTCAAAGAAGTCAGGTAGGTCATTCTATGTAGTTCAAATTTCAATTACCAATTGTGTCCTCAAATAATTGATTAATTCTTTTGTTCCAGCATCACCAAACACAAGATCTTGTTCTAACCGTCCAACATCTCGAAGACATTGCTCCCTTGTTATGCTATTGAGTTTTCCTGCAATCTGTACGAAATTAAATAAAAGAAATAGAAAATGCAATTGTTTTGTATATACTTCATATGATGAACAAACATATAACAAATGCAGAGTGCCTGTGTTACTATTAATTATTGACGACAGAAAATGGTTCAAAAGCATTTCACTCAATCACAAAATCAATATAATAAGCGGTTTGGAGAAAACAACAAAAGAAGAATATATCGAGTCAAAAGGCAGACAAAAAATCTGATTTTTTCGTGACTTCCATTCAAATATTGTGATTCCGAAAAAAATGGGTTTTAATCTTAGATGTCTGTTAGGCGCCCGACTATCAAACGGGGGTGGTAAGGGGAGATCTGGAGGTCGATGTTGGCGGCGTAGTGGAGGAATCAGGCAGTGGGTAGAGAAATAAGACCAGCTTGAAGCGAAGCTACTAGCTGGGCCTGGGCCTAACGCAATGAGACAGAAGTGGTGGTGGCGGCGGTACAGCTCTGTACCTCAACAAAACACCTTGCCCTTTGGCCCACTCAGCGTTGCGACTGGACGCTGCGATGGGCGTTGATTTCACTGTTGAGCGATTTTTACGTACTGTTTATTTTTTATCTTTATTTTTTTGTTTTTTAGTATTTTTGTGTTTTAATTTTTTTCTCGTATTCCTTTGTATCATCCGTTCTAGATTAGCGTATCATTTTTATTTTTACATTTTTTTAAATTTAATTATGCTATAAACCAACTCAGCTACAATACAAAAATAAATCAACTACAATAAAATTTTAACAAAAATAAAAAATCATCGTTATTCCGAACACTACCGTACCCTTTCGAGAGAACGAATGGGCCAAGTAAGAGGCCTGTTCCCTTGCCTTCCCTGATAATACGAGGGCAAAAGGCAGCCTTTGCATCCGCCGACGGCGCTAGCGTCAATGCCGCCGTCGCCAGGGCTCGCACGTAGCCTTCCCTCTCCCTCCTCCTCCCATCCCTCCTCTCGACCCCCAATGCCTAGCTTCACCTCTGTACCCACCTGGCCCGCCGGGCCTGGCTCCGCCTCACTGATTTTAACTGTTGTTCACCGCTTAGGCAGCCCCAGCACTTAGAGCGCCAGTCATGCCAAAAGTGCAGCGGTGGAGCTCTGCTGGGCTCCTAGGCACCCGCCATGGCGAAGATTATACATATTAGAACTCTACTAGATGGAGCTTTTCTCATGAGATGAAGGAAGAACACAGGCTACCGGTACATGCATGAAAAGATGTTTCCTTTTCCTTCGATTTATCATCTCTATCTATGTTACTAGGGTAATCATCTCTATCTATGTTACTAGGGTACCTCTACAGCAACAATCTATCGAATAAAATATCTCATTTTCATTGTCTCAAACCGCTGTGAAACCTCAACCAACGCATGAACTGTTCAAAAAAGGGCACCAGAGCAGAAGTCTTTCTTGAAACGACCATAGCAACTTTTGGATGTGCGACCTCCGTTAACTTTTTCTTATTTTATCATTTTCATTTATGTAAATATTTACCTTTCTAGTCAATCTTTTGATTTTCACTTCTGTAGGTTTGCGGAGTGACCTCCAATCCTCCATTGTTTATGAGCGTTATATTTTGCAAATTGTAAGTTATTTTATTCCAACCTTTTTTATGATTCCTGAATTTATACAATTTTATAGTTTTTTTTCATTTTATCAATTGTATTATTTTAAAGAAAAAGTCCATTTTACAATGACTTCGATATGATTTTCAACCCGCAACTTCAAAACCATCTGAAATGTAACCCTCAACTATCCCCCCCCCCCCCGTGTTTTGCCATGACATATGTTTTTTAACACGTAAGCTCGTTTTGAACGACATAGTAAACAATCAGCAAATTAAAAAATCTACGAGACCCACATATCATCATCTCATTCCCTCTCTTTCTCTGCCCCTCTTGTTCTTCTCTGTCCTCTCAGAGTCCAACACCATGGAACACTTCGCACTACTACGAAACCATTATCACGCACGGTTCAAAACGTCATCACGATGGTTTTCGAACCGCTCGACTTTATGGGTCGCTGATAATCGAAAGTTATCACGAGCGGTTTTCAAACCGTCTATGGAGTATATATCACGAGCGATTTGTAACTACAAACCGTCGTGATATCTAGCATCTGAGCGGTTTGTAAAACACAACCGTCGTGATTTATAAATATCACGAGCGGTTTGTAACCACAAACCGCGTGCGTGATATATCGATATCCGCAGGCGGTTTGTAGTTACAAACCGCTCGTGATATATCAATATCACAGACGATTGTTTCTTACAAACCGTCTGTGATGCTACTATCACAGATGGTTTGTAGTTACAAACCGTCTGTGATATTCTTTCCTACCCCTAGATCTATTTCTATTTATTGGCTAGCCTCAGGAAATGCTAGCCATGCCCTCTGAAACAAGCAGATCAACATGTACACATACAGACAATTCACATTTCAATTCATTTCAGAAACATATAACATCCAATTCATATCTCAATTCATTTCAGAAACATATAACATCCAATTCATATCTCAATTCATTTCACATACATATAACATCCAATTCATATCTCAATTCATTTCACATACATAAAACATCCATTTCGCAAATTAATTAATTGAAATGAAGTAAAATATCCATTAACAATACACAAGTGCAAAAGATCTACATTGCATTTGCACTCAGATGGTAACATTGCATTTTTTATTGCTCTGTCACTCTGGAATCGAGGTCTTGCGAAAGAAACAGATCCATAATCAACGAACTTGTCAGGCTGCATAAGCATTACTTGGATGGTGCATGATTGCCATCCAAGTATTGCTTGTGCAGCCTGACAAGTCGGTGATTATGGATCTATTTCTTTTGCGAGACCTCGATTCCGGAGTGATAAGAGCAATAAAAAATCATTGTGGGTTGTGGAACTCTCCAGTTGGTTGTAAGACTTTAGCCACCAAAAGTACGCACCGCCCTAGAATTCCTTCAAAGTCGAATTTGTTGCAATGCGCGGGATGGACGAGCTTTGTCGATAGGAATATCAATGTGCGTATATAATATAACTTGATAAGTATGAAGTAATTATGGGAATATTAACAAACCTTAGTATTGGGATTGGTGATCCTCGAGGAATCGAGGAGTAGTCTCATATGGTGGCAAACGTAGAATCCACACGTGTTGCCCGGCTGCTGCTGGTGGCACTGCAAAAAATAGAATGTGTTAATTCAAGAGGCATTAATACTACCAACTGTTGCATATGATTAATTAATATGTAGTAGTGAATACCTTAAAGTTTCGATGATGTGTCAGGGGTTTGGCCCGTTGCGTGGGGAGCTGTGCCATTTTAACGTACGTTGCGAACGCCCTACGTAATTCGAAAAAGTTGACCTTAGTTATTCGGAAGGAAAGAAAGAGTACAAATATATGTATGGAGAAAATGTACTTACCTATCGATGAGTTGGCCGACAACTGCGTAGTCGATTTTATTTTTACTTAGGGAATCAAGGTATATTACCTTGTTCCATTTTGGTATAATTACTATTAAAATCCAATGAAACTCCTGATTGTAGGGCATCAGTACATATTCCTTCTCGCGGTAAGCCAGCAGTGATGCTGTAATGTACCTCTCGACGACGCCAGCATCCTCGTTGATGGTATAACCGGCGACCAAGTGTGGGTTCAAGAAACCAACCGATGATTTGGATTTTCTAACTTCAGTCACCATGTGTCTATATATATACACACGAAAGCAACAAATTATAGATGACATTTATCGGTATGACATGAACAGAGACTGTGATTGTACACACTTACAGCGTCCAGCATCGAACGAGTGAGGCGTCGAGAGCGTTGAGCGTGAAAAGATCAAATAAATCATCGAAGGTCACCACGAAGACACCATCTTGAAATTGCATCGGAAATGATGATTCCTAAATTTGTGATGAGACACGTGCACCGTTCTTTCTCTGGCTTATTGGATTGTTTCATATACCAATCGTGTAATGTCCTGCAACTCACCGATAGGAATGGGAGGCACTTCACCAGGTCGACCATCGGCTCGTCAAGCACGAATTTGCGGGCCAATGGTAGGTACGGGATATCATCATCGGTCTTCTTTGCTTTGCCCTTGCTGCCTCGGCTGTACTTGCTACCTCAGCTGTAGGTCGACTATAAAGGTAGCACCGGTGGAAGTTGTTGCACTGGGAATAGCTCCCGTGGACTCATCACCGGTACAGGTAGCGGTGGTGGAGGTAGACCTTGTGGAGATAGCACTAGTGCAAGTCGCTCTGGTTCGTCTTACCCTTGGGAACCTGCCACCGGTGAAGAAGCCTCCAGGCAGATGTCACTTTTGGGCCACTGGATGAAAGTTCCAATGGCTTGCCCTAGAGTCACGATCTCGTCGTTGGGGGGCTTCGGTAGCGGGACGACATCGAAATTGGCATGCACACCATCCACGACACTTTTCCAAGTGCCGAGCTAAAGGTGCACGGCACCAGGCCCCTTCACCGGACGGATATGCAGTGCCCCAAGCGGCGCACAAGGCAACGGAGGCATATCTCACTTGGAGGTTGTACCGTAGCTTGCAAGATGTCGCCCACAGAAATCTGCTCGCATTCCGTCAGAGGATTGACGCGCAGCTACTCCGACGGTTGGGGCTGGCTAGCACAGGAGAGGCGGCGGCGGCCACGATTTTCTTCTGTTTGTCTTCGCACCTCATCTCTGACGTAATCAGCAAGCTCCTCTCTAAGAGATGCCTTAATCTCCTCTTGTAGATGTGCGTCACGCTCGGCTTTGTTTCTCTTCCTACTCCGATACAATTCGGGGTTATCTGAGAAACCTTGATTCCAAGGAACATAAAACCCAAGGCCTCTCGTACGACCCGGGTGCTCCTTGTTTCCAGTCTTTGCGGAGAGTATATCTTTCTCCCTAATTGACTGGAATGATCCCTGGGCAGATTCGACACTCAGTGCATCCTGCAAGAGACCGACATGTCATTTAGTTTTCAAGGAAGTAGTGGAGTAATTACAAACTACGTAGTTCGTCCATTATCTGTTGTTCTCGGTGCTAACTCACGCCTGATGTCCATATCAGCCAAGTCAAGCCGTGCGTTGACGCCGTCCTTTGTTTTATCACGAATGTTCGATGAAGAGACCAATCAAGGTCACACACATTCTTTTCTACGTGCATGACGTCGATGCAGTGTCGAACATCTAGGTACTCCCAATAAGGTAAGTCCCAAAATATAGATCTCTTCTTCCAGATATTCTTCTCACGAGCCCTCAATTTACGTCCCTTTCCGAGGACAACATCTAAATCCTTAACCATATTATAAGCCTCTTTTCCGCTTAAATGCCTTGGAGCTGAGCCGTCCTCCTTCTCTCCGTCAAATTGTTTCTTCATCTTGCGGTATGGGTGAGCCCTCCGAAGGAATCGCGGTGACGCATGTACACGGTTTTGCATGAGTGTTTGACCACACACTCTCGGTACCATCTAGCGGTGAGTACAAGCTTTGGCACCTTTTGTACTCTGGCCCGACAGGTTAGCAAGGGCAGGATAATCATTTATGGTGCATAACAATAAGGAGCGCAAAGTGAAGTTCTCTCGTTTGTATGCATCCCATACCTGTACCCGTTCGTCCCATAGTACTTTTAGATTTTCAACCAACGGCGCTAGGTATACATCAATATCATTCCCAGGTTGCTTTGGCCCTTGGATAAGTATCGACAGCAAAATATACTTTCGCTTCATACACAACTAAGAAGGAAGGTTATAGATGCAAAGAGTCACAGGCCAAGTGCTATGTCGGCTGCTCATGCTACTGAAAGGATTCATTTCATCTGTACTCAATCCAAACCTTATATTCCTCGGTTCTGCACCGAATTCTGCAAAGCACCTATCGATGTTTCTCCACTGGGTGGAATCAGCAAGGTGTCTCAGCATTCCATCCTTCTTGCGCTTATTCGAGTGCCATCGCAGCAGTTTTGCCTCCTTTGGATTCACAAATAACCGTTTCAAACGGGGAATTATAGGAAGATAGCATGCCACCTTTCCAGGAGGTCCTCTCTTCACCTCTGTTCCCTTGCCATCATCATCTGATTGATTGTTTCGTTTGTATCGGGATGCGTTGCACACCGGACAGACATGCATGTTTGCATACTCTTTACGGTAGAGGATACAGTCGTTCGGACATGCATGTATTCTTTCTACTTTCATTCCCAATGGACAAAGAATCTTCTTGGCTTTATCGTGGTTTTAGGCAACTCATTTCCCTCGGAAGCATGTCCGCTAAAAGACCTAGCAAAGGCTTAGTGAAACTCTTGTCGGACCAACCGTTGCTTGCCTTCAATTTCAGCAGTTCAAGCACGGTGACAACCGTGTACTTTGACTGCAGCACGTGAACAAAGGTTTCTCGAGTCCTCCATCAAGCCTCGGAATTTAATATACTCTCTCATCATAGTCCTCTTCTACATCACGAAGCATCGATCCAGATTGTCATCGTGCGGCCTATCGAATCCGAATTACCACAATCATCATCCGCAAACATATCATTAACTTCACCGCGATGTCATCGTGCATATCATTGACTTCGCCATGATGGTCCAACACGTATACCCCTTTTGAAACCCCTCCGAATCAAGTGCGCTTCAATCGCTCTCGATTCTTAAACATCTTTAAATTCTCGCGATCGATTGCATGGACAATACATATATTCCACCCTTTATTCAACATATCCTCCTCGGCGGCTCTTGTAAAAGAGACACGCCATTAATGTACTCTTCACTCACACGGTTTGCGGTATACATTCAGCCTTGGTCCTATATTATGCACATATATATAAAATAACTTAGTATTAAAATTAATTTAATTAATTATTACTACATATATACCACATGCATTGAGGCTAGCTAGCTACATCTAAATTAGCTAGATCTTCAAAGTATATATATAATGATTCACGAAAATTAATTAGCTAGCTAGATCAAACTTATTTTGATATGCAACCAAAAATAAATTTCATTACTAACCATATCTAGGCATCCACACGAACTCAATGAATCTCCCGCCAAATAAGTATCCTTCCACCAAAAATGACTTGAAAGCCTTGACGCCTCGGCAAAGACCGGCTAGATCGGATCGAAATGAAGACAGATACGATCCGAGCGGCGCAATAAATACATAGCGATTATTATCACGAGCGGTTTTAAACAAAACCGTGCGTGATAATTGACTATCACTGAGCGGGTTTTGTTTAAAACCGTCGTGATATTCCCAATTATCGCGAGCGGTTCTTAACAATGAACCGCTCAGTAATAAGGAAATATCACGACGGTTTATTGGTAAGAACGGTTTGTGATATTCGTTTTCTCCGACGCCATCAACACAGACGGTGTCCAAATAAAAACCGTCTGTGTTAATATCGGTCACAGACGGTTTTGTCAAACTGTCTATGATTTGGCGTCTAGTATTAGGCTTTCTGTAGTAGTGTCGGTTGATGCTCTGGTGACTTCCCGGTTGCGTGTTTCGCGGAGAAGGTCAGAGGTGGCTTGGCATCAGCGTGGCAGATTTGGTGAAGGCATCGCCGGCGGCAGTCTTCAAGTGGCGGTTCGAGTCCTTCGAGCATTAGGTCAGCATGCATCGGTGGGTTGGGGCAACCCTAATTCACGTGTTCACTCGGGTGGAGACACCGCACTATGGGCTGCCGACACGAGCCGATTGGGATGGCGTCGGCCTGAAAGCAGGGGAGGTTGTCCGCGGTGTTCCGGTGCTCGCTAGCCAAACCAGCGTGAGCATGGGCTTCAGGGCAATGACAGCCTTGGGTTGAAGCGAATTGGAAGGAGGTGCTCGAAGTTGGCTGAGCAGCAGTGACTTGAACAGTTCGACACATCACCGCTGCCAAATGTGCTGCCGGGACCGAGCCCACCACTGTCGTGGTGGAACCGTGGAACACCAGCCGCGGCACGGCACCGTTGGCCTATTGGTTGGCAAGGTGAAGGCATGGAGCTGTTGTTGTACGTACGTACACAAGGAGTAAGACCATGATCAAAGAAAACGACGGGATCCTGCAAAAACAATTGGTTCTTGCCGCTTATGTGTGATGAGATGCGCGCCTTGTTGATGAGCAGGCCGTGGAGGCGGAGTGATGTAGATATAGACATACGCGTTATTTTTTAGTTAAATATATTATTTAACTAAAAAAAGTATTAAGCCGTATAAATATTATCAAAAGAATTTGTTCTTAATTATGCTTAATGTTATTTTTTTTAATAAAAATTAGATATTATCCTATGTTTTTATATTGTATATTTTTATATTTAAAAAATATAAAGGCTTCGAAACTAAGAAAAGGTTGAAAGGCCAAGATCAAAACAATATAGAGTCGCAAAGAAAACATTCGCACTTGCTGCTGGACCAAAGGCCACGCAGTTCGTGATGAAAGCCCATACGGCCAAGCCGTGAAAACTCATGAAGGTAGTCAACTCTAAGAAGCCCATGCAGTGGAGATAGCCCATGTAACCGGACCCAAGGAAAGGCCATGCAGATCTCTCAGAGACTGCCCAACAACTCAACGTGAAGCCAACGACCGAGACTACTGACCGAAATCAGCCATGCAATGGCCATGTAATTAGTCACGTGCATTGGCCATGTATATTTGTTTGAGTCCAGACTGAACCAACTAGTGGACTAGAAACCAAACTCTAGCTAGAAGTGTTTGAATCAAATTCTTAGAGACTGATTCGGCCCTAAGCCGAACCATGGGATATTCCATGTATGCGCACATATGGGAGGCCCCATAAATTTACGGTGTTTCCCCTCTAACAATATCGTTCAACTTTTTCGCTGAGAATTGAGAACACGATATAGCTTCGCTTGATGGTCATAAAGTTCGACGTGTGTGTTCTCGTGAATTGAAGTGTTCATTTTTGTATTGGCAACCAAAGATCATTATGATTCGAGAGACTATACGTGAGTATCTTAATCCTACACTACTTCGTTTTTATCGGATTGCACAATGTGGATGAATTTGGCATTCAAACTTTTTAGGTGTGCAAGACATTAAATGTAATACATCTATGAAATATTTTGGGAACAATGCATCATAAACATTTCGCAAACAATGCGTGGACACCCGTGGGCACCAACGAATCTTCCTATTGTGACAATTCGCATATGGCCAACAAATCCAAATACGTAGACTACATAGGATGTTCAGACTTCAAAGCGATCTGTTGAACATGGTAATATATCAACTTTACACGTAGAAAACAAATTAAGCATTGCAAGTTTAGTTTCCCATATGCATCACAACATGTTCCTAGTTATTGGTATTTCTTTGTACTCCAAGCAAAGTTAGCTGAACCTGGGAAATGTCAGCAAGTTGTTGGGTTCAACAAGGTCGCAAATCAATTGAGAGCACTAACTACTTTTTTCTATTTAAATCATGCAAAGTATAAGCCACAAGAAATGTCATCTATGCGCTAAATTGCTCATGTTAAGTCATCCATTTGAGGAAATAAGGACCAAAATTTTGGCATACCAAACTAATAACATAAGAAACCTGAGAATTATTTCTCCTAAAAATATTCCAAGACTAGTAATCTAGTGCCCTTATAAACATCGCATACAAGACAAAAAAAAGAAATTAAATTATTTTTCCCTAGCATATCAACCAACGACAATACACAAATAATACATAGTAATAGTAAGGTATAACTACTAAAAAAATGCCAAAAAAAATTTCAAGGGTAAGTACTTGATACAGCAGGGCTGCAGGGGCCACATCAGAATTTAAAATCATGGCAAAGAACGATCGAAATGTCCAATGGAAAAGGATGGGTATGGTTTTTTTTTTGCTACGGCTTTTGACTTTTGACTGTTCGCGAGAGAGATTTGCGTGTGATTTTGGTCGATATAAATATCGGACCCAGATTTGCAATCGAGAATCCTCTGTGATTCCACTGCACTATTCTTTATATCAGTAGATAGTGCTTACAGATACATTACTGAACATCAAAGTACATATCAAGCAGAAACGAAATTATAATAGGATACTTACACATGGGCCGATTAGGCCGAAAACAACGCTAGCAACAGCGGAAACGAAGCACACAGGTGGGACCCATAGAACATGCCCACAGGCAGCCAACTGGGGGTTCGCGACCTAGTTCTTGGCATTTTTATATTCTTCTCCATCATGACTTGGCACATTGCTGAAGTGTAGCGATTCGACTTCTGATTCTAGATTCTGTGGGTGAGCGAGGGTGAGCACACTAACCACCGTGCTCCGCGAGCCAATACACAAAATGTAATTATATATCATGCATGGCTTGAAAACGGATAGGCTCGGGTTATTTTATTTACCTGAAATTGCTTTTCACAAGACTTAGGACATATGTATAAAAATTTCCTAAACTTAGCCATTTGGACTAAAATCATAATGCTGTAAAAGGAATTGTATGTGATATTGGTATAGATCACATCCACCATTACATGTCACTGCACCATATATCCACTTTTCAAACATTATAGTTGCTTAACTTACCACTAGGATGACACGAAGACAACACAAACCGGGGCAGTCCATCGTCCCTTATTTTTCCATACCAAGCCCCAACCACAAAAATTGTTTTTGAAATAGAACTATATCGAGTTAAGTTCTCATGTCCGCTCTTGACCGTGGGCATAGCTATTTGAATAGTTTTAACTCTGCGAGTTTGTAGACTTTCACTACAAGAGACAATCCGCTTATTGTCTGCATGATTCCTTAGTCAAGCAGTTGAGTAGATCATCACAAGAACTTTCAACACTACCTGGCCTCGGGGTCTCATCTCACCCTATGGGCTGCTCCCACTTGCGGTGGGTCTCATACGTTGCGTGTGATGTTAATCACTATTACTAGCATCTCTAGGCTCCATTCTCCATAGCGCTAGTAAGATAGAGAAACAATTCACCCTCCACTTAGTGTCCATTTAGCCACACCAGGCCCTTGCATACCACACTTCTCTCCCTAACTTGTGAGATGAGTCTGAGGTTCGATAGATTTACTTAGTCAAGTTGCACTTTACAGACTTGTAGCTGTACTGTTTTACAATAGGAGGTCATGATCCGATTCGGTCCTTATGTTATCTGGACGGTTCTACCACAAACCACACACTTGTGCACATCGATGCACCATACCCCCGAACCAGCCACCCAGACGTATAAGCAATTTGGGGATTTTTGGGGGCATAAAATAACGATCCTTTCAAAAATACACGACCATTTCCAATTGCATCTCTTCCCAAAACTGCTCTTTGCATTTGCATATGATGTTGGGATATTTTAAGCACCCCCGAGACTAAGCAATGTTAGGTCGTAATATAAACGTAACCGATTCTTTTGAAACACTTATATTTATAATTTTTTCTAGGGATAACAAGGTTCACAATATAATGTGTCGGAAAGGTATACTAGTAGCACATAACAAAAAGGGCAACTAGCTAAAGCATGAAATCAACATAGTACATAAAATAACAGCATGCATTTGATAATTTGAATCTACATAATTTGCAAAAAGTGGATATTCAAAATGATCAAAGTATTGACTTGCCTGGTACGGTTTACCACGGTCTTGAGCTCACTCAAAGCTTTCTCGTTTGTCGATCTCGAGCTTCTGATCTTTATCGTCTTCTAGATCTTGGTCTCCCTGGATCCACTGCTTCTCTAGGATTCCAATCTCTAATTACGCGATAAGCAATGGAATGCAAAAAACTCAAAAGGGTCCAAGCATATTCAAATAAACTCAATTTAAGCTTTATTATGAGTTAAAGGGTGACTTTTGTTAGGATGGATTGGGTGTGAAGAATTGACGAAGTCAACGGGGCTAGAGCGGAATGATGAATGGTGAAAGGAAAAGGAAGTATTATGGCGGGAGGAGTATTTGTCTGAGCATTCCGCTTGGGTTCAAAGATGGCTAGGCATAGCCGACTGTAGAGTGTCATGGCTCGATCCATTTTATTTAATAATTTCTTTTATAATTTTTATATTTATTAAGGAAGTTCCATGAGTCCGATTAGACCCATAAGCAGGTGCAAGAATTTAGCTGAGCATTATTTTATTGCGGTTAATATTTACTTAATTAAGGCATGTGTTTCATACACAATGCATGCGATTTTGGATTTATCAAATTAGTCTTATAGCTTATACTTCTAGTAATCGGAAATGTATTATTTTATGTGGTCATGGTATTAACTTGTTCACTAAGGTGTAGGTTAGCGAGATTATTTTTAACAATTGGCAACCTATGGGTCCTTTTTAATAGACGTGCGGTGTTATACTTTGGTAGGATGTTTAGTTTATGATGCTCTGAGAGGTGAGGGTCATTGATGCTTCCTGTATACGTAGTTACTATCTTTCACGGTTTTAACTTTAGTTAGAATCTACTCTTTTGGTCCCAAATTTACATTTCAACTATCATTTTCGATTGAAACTACCATCAAGATCTTAACCATTGGTGACATGCTAATGATAGGGATTTGACTTTTACAGGGCCGTTGAATGACATACAAGATTTTAAACCACATGTTGGTTAGCTTCCTATGCAAGCTCTATTTCTTTCTAGCTTATCTCTCACGAAAAGATTATTGATTTAACATAAATACTTCCATTTTAATTTCCTAGTAACACAATGATTAATTTGCTAGCCTACTCTGGTCACCATCCAATATGAGTAGCCCCGCTTATTTTTAATTCACATATATCTGCATTGTCAAACAATCGTTTAATAACCAATCACTAATTTCATATAATTTCAGTGTGCTAAATCTGAAATCTAGGGTTTATTTGTACATTTACTTTCATCTAGACTATTTTGCACCAACTCTTTATTTGTGCATTTTTAGTTCAATACATACTCTCGCTAGTGTACAATTTGGGTATGGTTTAACCTTTAAAAATATTTCAATTTATCAATTCCTCAGCATTATGCCAATTGAAAGATAGATCGCACCTTGATTTTTATGTTAACTTACTAATCCCTTATATGGCACTAAGATAACCAAAGTTGAAGTTAATTTAATCTGCACAAACCTCTTTATATAACTTCATAATTACAATCTTATACTCAAGATAATTAGAAAGTACATATTATTGTTTTGGACCATTTACTAAGCCTTATAAGCATGCAACTATTCAAGCTCTTCCAATATTTTCATTTATTAGAACCTTATTTGATTATTAACAGTTTCTTCCTATTACTTACCTCATAGCTAGATTATATGCCATTACACTCTTGTTTGGGTTTTATGCCAATTATTTGCATTAGCCACTATTTAAGAGAGTTTTCATGATATTTTGAATTTCAATTACCTACAATGTACACAATGTACAAATAAGGTATACTTTTGCTTAATAAATAACTAAATGGTCATAAGTTGTTAAATGGGATTGCCTCCTTAATTAAGAAATATGGGCCCACATGTCACACTCTTAAACAACGAAGAAGAAAATACGTGGGGTGGCGTTGGCTGGGTCTTTGAACAAGCGAGAGGAGGGTTTGCGTGGGGCATTGGTCGTCGCCGGCTGTCGGTTGGAGGCAGTGCAGCCAGACAAAATGGGTTCCCCCTAGGGTGGGGAGGCTTCTGGGGGTGTTGAAACGGGCCGAGGTGGCGCCGGGAGCGGCCGGAGGCGGGGGTGGAACGGGCCGCCGGTGATTAGGAAGCCGTAGGAGGTAGAGGGAGACTTACCGAGCTGCGAGTCAAACCGGAAGGGGTCCAAGGCGGGCCTGCACCGTGAGCCTGCGGCAGCCAGGTAAGGTTCACACAGAGGGAGAAGCTCGGGCGTCGAGGAGACCGAGTGGCGGTTGGAGTAGCTAGAGGACACCGTGGGGAAACTCTCGCCGTAGGGAATCGGATGGGGGCTCGCCGGAGCTTGCATGAGAGCGGTGGCGGCACTTCTCGGCCGGCGAAGGAGAAGAAGGGTCGTGCGGGGAGCTAGCTTTGAAGAAATCCAATCGGTCGGCGGTGGAGATTCCAAGGAGGGGGAGGCGCGTTGTAACGCGGTCGGCCTGTGGAAACCGTCGTCGGAGTGGCCGGGAGCAGCGGAATTTAAATTTTTATATATGATAACTAGACGGGAAGGTGGGAATATTAGCTTTGATTTTACAAACTTCATTCTCGATCTTAGGATCTGACTTTACCCTTTTATTTTACTAGCTTATATCTGATTTTTCATATATTGTATTTTAAATTATTTTGTATCTGCTATATTTATTTTATTTTTATGATTTTCATATGGGAGTTATGCTCCAATATTAATTTGCATAACACAATTTTAGCAAAATTGCAGAGGAAATTTGAATGCCAATAAGATGCAATTAAAAGTTTTAAATTCTTTGAAATTTTGCTCATTCCAAAAATTCAGGATATTACAATAAATAAAGCCACTGTCTACTACTCCGTCTTAAAAAACATATTTCGTTTAAAAGTTAGTTACTATAAAAAAGTGGATTTTAGAAACTGAAAATAAGATGCCGATACCTTCATGCTGATTTTGGATTCTTCCTAGCATTTCAAATAACAAACCTGCAAGGTCATAAAAAAAAATTGAACCATTGAATGAATATAAAAGTAAATGGAACCGCAGCACTAGGTTGGAAAGGTACACCAATAAATGCAAAATCAGACATAAAAACAAACAAGACATACATAATGCTGTTAGGAATAAAATCCGAATTTAAAACAGAAACATTAGAATAGTTGGATGTTTCATATAGCAAATTTTTAACCAGTGAGTAGGGGTGGAAATGGATGGGATACAATCGAACAGTCTTAAATATAAATACATACGAATACGGATCCATATTTTATAGGCGGATACGAATACAAATTCGAACATTCTCGAATACGAATACGAATCGAATGTCGTAACGAATACAAATTCAAATCAAATATATACTTAATTCGATCGAATATAAATATCCTCTTAAGAATATCATAACTGGTCAGTTTTTCCGGTTACCGGTTTCAAATTCAAATTTCGACACTTGAAATTTGGTCGGTTTATTCGGTTTTTCTGGTTATCGGCTGATAGGTATAGAAAATGGATCAAATACAAATCGAATAGTCTCGAATACGAATACAAATGTTCTCAAATACGGATACGAATATTGTCAAATGTGAATATAAATATTTTTGAAGACGGATTTTACTTATCATATTTGTATTTTCTCAAATGCGAACATAGGATAAAACAGATTATCTGATACCATTTCTCACCCCTACCAGTGAGCATCCACAGGAAAATTGCAGGTCAACACAACTGTCAACAATGCAAGAAAGTTTGATTTACCATGGCCAAGGTAACATTGATACACTATGTTTCACTGCAATATGACAACGACAAGACAGTTGTTCCACAATGCCAATATAGAAATATATGTATGTGAATAAAATACAAAAGAATATTTTTACATATTTTCAAGAATTTCATGACAAAACAAAAATATAAGACACAACTTGACATTCTGAAAATGCCGTAGTTGATTAGTTCCACATAAGCTAACAACACAACCAAGTCAAGAATGTATTTTTTTTTAACTAAATGAACACAAATATAAAAAAAAACATGTGAATTGAAACCCACATAAGAGGGCGTTCGGAATAGCGATGACTTCTGACTTCTGATTGAAATTTTACTGTAGCTTTTTTTTTACTATAGTTGAGTTAACTTTTTAGGCATAATTAAATTTAAAAAAATGTAAAAATAAAAAATGGATAATGTAAAGGAATACGGGAAAAAAGAAAATACAAAAAAAACTAAAATATCTAAAAAATAAGAAAAAGACGAAATACCGAATAGTGAAAAAAAGTTAAAACCAAAAAAAAGCTAAAACGAGCGGGGAATCATATCTCACCGTTTCTTAGTAAATTTTGGCCCCATTACATTACAGATATCAAATGGTATGACTAATACTGGAGCAAGCTAATTACAGTTCATTATATTGCCACATACTCCATTAGACAAGACCACCGTACAACAAAGCAGTACATACTCGAGCGAAAAATATAACGAATTCAGGCGCACAACGAAACCATTAGTGTAGTAATCACCCAGTGCAACGGCAATGCAGCATCGAGCAATTGAAGCACCTCAAGAAAAAATCAATAACCCTATCCGGTTCTCTACTCCGATATGAGCTCTAAAAGAAAAAAAATTGCACAACCATGCCCCACTCCACAAGCAATTTTGCCAGATCCATCCCCCAACAACAACAGCAGCAACAAGCAAATCCGAAGCAGAAGAGGGGAGAGGAAGCAGGGAGGGGTGGTTACGGTCTCGCGTAATCTGGCGGAAGCTCCGGTGGTCGCCGCCGTGCGAGGAGGCGTTCGAATCCATCGACATGTCGCCGGGAGATCTCCCGCCTCCGTTTGGGCTCGCAGGGTAGAGAGGCCCCTCGGCTTTGACTTGGCGTAGAGGACACGGCGAGCAGGCGGAAGCGGCAGCAGGAGAGAGAGATGTGCCGCGTCCGCGTGCGGGAGCCGGCAGGAGCAAGAAGAAATGGGGAGGACGAGTCTCCACACTCTCCAACAGGGCCGTCGACCGCCAGCGGCCGAGGAAATTACCAGCCTGCCCGTTACTTCGTTGGACTGGAACAACCGCCTTCGCGAACAGGGTCGAGAGGGGCAGTCTGGCCGAGTGTTTCTGTTCGTTTTTGGTTATCCTATGACATGTGGGTCCATATAGTGCTTGGGCCCACTGATCATGGATGTAGTTGAATGTGTGGATTTGAGAATCGGCTGCCAAGAATATTCCGAGGCTCGCATTTGAGCCTTCAGGTTTAGCTCTTAGTAGGAAATACGCCGGTATCAGCCCATTCTAACGTATCGTTTTTAGATTTTAATATGTATTAATATATATATTATTTATATTTATTTATTTATAAATATATATGAAATTATATGCACATATAATTTCACTTGGAATCAAATATTACTCAATATCTTGATTTTCTCTCTGATCGATATTACTCAATATCTCAATACCCTGCAAATTAAGCCGTGCAATGCAAGCACGGTGATGTCGATTTGGCCTCGCTCACAGGCCACTCCGGCTTGTCGGTATTAGCGATGTAGACGCCGTCCAAGATGTTGTCGCTGAGGCCCACTCCATAGACTACGAGTCCGGGCTAAAGAAGTCCACACACCCAGTTCCTTTGGGCCTGATTCAATGGAGGGTAACCCGGTACTGGAATTCCCGAAAGGAGCAATTCCGCCCAGAATTGGCCAGAATGGTACGTATTGACCAGTATTGAGACCGAAATAGCGTTCGGAGTAGTGACAATTTATAGTTTTTGCTAAAATTTTACTGTAATTGGTTTATCTTTTACTGTAGTTGAGTTAGCTTATTGGACATAATTAAATTTAAAAAAAATATAAAAATAAAAACGGCACACTAATCTACAGCGAACAATGCAAAGAAATACAAGAAAAAAATAAAATACCAAAATACCAAAAAAACAAAAAAAGAGACAAAAGCATTACAATGCGCTACAGTATTTTTGAAGCAAAAGCTGATCGCCACCGCGCAAAAAAAAACTAGATTGAGCGCTTGAGGTCAGCTGTGCCACTTTGAGGTTTGGTATGGCTTGTTCCACTATTTCGATTGGTATCGGAATATCGATAAGTATGGCTTGAATGCCTACATGACTGTGTCGTACACTATTCTAGAAAACTCATTAAGTTCTAATCTTCTATGCTACTTAGGGTTGGGCAATCTAGAACATCCCAAATGTGGGGACTATTGAAAAATGAGAAGAATTTAAAATCTTTTGTTGCTTTTATAGTCATTTAAAATTTTCAGCATTCATTTGAATTTCTTGTTTAAACTTTGTTAGACAATTCAAATAATCTTGGATCAAGAACTGAGAATTTGAAAAAACTCAAATCAAGAAATTTTGAATTCAAATGCAAATTCAAAATTCTAAAATTCAAGTATCTTTCAAATCCCAAAATTTAAAGTTCGAATTTGAATTCAAAATGTAAAGCAGAAATCTGAATTCTAAATTTACCATCACTTTTCTTTTCCTCTCTTTTTCTCTCTCAACCAGCTAGGCCCTACTGCCTTACTTTCTCTTTCTCCCTCCCTCTCTTTTCTCTATTTTCCTTTTTGGCGCCCGACATGGTTGCGCACACCACGCCAACCCATGCCGCTTGCGCCATGTGTGCCGCCCTACTACCTGGCTCTGCCGTGCGCACCGTGCCTCATGCCCGTGCATGTGCTTGCGCTACTATGCACGCCACGCCTATGTGCCCGCGCCGTCACCTTCGGTCGCACCACGCCACCCGCCTGGCAACTTTCCCTTGTTGAACAACAACTCCATGTCATGTTCCCTTTGTTATTTAATCCACGCCCCCCCCATTTCTCTCCCCTCCTCCATTTTGTCCCTCCCCCTGAGCTCAGTCATTCCCCCCAGCGCTGCCAAGCACCAGCCGCCACCTTTCTCTTGCCATTCTAGCCACCCTAGCACTCCCTTTCCAAAAGTGCTGTCGGACCCGGATTTGAAATCCAGAATCCTCTGTGATTCCACAACACTATTCCCTAGATCAGTAGATAGTGCTCACAGTACATTACTGTTATCATCTCATACATCGTATGATATTCCTAAAGTTATAATGTATTTATATCAGAGTTTAAAATAAGCCACGTCGGGCAACAGTTTTACATAATGGGCCTCCCTGGCTAAATACTTACAGATCAAAAGTATAGAAGCAGAAAACGAAAACAACGGTGGGGCCAATAGCCATAAGCAGGCAACTGGGGGTAAATATGTGCATCTATATTGCCTAATCCTAGGTAATATAGGCGCACACCCTGACGATAAGTCTACATGCTTAGGACTAGGCATTTAGAAATCCACCTTAGTTGCAGTCGTCAGCTCCCTGACTTGGTGCATTCTCGTAGGCATAATGGTCTTGTCCTCCTGCGTCTGGATATGGTGATGCAGGGGTGAGCACACTATCCACCGTGCTTCGCGATACACAGAATGCAATTAATTAACTGTCGGATCCCAGAGCAACGACTCTTGGATCCTCTGTGTAAATCGCACTAGTCCAGAATCAAGCTAGTGTACACAGTGGATAACAAAGATTCATATCATGCACAATGACATTTATTCATTAACTAAATATGGGCTTGATGGCCAAAGTTTACATCAATGGTTCATAAACCAAAATTAAATATAAGCAGCGGAAGAAAACCAATAAAGCAGGAGCCCATCCTGCCTGCCCACAGGCGAATGACTATAAGATGTGGCCTACTTGTCGTTATTCTCACCAAAGTTGATGAAGTCTGTTGTAGGGGAGGCCCCCACCTAACCCCGGTAGGCCTGTTAAAAGGTTGTAAACCCCCAAATGGGACATGTATATTGACATGATTACCCCTGGGGAAGGATATTTGGATGTAAGGATACCATTGTAAAAACACTCCCCATAAGGATATATATATACGTAATGCTAACCAAGGGAAAACCCCCGAGGACGGCATTGCTCACCTAACTCTCCACTACCATACTCTCTCTGTGTTTGGTCTGTAACTACAATAGTTGACGCCGTTCGTGGGGACGACAAGAGCAAGCCTCAAGATCTCAAGAAGGATGGCACCGAAGAAAGCTTCATCATCGGAGGTGAAAAAGAAGGAAGGGGTCACAGCGAAATCCAGTGTCAACACCAGGGCTTCGGCATCGGCGGTTGCGGGCGCAAATGACGATGCTTACCGCGCGACGATCGACCCCGCCACTGCCGATGCGACGATCGACCCTACCACCACCGATGTGACGGTCAACCCCGATAGTACCGCCGGGATGGTAGGGAGCGGTAACGTCGGCGCTCGTGGAGGCGCAACCGCCGTCCCTACACCCGGTGCGGGAGCACCGAGCGGTCCTGGCGACGACACGGGCCCCGTTATCGACGCCGGAGCCCATCGCGTCGACGTAGCGGGCAACCCAAGGGCACAAGCTGTGGTTACGGCTATCCCAGCAGCGCGACCAAGTGCGTCGATCACCTCGTCTACGCCGGCAGTGGAGAACGCCCTGCTGGCGGCCCTCGGCACACTCCAGCGGGAGTTAGCGGATCTCCACGGGGCCGTGCGAAGCATGCAAGAGGCTCGGAGTCAGCAGACCCCACCGGTGGTCGCGCCAGAGCCCACGCCAGAATGGACGGATAGTCGTGACGCCCCCACATCCAGCCACGCCTCGCTGCGACGCGTGGACCTGGAGTCCCCGCTATCTGCGAGCCTGTAACAGGCGGCATGGCCAGAGGACTTCAAATTCCCCAACGCCATCACGTCGTACAAGGGCGACAAGGACCCCCGGGAATTCATGCGCATATACGAAAGCTCCATCAATGCTGCAGGCAGAGACGACACCACGAAGGCGAAGGGCTCCTCGTGTTGCAGAGGGTCAGAATAACCCAAATTTTACTTCAAAAAAATGATAATGATTTAATTAAAGCAATTGCTTTTAGTTTCTTAAGTCTGTTAATTGCTTGAATTCCTGCTTGAAAAAAACATTATTAAATAAGGGATTATTTGAATTTCTGTTTAAAACCAATTTTTAAATTAATTAATTGTTTTTACTGAAATTTTATTGGATTTTTTTGGACTTTATTCCAAGCCCTGATTTGAGAAAATTAAAATTTCTATTTTATAAAAGTCAAAATAAATGTATTTCATTTTAGAAAGGTCAAAACAAGTGCATTTCATTTTTCTAAAGTCAAATCTAAAATTATATTAATTTTCAGGATTTTATAAAGATTTAAAACTATCCTTTTAAAGTTAATCTGTGTTTTTGCAAAATCTAATTATCAAAATGGGTTGAAAATATTTTTATTAAGTCTAAAATAGTTCCAGAAGGTCCCCTGAATTTTTCTGAAATTTGTTAAAATTTATTTGGTATTTTTCTGAGCTTTCTAAAGCTTATTACCATTTCTGAAAATCAAAAAGAAAGCTAAATCCCAAAACCCTCCCCGGGCGCCAAGTGTCAAGCATCGGATCAGCTGATTCCCCGCCGATCTAATCTCGTCCGTACGTTCCAACTTACCCCCTCCCCGCCTTTACCTCCCCTCGTGCTGACACGTGGCGTGCATCGGACCGGTCTTCTTCCCCGCCGATCAATCCCCGCCACTCCCCGTGACTTACCGCTTCGCCTCGCCTACCTCGTCTCTCTAGCCGAAAAGTGGCATGATCCAAACCGTTACCCATTGCCGTACCAAATCTCATCCGCCCACAGCCACTTACCCCTTCGGCCCTCGATCGAACGCCTCCGATTGCATCTCTGTTGCCGGATCGAATCTCGACCACTCCTTCTCACTTACCGATTCACTTACGATCCAACGGGCCGCGCCCTCCCCCTTTGCCACTTGTCACAAATCCGACGTCGCCCCTCCCTTTCTCTCCTTCCCTCTCTCGTCGACGGATGGGGCCTGCCTGTCGGGCTCGTCTCCTACCTCGCCTCTCCTTCCTCCCGCAAACGCCGCTTCCACCATTAACGCCCAAAGCCAAGCTCTTAAAAGCGCCGGTTTCTTCCGCCCTCTCCGCCCGTGCAATTGCGCAATAAGTCCCTCCTTCACTACCGCACCCCGAGCCGCCCGTTACCCCCTTCTTTACCTCGCAATTAAGCCAATTGGTGCTCGGGGCCGATTCAAGTCCGGCGAGAAATTGCGTGCCCATTACTACTCCACCCACCTATATAAGCCCTCCTGGACGTCCTCCTCGACACACCGCCTCCTTCCCCTCACTCCATCTCTCCTCCCCTCTCCTGAGGAGCTAGCGCACCGTGCGACCTTGAATTTTTCCACGGCCAAGAACTCCAACGAGGAATTTTCCAGGCTACAACCACCCCCGAAGCTTCCCCTCGCCACCTCCAGGTTCCTAGGGCCCTCGCAAAGCTCGGAGACCCCTCGGCCACCGTCGCAAGCCACCAGGGACCCTCGCCGCCGATCTCCTCCTTCCGCTGTCGCTCCTCTCCGCCGGTAGCTCACTTCGGTAACTCTCAGGTCTCCCCGCCGGTACCCCCGAATTCCCCTCCTCCTCGCTTTGCGCGCCACGCCGGCGCCGCGCCGCCGGCGGCGCGTGGACCTCGGTCCCATGCGCTTCCCCTCCGGCCGGCGAGCCACGTCGGCATTCGCGCACAGGTGGCGGCTACGTGGCAGCCAGGTGGGCGCCAGCCGGGTGCCACGTGTCGGCCAGGTGGGCACCCCGTCACCATCTCGCGCGCGCCTGGCCTCGTCAACGCAAGGCGTGGCGTGGCGGCCATCGCGGCGACCACGCACGCCGGTGTCGTCGCTCGCCACATGTATGCCACGCCCGCTCCGACCGTGCCACGTTAGCATCCCGACAGCCGCGCCACCTCACCAGTCACCTCGGGTCCGTGGACTCGGTCCACCGTGAACCCAGGTCCACATGTCAGCCTCATGCCCATAAACCGGCCCCACCTTTCAGTCTCTGTTTTAACTAATTAAATCCCAAGGCTGACGTCCTGCTGACGTCATAAACCCGATTTTCAGTTTAAAAATATTTCGGCCGAAATTAATTATTATGCTGACGTCATAATTCGGTTTCTCTTTAGAAAAATAATTCATTTAAATACCTGCTGACGTCATAAATACTTTTTCAGTTTAAAAAATAATTCCAGAAATTAGTATTTTCTTTTTAATTTGTATTTAATCTTCCAAAGGCCATAACTTCTTCATTTTAACTCCGATTTGACCCGTTAAAATTTTTAAATTTTTCTAAAATCATGAGCCATCCATTTCTGGACTCCTTTTGAATTTTTGAAAATTATTTGGTAATTCCAAGATTTAAATTCTAAATTCTAATTTTCAGTTCATTTTCAAAAGCCTCAATTCCTTTCCAAGTTTCCAGTTCACATCCAAAATTCAAATTTTAAATCTTGCAAAAATTTAAAAACTCCATAAAAATATTTGCTCTATTTTTCTGAGTCTAAATATTCTTCTAGCATTTCTCTCTTTTAAACAAAATAAAATAAATTAAGAAGACTTTCCCTAGGCCAAAATCTGCTTTTGTTTAAGCACTCTCAGCTAATAATTATCATCCAATGCCATAGATCATTCCCATTTTCAGGTGTTGAACTATTTCTTTTATCCTAATATTTATTCTTCTCTCCTTTGCTATCCAACTCCATGCCTCCGACGAACAAATAGTCTGTTTTTCAGTTAAAGCCTCCGTGAGCAATGCATGCATGCAAGCAAAATTATTTTCCCTCTTACCAAATTAATTGGCATGCAGCAATAACACCTTTAGTCATTGCCAAGCATCAATTCCTTTCAGTTTTTATCCATTAAAAATTTCAGTTTCTTGCATGCATTGAAAACCGACATTTCAATTATTTCGGCCATTACTATGGCATTCAATTCCGGCCATTCCCTTGCTCCTCTCCACCTATAAATTGAACCCCAGCCTCCTCACCTCATTCCCCACTTGTTGTGCATTCTAGAAAACCAGAAACATAGTCAAGAAGAAGATTTGGAAGATTGTTCCTTCGGTTGGCCTGTTCCAACAATTTCTTTTTCAACCGATCTTCTGACGACTCGTTCTCCGTCGTCCGAACTCCGAATTTGATGATTCAAATTCCTAAATTTGTCTAAATTCATATTCTATCTTCCAGTATATATTTTATAATTTTTGAATTTTATTTGGATTTTATTTGAGTTTAGTTGTTATGGTTTTTTGCGTGTAGACTACAACTAATTCGGAGAGTATAACTTCGGCGAACCTCAGCAAACTTCGAAGCAAGGCAAGTTACACCTTTGATCATGTTACTTCCAATAATTTAAATTATTTATTTTGTTTTTAAATTATTATGCATGCGTACTTTTATTCAAATCTAGTTTAAATTCGATTTAAATTCTAGTTATACCCAAATCCTTTGTGTATGACCAGATTTGATATTGAACTTCCTTATGCCTTGTCACCTTAGATGAAAATCTAGTTAGTATAATAGTATTGATTAGAAATTTTATAGAATTGCTTAGCCATGCTTAGAATGATTTAAGTAGGAATATTTGTTTCACTTCATAACGATGATTTTCTAAAAATGTATTCTTGACTTTGGTGAGTCAAGAAGGGTTATGAATGTTTCAAAGAAAAATATAAAAACTTAGTTTGGACCTAGGCTAATGGTTATGTGGTGGGTGCTGGCATGCATTGTTGTTCGGTGACACAATGTTGATTGTCAGGCACAAGGGGTATGTGGTTTGAGTCTAAGTCAAGTTAAGGACCGGTCTGTGAGCTACTGTTGCAAAGTCACATCGTACTACCACAAGTCCGGTATGGGACGAACCTGGCTAAGTAATTTGTGAAGTTCCAAATATAGTTTCGCTATAGGCTGAATGTGAGCGTGGCGTAGGCCGCGAGAAGTCTCACATGGCACCAGAGGGGGCTCCAACTCGTGGATTCGAGTTGTGGTGAAACCTTAGTGGCGGCGTGACTGTTTTGGCTATGGATCATTGTAACGGCCTTGTCATGATCTCCTCACCGCACACCAAAGGAAGTGTGTTAATCTAGTGGCAATATGGGATATAGCCGTGCCCACGGTCATGGGCAAACTGGGTAAAGTTTTTCATGGATTAGACCTTGGTTTTTAAAATAGTTTCTGAAAAAGCTTATGGATGGATGGATGGAATCCATGACCAGGTGGGATACCTGTGAATAAGTTAGTGTTTGATCGGAGCCTACACTAACGATATGAATCCATAAGAGATTTTGAAAAGCATATGGATAGATGGAATCCATGTGAAATCATTTGAAAAGATGGACCAGGTGGGATACCTGTAACTAGGTTAGTGTTTGGTCGGAGCCTGCACTAACGATATTATTTTATTAAATTATTATTTCTATCTACTGTATAAATTCAGCTTTTGCACTTATGTATTGTATTTAAATTTAGTACTATTTTTCGCACAAATAGTCTTATTAAGCCTTCCTTGGTTATCCTTATGCATGCATTCACTCTGTTAAAAACTCCTGGTGTAACTTGCGTAAGTGCTTTATGTGCTTACCTTGGGAGTACTTTATGTTCTCACTTGCTAAAATCTGTTGCCAGAGGATGATGTCAACAACTTCAGTGAGGATGGTGACGACTAGGCCGCGTCTTATAGTCATTCGCCTGTGGGCAGGCAGGATGGGCTGTACCTCTACGCTTTATTCTTCCGCTGTTTTGTTTTTGTTGGCCATGAGCCTTTATTTGTAAACCTTGGCCATCAGGCCCGTTTAATAAAGTGGGATTGTTTTGCATGATATGTATCCCTGTTGACCCTGTGTGCACTAGCTTTTCCTGGGATAGTGCGATTTACACAGAGAGACTTGGAATTGTTGCTTCGGGTCCCAACAGTCGCGCTCTCTTGGTTCTTCGCCATAGAGCTGAACTCCATCTACGCATGGGAGCAGGTTCGTGACCGCCTCTACAACAACTTTCAGGGGAACTACGTCGAGCGCATCGATGCGGATCAGCTCTTCGCGATTAAACAAAAACCATCGGAAAGGCTTCGGGACTACTTCAAACGCTTTGCGCAGGTCCGCTGCCAGGTCAAAGATGTCAATGAGACAACCATCATCAACGCAGTAATACAGGGTCTCCTCCTGGGACCGCTGGCCGAGTACAATTCGTGGAAGCCAATCAAGACGGTGGCAAAACTCTTCGACAAGATGGAGGAATACGTTAGAGCGGATGAAGACGCGCGGCGGCGTCAAGGCAATGACGCCGATGCCAACCCGGTGGAGGGCACGGCGAAGAGCATAGACTCGACGAAGGAAGGCTCCTCGAAGGGCAAACGAAGGCAGGAGCTATCGAAGGATGCCTCCCAACACAAGGACCCATCGAGCGACAGGCCCAAGCGCGACCAACAGAAGTCTCGGAGAGCCCGTCACGTCTTCGACATTGAGGGTGGCTCAGAAGACAACGCCCCCACTGGCCGTGGCACACGGCTCGCCGGGGTTGGGGGCGAGGCCGGGGCCGCGAGGATCGGGCTCACGCGAAATATGGCGACCAACACCGCCTCCAGTGGTGCGAAGTACATGGCCAAGGCGGCCATGACCCGCGCTCGTGCACCACCATTGTGGCACTTCGGCAAAGCGTCGCCAGAGACAAAGACCTCGAGATGCGGCCACCCGTCGTGGTACACGTTCAGCAGCTCCTGGATGGCCCCCTAAGAGTTCAGGATCAGGGGCTGCAGCCTCAGGGAGCCCCCTGCGAATCCACACCCCAGAGGGAGCCAAGCGCAGGATCATAAATGTCATTTCCGGGGGCTCCTCCCTAGAGTTCGCTTCGGAGAGGCAGCGAAAGACCTACGTGCGGAGGCTACACCACGTGGCAGCATACCTGACATAGGCGCCGTCAGATTGGGCGTAGCATGAGATCACCTTCACGCCCACCGACACCGAGGGCGTGGAGTTCCCCCACCAAGATCCCTTGGTCATCCAGGTTGCCATAGCAGGATGTGACGTCAGGTGTGTCCTGGTCGATGGAGGAAGTTCCGTGAATATTTTGTTCGCAGGGGCCTTCGACCAGATGGGGATCCCTCGAAGTTGCCTAGGCCCCACGAGAATTCTGCTGCAAGGCTTCGAAGGTCAGCCGCTGATGGCACTGGGCCAGATATGCCTGCAGGTCTCCTTCGGTCAGGGCGACAATGTGTGGAGCAGGGACGCCACCTTCGACGTTGTTGATATCCAGTACCTCTACAACGCCATATTGGGGCGACCAACCCTTAATTCATTCGGGGTAGTCCCACACCACGGCTTCCTATGTGTGAAGCTCCCAGGCCTGCGGGGTGTCATCACCGTCCATGGCGACCAGGACATGGTCCGACGATAGAGCTTGGCACCCGAGGCCCACACCATGAAGTCCAGAGAGACTCGTAGCCTAGGCGCGCGGCAAAGACAGCTGGTACCTGCGCGCCAAGAGGCACCCGTCGGCTCTCCGGCCGCTCCAAAGAAGAGAAGCGCAGAGGCTCCCTACCTCGCCGCCATGACAACGACAGTCGAGTGGTTAGTCCCCGGCCTTTTGTAATCACTCATCCGTGCAAACGGGAATTTAGTAAAGTTCACTGTTTGCGAGATTAGTTGTATTCCCTACCAAAATGCGCGGAGGCTTGCCTCCGCGCAAACTCTATGGAGTATAAATAAGACATGGATGTTCTCCCTGCGCACTCTACTGAGTCTAAACAAGACGCGGATGTCCCACGCACGTGTCGATGGCATCACTACGCGTACTCTTTGAAGTATAAATAAGACGTGGTCGTAGGCCGACGAGAGATGAGAAATGCGATTGAATTCACTCCGGCTTAGACCCTGGATTATGGTGTTCCTTGCCTTAGCATTTGCCTCAACATCATAGCATGTTATTCACATTGATGTTCTCGTTGGCAGGAACAATAAAACAAGTTTTTACCTTTTGCCAGATCACATAACCCTGAGCCTGTATGTAAGCTCCATCCTACTTTTCCAGAAGGGATAGTCGACCCCATCGAAGATAGGAGGTTTGGTGGAATACCTGTCTATCGCCATGGCTCAGAGACCGGTTAAGATCTATAGAAGAGAGTTAACCAGCTCTGATACCAATTGAAGGACCGAAATGGCAACAGAGGGGGAGTGAATGTTGCCCTCAATCCGCCCCAAGTATTCACTCACTTTTCTTCTCCCATAGCTATAAAAACTATGAAGCAAGAAAATGAGAGCTCATGAGAGAGAAAAAACAGACCATAAGACGAGGTGGAAGACCGACAAAAGACTACAGATTAAAACAGCACTGAAATGCAGCCAAGAGTAAACTGAAAACAGCAATGAAATCTATTAAAACAGCAGTGAACTGCACCCTAAAACAACACTAAAAACTGCACTCTAAAACAGAACTAAAATCTATCAAAACAGCAGTGAATTGCACCCTAAAACAGCACTAAGAACTGCAGAAAACTACGCTCTGAAATAGCACTAAAGCTGCAGAAAACTACACTTTAAAACAGGCACTAAAACGGCAGGAAACTGCACTTTAAAACAACACTGCTGGCTGAGAATAGAGCAGAGAAAACAGCAACTGAAAGTAACACAATTTGCTGTCCAAAACAGCCTAGAAAGCACAAAGTAAAAGCTGAAACTGCAAAAGAAACTGCTGGAAAAAAATGAAAACTGAAAGTGCATATCAGCCAACCAAAATAGCAAGTGTATTGATATATTCCTGTTGTTTTTCTTAGGCCAAGTGAATGAGAATTTGAACTAAACAGCAGTTAGATATCAGGACAGCAGGAAATAGGATTGCTCTGCCACTCAAACCTAAGAAATCTCAAAAAGAAGAAGACTGCAACATATTAGAACTCAAAGAGAAAACTACAATAGAGATGTTCGCTCTCGGGGATAATCTAGCCAAGAGGCCTTGAGGATAAACCCAGTTCAAAGCATCATGGAGTCGACTCAAAATCAGCGAAACTAGAGAAGAACTGAGCAATGAAACTTAAAGAACTAACAGGAGCAATCAAAGAGAAAAGAAAAAGGTAGCAACTCAAACAAGAAAATTCACACAAGGATTCAAAGAGAGATAAATGATTATATAAGAGGAATGATTACATCTAGTTCATGCCATCTCTCAACTCAAGAAGAAACCCAAAAGAAAACACAAGTGCTGCCCCAAATCCCTTACAATTCATGTGAACATGGAGAGAAACATATGAAACCCTAACACACTTTCTCATCTTTCTCCACTAGAGAGTACCCTCTATTTATAATCTCCACTAATAGGTTTACAACACACTTTACCTATTAGCTCTCAACAACTCATAGCACTTTATCCATTATACCCTAACCAAATCCACTTCCATTTGTGTAGCCCTGCGAATTCACCAAAATGCCACTCCTGCACCTTCCAGGAAGCTTCCTCATTTCTTGTCGTCCAAGCTTCACGCAACCACCTCGAAACCTCACCGTCTTTGGTATCTCCCGACCGTCTTGACCTCAGCACCGCCTGTGCCTAGTCCGGTCATCCATGCCTCGCCACAACTTAGCTTCAAAGTCCTGCAGTCATCACAGATAAGAAAACATCACATAGCACCGCTCGAAACAGTATAACCATATATAAGCATTAGTCAATTTAAGCACAAAAACACCCAAGACAAACTCAAACTTTCAAGAGCACGTGTCAATTACTCATCACACACACGGGGTTACCACCACATGGTCTCTCACAAAGACTCATGAGCTTCCTTTAACAAGAGCTCCTTTAACTCTTTCTTATTGGATACACACAAACGCTGCTTGAACCACAAGGTTCATTGGTCATCCTCTGAAAATCCTGACTCTTTTTCTTTTACTCATGTTTTCCCATATCTGTTGGAATGCCTCATCATCTGACTAAGCCTGACGAATTTGACCATCCAAAGTTAGCTGCAACTCCATTGCTGCCAGCAATCCTTCCTCAACCAATTCCAAACTGAGCTTTTGGAATTCCTCATGCAATGTTGGCTGACTCTCTTTAACCATCACTGTATTGCAATAGACCTTTCTGCTTAAGACATCTGCAACCACATTGGCCTTTTCAGGATGATAATGTATGCCAACCACCTCCTCTGCCTGAGGTTAAGCTCGGACTAGGTAAAGATGTATTTCAGACTCTTATGATCTGTGTAAACCTCATATCTATTACCCATCAGATAATGCCGCCAAATCTTCAAAGCATGCACTACGATTGCTAGCTCCAAATCATGAGAAGGATAATTCTCCTCATATGGTCTCAACTAGCGTGAAGCATTCGCTACCACTCTCTTATCCTGCATCAATACACATCCCAAACCTTTGCAAAAAGCATCGCAAAAGATCTCAAAATCTTTGTTTATATCAGGCGACACTAGCACTAGGCTATGGTCAAACTCTCTTTCAGTTTCTAAAAACTCTTTTCGCACTCTGACGTCTAAGTAAATTTCTTTTCCTTCTTGAGCAACTGTGTAAGGGGTCTGGCTACACTGGAAAATCCTTCAATGAAGTGACAGTAATATCCTGCCACACCCAGAAAACTCCTGACCTGAGTCACTGACAAAGGTGACTGCCAATCCAAAACATCTTTTACTTTTCCAGGATCGACTGCGACTCCTCTTGCTGTCAACACATGGCCTAGGAAGGCGATTTCCTTCATCCAAAACTCACACTTGCTGAATTTAGCATACAACTATTGATCCCTCAATTTCTGTAATGTCATCCTCAAGTGCTCCTCATGCTCCTTCTCATCCTTGGAATAGATCAAAAAGTTGTCAATGAACACAACGACAATCTTATCCAAATAATTCATGAACACCTTATTCATCAAATACATAAAGTAGGCTACAGCATTGGTCAAACCAAAGGACATCACTGTGAACTCGTACAGATTATAACAAGTTGAGAAAGCTGTCTTAAGTATATCCTTCTTTCGAATCCTCATCTGATGGTATCCTGACCTCAAATCAATCTTGGAGAAAACTCCTGCTCCCTTAAACTGATCAAACAAGTCATCAGTCTTGGGCAAAGGGTACTTGTTCTTGTTGGTGACCACATTAAGAGCTCGGTAATCCACACACATGCGCTGACTGCCATTCTTTTTCTTGACAAACAACACTGGTGCTCCCCACGGGGATGAACTCGGTCTGATATAACCCTTGTCCAAAAGCTCCTGAATTTGCTTCTTCAGTTCTCCTAAGTTATTGGTAGGCATCCGGTAGGGTCTCTTGGAAATCGGAATGGTTCTGGGTACAAGCTCGATCAGAAACTCAACCTCTCACTCTAGTGGCATGCCTGGAAGATCATTTGGAAATACGTCGGGGGTATTCTCTGACAACTGGTATGTCCTCTAACTTGATCACTTTGCTCTGGCAAACCATAGCTTTCTCTGGCTGACTCTGCTGGCTGCAAACTGTACTTTACTCCCTTCTGAACTGGTCAGGGTCATTGCTCTGCTTCCACAGTCTAACACTGCTGATACTTTTTAAGCCAATCCATACCCAAGATCACATCTAAGGACTGGATATCCAAAATGATCAAATCTGCACTGAACTCAACTTTCTGAATGGTTATCTTAACTCCTGGACAGCCTAGGTTAGTGCTCAACTCGGAACCAGGGGATTGAATCAAAAGAACAGATCCAAGAGCAACAGTTTTCAACCATTGCTTTAAAGCAAAACTCTGAGAAATAAACGAATGCGAAGCTCCAGAATCAAACAAAACTGTAATAGGATTGGAATGGACTAGAAACTTACCGATCACAACTTCTGGTGCTGCCTGAGCCTCCTCGGCGGTGACGTGGTTCACCTGGCCTGTCACCACTGGTGCTCTGCTGGTTTGGCCTGATGCCTGGGGTGCTCCTCGTCCTGCTCCTGGGGCACGAGTCCAGTCCGGTGTGGATCCCAAGTTGAAACGAATTGGGGTAGGGGGCTTGCCTCTATGGACACTTGTTAGCATAGTGTCTTGGCTCATGACACTTGAAGCAAGTGATGGATGCTGCTGGGTTGGCGTTCTTCTGCTGCTGGCTGTTGGACCCACTAGGTCGCTGACCGGACTAAAACTAACGCGGCGCTTGGGCTGGTGTCCTGAAGACTGGTTGCTGCGGTGGTACTCGTGCTGGCTAGAACGTACCAAAGCGGGTTCTCTGAGACTAGTTCAACTGAGATCCCTACTGGATCATCTTCCTCTTACGAGACTTCTCAAGCTCGCAGTGACTCTCCTTGATAAGTATGGGCTTATCCACCATTTGCTGAAAACTAGCATAATCATTACCCACCACTTGTACCTTTAATCCTAGGTTCAGACCTTTCTTTAATCTCTTCTGACGAGCATCATCTGTGGCTCTGTCCTCTGGCGTGTAGCAAGCTAGCTGAGTGAATTTATTGAGATATTCACTCACTACCATGTTCTTCTGCTGCAGCTCGCGAAACTCATCTTTCTTCATCTCGATCACCCCATCTAGAATATGGGCGTGACGAAAGGCGGCGATGAACTCTGCCCACAAGATGCTGTCCTGGTCCTCATGAGCAGCGTAGTAGTTCTCCCACCACTCTACTATGGCTCTTTCAAGCTGGTGTGCTGCATATAAGACCTTCTCTCTGTCAGTGCACTGAGCCAAGTTCAGTTTCTTCTCAACTGAACGGATCCAATCATCTGCCTCCTAAGGCTCTGAAGATCTGGAGTAGGTAGGCAGCCTTGTCCTCATAAACTCTGCAAAATGGGACTGCTGACGAGCGGCCTGCAGTGCAACTACCTCTTGGGTTTGCTGTCGCATCATGGCGTTCATATTCTGTATCATTGCCTGCATCATCTGCATCTGAGCCACCAAGAACTGACTGAGAGCGTGGTCCAAGGTCGGTGGAACTGCCTGAGGTGACTGGGTGGAACTGCTCCCTGGATCCTAGTTCGCCTGGTTATGGTCGGCGGAGTTCTTGGTATCAGCCATCTTGCTGCTGCTCTGAAAAGGGGAAACAACTAATGACTTCTCAATGGCACAAAGGTGAGAGGGAAAAGTATAGATAAGGGGGTAAATTCATCTAAGGGGTTTTTTCTAATGGCAACCTAAACTAAACAAGCACTTAGCCAAAAAGGCTAACAACAAAACTGAGCAAAATAACTCCAATAAAAAGATTGATATGATTGCAACATAATACTTTTAAGAGCAAGATTTGCAGCTAACATCACACACAACTGCAAATAAAATCCAACGTTCTACTCGCACTCTCTAATCTAAAGGCTCCCACTCGGGTCCTGACAGGTAGGGCCCGCTACTCTCATCCTCTGAATCACTGTAGACTATCCACGAGTTGTGAACTGGCGGCGACTGCTCTTCGACTGGGGCTGAAATGAAGTGCCAAAGGTATTCCTATCGGTTGCCGGTGATGCGTCGTCTCTCCTTCGGGCTCGACGGTGTAGGCAACGGTAGAGGTACTAGCGACTGCGGTCAGGGCTCCTCCCTGATTGGTTCCGGTAGACTAGGGTTGGTGCCATATTGTTCCTTAAACTTCCGGATGGGTCTAGACATGTTGATCTTGTATAGCTTGCATAGTTGTCAGATGGCTATATGCGCAGCTCCTTTGTCGGAACCCGGAACAACAACTCCGAGTCCCTCTGTGTAAATCGCACTAGTCTAGGATCAAGCTAGTGCACAAAGTGGATAACAAAGATTCATATCATGCACAATGACATTTATTCATTAACTAAATATGGGCTTGATGGCCAAAATTTACATCAATGGTTCATAAACCAAAAATAAATATAAACAACGGAAGAAAACCAATGAAGCAGCAGCCCATCCTGCCTGCCCACAAAGCGAATCGATCAGAAGACGCGCCTAGTCGCCACCATCCTCACCGGTTGTTGACGCCATCCTCCGCAACAGATTTTAGCAAGGTGAGTACATAAAGTACTCCCAAGGTAAGCACATAAAGTACTTACGCAAGTTACACCAGGAGTTTTAACAGAGTGAATACATGCATAAGGATTACAAAGGAAGGCTTAATAAGGTTATTTGTGCGAAAACAGTACTGAATTTAAATACAATAATATAAGTGCAAAAGCTGAATTTTATACAAGAGATAGAAATAATAATTTAACAAAATAATATCGTTAGTGCAAAGCACACCAAACACTAACCTAGTCACAGGTATCCCACCGGTCCATCTTTTCCAAAAGGTTTCACATGGATTCCATCTATCCATATGCTTTTCAAAATCTCTTACTGGATTCATTTTGTTAGTGCAGTTCACCAAACACCAACTTATTCACTGTGTATCCCACTGATCATGGATTCCATCCATCCATCCATAAGTTTTTTATAAACCATTTTAAAAATCAAAGTCTAATCTATGAAAAACTTCACTACACTTGCCCATAACCGTGGCACGGCTATCCGTGATAGATTACACACTCGCAGAGGTTGTACAGCTTTACCCACAAGATATGATTATCTCATATTGTCGGCCATTACACGCCCGTAGGGCGTGGATCGAGAAAATCATAACAAAGCCTTTACAATGCTAAGCCTTCAACTTGGTCACGCCACCGCTAAGGTTTCACCACAACTTGAATCCACAAGTTGGAGCCCCCTCTTGTGCCGTGTGAGACTTCCCATGGCCTATGCCACGCTCACATTCAACCTATAGCGAGACCAAAGTTGGGACCTCACAAATTAGTCAGCCAGGACTGTCCCATACTAGTCTTGTGGTAGTACGATGTGGCTTTGCAAAAAGAGCTCACTGCACCGGTCCTTAATTTGACTTAGGCTCAATCCACATACCCATATGCACGACAATCAACCAGGTGTCACCAAACACGAGGCATGCCGGCACCCCACCACCTAACCAATAGCCTAAGTCCAAATCATAAGTTTTCATTTTCATTTTTAAACCATTTTCATAAACCATCCTTGACTCACCGAAGTCAAGATTTCAAAAGGAACTGTCATATCATGTGAAATAGTTGATCCCACCTAAATTCACACTAAGCCAGGCTAAGCATTTCTATAAACATTTCTAGTCAATACTATGGTACTAACTAGTCTTCAGCTAGGGTGACAAGGTATATGAATTCAAGATTCAAATTGGCCATATACAAAGGATATCTAAAATTCAAATCAAATTTGAATTACATTTGAATAAAGATACGCATGCATATACAGTAAAACAATATAAATAATTTAAAATATTAGGTTCAACATGGTCAAAGGTGTAACTTGCCTTGCTTCGGAGTTTGCTGAGGTTCGTTGAAGTTATACTCTCCGAATAGTCGTAGTCTACACGTGAAAGGCCATAACAGACTAAACTCAAATAAAATCCAAATAAAATCCAAAAATCATAAAATAAAAGTCGAGATAGAATATGAATTTAGGAATTTGAATTGGTCCAAAGGAGTTAGGGCGAAGGAGGACGACTTCGAAGTTTGAATTCCAAAGAAATGAATAAAAGAAATTATTGGAATTCTTTTCTTTATGAAGGAAAAGTGGTTGGAAGCTACAATATTTGTGTAGGGTTGAAGTCATGATCGAAGGTGTAGTCAAGACATGGTCAAGATCATAGTCGAATTAACGGTTGAAGATGCGGAGGTCTAAGTCGAAGACAAAGACTCCAAGCACGGGTGTAGTCGAATTCAAGATTAAGATTCGGTCAAGACTTACTCGAAATTGTATAGTGGTCGCAAGAACACTATAACAATGAGAACAAATGGTAATCGGAGTCGAGTGGTCGGACGACAATGAACGCCGTGGTGGAAAGCGAAGGTACTCATAGTCGCTACGACTTCGACATCGAGTATTCTTCCAACTACTCCTTCTGAAAAGCTAAGGTACTCTGAGACTTAGAGCGAAGAGTGACAAGTGGTCGGAAGCTTACTATGGTCGGAGGTAGACGGAGATGACAAGTGGTTGGGAGGATCAGAGTCGAGTGACGTAGTCGGAAAAACAATTGTGGTCGAAAGGATTGGAGTTTATGTAGAGTGATCGAAAGAATCGGACGGGTTGGATAGGTCGAACGACTTCGAGCGGGCGGAGAGATCGAAGGGTTCGAGAGGTCGGAGGGTGCGGACGTTAAAACGGTCAAACAACCATGGTCGGTTCAAGGACGGAGGTCGAAGTCGAAGGCTCGAGATTGAAGATCAAGTCAAGTCTTCGAGGTCGAAGGTCGAAGGCTAGAGTCGAAGTTTCCAAAGGTCAAGGTCAAAGTCGAGTCTAAGAAGCCTTCAAACAATGAGTCTAAAGAGCCTCCGGATAGCGGGGTCTTAGAATCGGATGGTTGGGAGAAGTCGGACGACTTCACGTGACAAGATCCGAGCGATCCAACGGCGACGAAGACCGAGGAGGTGTACGAAAGAGGGAGAAGAGTATGAGTCCGGGATTTCTTTGTGCAAGGTTCGGCGGAGGTGGGTACGATTATCGGTGGCATCGGCGGGGCGCAAGAAGGTTCGAGGCAATTACTCGCCAGAGCTCCTCGCACGGTTAAGAAGGTAGGAGTTGCTCGATGCGACAGGTTTACGAGCGAACCAGGACAATTGGGTGAGGAATAGTGGAACCGAGCCCATGGACGGTGGTGCGCGCACAAAGCCCGTGGGCTCGCTAGTGGCACGGGGCACAGCGGGGGTTGGCGAGGGGCACAAAAAGAGAGTGGGGACCATGAGGAGTGCTCTGGTACTCTTGTGTAACACCACAAGTGGCTGGAAGGTGGTCGGCGACAAGGTAAAGTGGTGGCGCTTGTGTGGCGAAAGAGACACTCTGGCGGGGAAATTGCTTAGCGGATGGGTGGCGAGGTGAGGAAAAGAGAGAGGGGATTGCAGGAGTGCATTGGTGCTCGTGCAATACCGTAGTGGTTGGAGGTGGTGGTGGCGAGTTGGAGCGATGGCGTAACTCGGCGGCGTGTGGCATGGCAGTGTTCGGCGGTGAAGAGACTCAACCAAGGGCGGTCAAGAAAATCCAAAATTATGAAATATATACTAAAAATAGATTATGAATTTAAATGAATTTAGAAACTTGAATCACCTGATTCGAGTTCGACGGAGGAGAACGAGCGATTGGAAGATTGTCGGATCAGAAAATTCTGGAAAAGAAAATCAGGAATATTCGAAGGAATATTCCCACGTGAACAGTAACAGGCAGCAGCCCTGTTCACTGTTTTTGGCCGTGTCGTTGGTGAGGAAAGGCACAGAAGGTGAAGCTAATGGGTTGCTAAGGACCCGAGGCACATGTAGGAATTGGCGGCACGTCAAACGGAGCACGATGACGACGTCTACGGTGACAACGACATAGGGTGTGCAGAGAAGAATAATTTTCGGATAAAGAATATGTTGAAGTAAGGTAACCAAGGCGTAGAACGCGGTAAGGCGAGTCTAGAAAAAAAATATCGGCTAAGCCGAAACTCACCGGAGGCGACGCAATCGTCGTTTGAACGACGATGGTACCGAAACACGAAAAATTCAATATCTTTGTGCTCGGTCAGGCGAATCCAAAACCGTCTGAAACGTAGCCTCCTGGGATGGTTTGGCACGTTTTGACGTGAACGGATTTTTGAGAGCATTCCCGGACAGGCGGGGACACAAAGTGCCATTTACGGCCATGGCGAGGTGTCGGGCGCAAAAAGTTAGGAAAGGTTTTTGGACGAACGGAGGGGAGCACGGCGTAGAACACGTCGAGACAAACTTAACGGCGTAGACAGCTCGGCCAACGGACTAGTGAAACACGGTGGACAAGACTTTATGCGGCCTACAGGCTGACATCGGCGTTCCGGGCAAACGGAGAGGAATTAACATGCGAGAGTTGCGGCGAATCGAAGAGTAAAGCATGGGGATCGTGATGCTCGCCTTGGTTTTGGTCGGGCATGCACGGTCGGCCGGTGGCGACGCGAAGAACGGCGACCCGTTTTGGCCCACGGTGGCGACGGTGCTCGGCGGCCGGCGAGGTGAGCACCGCGTAGAACGCGGCGAGGCGGCCAACGGTGTGGTCAAACGCGACGCGCTCCACCGACGAGGCACAAAGATCAAGAACGCCGCTAGAACACAAAAATAAAACTTCGATTGCGGCCAATAGAGAGGAGTTGGGACTTGAGATTTTCGGGTTGAGTGAGGATGAGGAGAGGCTCACGGGCTCCCTTTATAGGGGTTGAGGAGGCCCGAGGAGGGAGATCAAAGGACCATGTCCATCAATGGCATGGTTTAAATCACAAATTAGGCATCAATGAGAGGGGAAACGGTGGGGAATTGAAGGAGTTTGATGACGGGAATTGATTGCAATTTATTTCGTTGAAAACCGTTGAGAAAATCATGAGTTTTGGAAGCTTCAAGAAGGCTCCCATGGCTGCGTGCGTGCTGTCCTGCACGTGAACAGTAAATGGGAGGAGGAAGAAGAAGGAGAAAGGAAGAGAGAGAAAAGAGAAAAAAGAAAAAGAAAAAGAAAAATTGAAAAAATTCCAAAAAAAATATTTTTAGAATACTTGGAAGCTGAAAAGAATAAAAAAATATTTTCGGAATTTTTTGACGTTTATTTTAATTTTTAAAAATGTTTTCCTTTTTCTAGCTTTAAATAATACAATAAATAACAAATAAAGCTTAAAAATCTTAGGAAAATTCATGGAAGTTTATTAGGCTATTTAGAACTTATAAAAAAAATTCCAACTCAAATTTGAATATTTTTCCTTATAAAATATTTTTTTGTTTAACAGAAAGGCTATTTTCTTTAGCAGAAAATCAGGTTAGCTAAAAATTTTAAAATTTCAAGAAATCAAATAACTTTGATTTTTATTTCAAACTAACTTATTTAATAACTTATTTATTTATTTATTTATTATTTTTATTTTTTTCTTAAATCACCTTTCTCACGTAAAACCCTTTTTAAAAGCAGAAAATCAGGCAAATAAACTTAAACAACCAAAAGTAAACATTTTTAAAAATTAAATTAAATGTGTTTTTTTTGGAATAAACAGCTGGGCTGTTACAAACTACCCCCCTTAAAGAGAATCTCGTCCCCGAGATTCGCACGGGCTAGCAAAGAAATGGGTTTGGATTTTACTCCGTATGGCTTGAGCTTTGATCTTGTTCAGATATCCATTTGTAAACTTTTATGGCTTTCCAATTGTTGTCTGAAGGGTATTGACGATCGGTGTTCCAGCTTGATGCTTCCAAAGATTCGGAAAGAGGAGACTTAAGACAAAGGAGGAATAGGGGTCGTTTTGCACATTCCCACAAAATACCAACTAGCAAAACTTTTATTAAGATAATATTAAGTAACAGTTACGGCTATCAATAAAAGAGAAAACCTGATAGCTCATAACATCGTCTAATAGCTGCCTAACAACTTATCCTAAAAGGGCAAGGGTTGCCTTGGTGTAATCCTTCGTGGCTCTCGAGTACAAGAGCGCCCCTTCAATGCGAAGATTGAAATGATGGCAGGGCGAAGAACCGCTTTACGAGCGACTTCTTGCTTGGTTCTTTCAAACGAGTAATCGCTTTAAAGCGCTAGCGAAGACTTCCTTGTCCAGCTTGCTTGGTGACGAGTACAAGAAAGCGGTGTCCCATCATCTGATTTCCATGGCTAACTTTCCTGGGCAGGTAGATAGCTCGACATTGGAGTCCCATCGACGGAGTAGTCGATGAAGGCCTACACTCTATCCATCATTCGGTGCATCTTGATGAACATCCATCTATAATGGTTTGAACAAGATGAGAGATAGAAATAAGTTTTTTTTAGAAATGACATAAAGATGAGAAAGGATTGAGAGATAAGGGTAAGCAAAGGTTGAGAGGTAAGAGTAAGCAAAGCTTTTTTAAAAATATTTTATTATTTAAGTTAAGTCCTTAAGGTTCAACCATTCTATTCTACCTACGGTCACGTCTTAGGGTCATTATAGCTCTGATACCATCTCTGTCGGAACCCGGAACAACAACTCCAAGTCCCTCTGTGTAAATCGCACTAGTCCAGGATCAAGCTAGTGCACAAAGTGGATAACAAAGATTCATATCATGCACAATGACATTTATTCATTAACTAAATATGGGCCTGATGGCCAAAATTTACATCAATGGTTCATAAACCAAAAATAAATATAAACAATGAAGAAAACCAATGAAGCAAAGGCCCATCCCGCCGCCACAAAGCGAATGATCAGAAGATGCGCCTAGTCGTCACCATCCTCACCGAAGTTGTTGACGTCATCCTCTGGCAACAGATTTTAGCAAGGTGAGTACATAAAGTACTTACGCAAGTTACACCAGGAGTTTTAACAGAGTGAATGCATGCATAAGGATTACAAAGGAAGGCTTAATAAGGTTATTTGTGCGAAAACAGTACTGAATTTAAATACAATAATATAAGTGCAAAAGCTGAATTTTATACAGTAGATAGAAATAATAATTTAACAAAATAATATCGTTAGTGCAGGCTACGACCAAACACTAACCTAGTCACAGGTATCCCACCTGGTCCATCTTTTCCAAAAGGTTTCACATGGATTCCATCTATCCATATGCTTTTCAAAATCTCTTATGGATTCATTTTGTTAGTGCAGGCTCCGACCAAACACCAACTTATTCACAGGTATCCCACCTGATCATGGATTCCATCCATCCATCCATAAGTTTTTTCATAAACCATTTTAAAAATCAAAGTCTAATCTATGAAAAACTTCACTCAGCTTGCCCATAACCGTGGGCACGGCTATCCAGGATAGATTACACACTCTGCAGAGGTTGTACAGCTTTACCCACAAGATATGATTATCTCATATTGTCGGCCATTACACGCTTCCGTAGGCGTGTGACTGAGAAAATCATAACAAGGCCTTTACAATGCTAAGCCTTCAACTTGGTCACGCCACCGCTAAGGTTTCACCACAACTTGAATCCACAAGTTGGAGCCCCCTCTTGTGCCGTGTGAGACTTCCCATGGCCTATGCCACGCTCACATTCAACCTATAGCGAGACCAAAGTTGGGACCTCACAAATTAGTCACCAGACTGTCCCATACTAGTCTTGTGGTAGTACGATGTGGCTTTGCTTGAAGAGCTCACTGATCGGTCCTTAATTTGACTTAGCCTCAATCCACATACCCATATGCACGACAATCAACCAGGTGTCACCAAACACGAGGCATGCCGGCACCCCACCACCTAACCAATAGCCTAAGTCCAAATCATAAGTTTTCATTTTCATTTTTAAACCATTTTCATAAACCATCCTTGACTCACCGAAGTCAAGATTTCAAAAGGAACTGTCATATCATGTGAAATAGTTGATCCCACCTAAATTCACACTAAGCCAGGCTAAGCATTTCTATAAACATTTCTAGTCAATACTATGGTACTAACTAGTCTTCAGCTAGGGTGACAAGGTATATGAATTCAAGATTCAAATTGGCCATATACAAAGGATCATGGGTATATCTAAAATTCAAATCAAATTTGAATTACATTTGAATAAAGATACGCATGCATATACAGTAAAACAATATAAATAATTTAAAATATTAGGTTCAACATGGTCAAAGGTGTAACTTGCCTTGCTTCGGAGTTTCTTGAGGTTCGTTGAAGTTATACTCCTAATAGTCGTAGTCTACACGTGAAAGGCCATAATGCACTAAACTCAAATAAAATCCAAATAAAATCCAAAAATCATAAAATAAAAGTCGAGATAGAATATGGTCATAGTCGGCTACGACTTCGACTATCGAGTATTCTTCCAACTACTCCTTCTTGAAAAGCGAAGGTACTCTGAGACTTAGAGCGAAGAGTGACAAGTGGTCGGAAGCGACTATGGTCGGAGGTAGACGGAGATGACAGTGGTTGGGAGTGATCAGAGTCGAGAGTGACAGTAGTCGGAAAAACAATTGTGGTCGAAAGGATTGAGTTTATGTAGAGTGATCGAAAGAATCTGACGGGTTGGATAGGTCGAACGACTTCGAGCGGGCGGAGAGATCGAAGGGTTCGGAGAGGTCGGAGGGTGCGGACGTTAAAACGGCCAAACAACCATGGTCGGTTCAAGGACGGAGGTCAAGTCGAAGGCTCCGAGATTGAAGATCAAGTCGAAGTCTTCGAGGTCAAGGTCAAGGCTAGAGTCAAGTTTCCAAAGGTCAAGGTCAAAGTCGAGTCTAAGAAGCCTTCAAACAATGGAGTCAAAGAGCCTCCGGATAGCGGGTCTTAGAATCGGATGGTTGGGAGAAGTCGGACGACTTCACGTGACAAGATCCGAGCGATCCAACGGCGACGAAGACCGAGGAGGTGTACAAAAGAGGGAGAAGAGTATGAGTCCGGGATTTCCTTTGTGCAAGGTTCGGGCGGAGGTGGGTACGATTATCGGTGGCATCGGCGGGGCGCAAGAAGGTTCGAGGCAATTACTCGCCAGAGCTCCTCAGACGAAGAAGGTAGGAGTTGCTCGATGCGACAGGTTTACGAGCGAACCAGGATAATTGGGTGAGGGGAATAGTGGAACCGAGCCCATGGACGGTGGTGCGGCGCACAAAGCCCGTGGGCTCGCTAGTGGCACGGGGCACAGCGGGGGTTGGCGAGGGGCACAAAAAGAGAGTGGGGACCACGAGGAGTGCTCTGGTACTCTTGTGTAACACCACAAGTGGCTGGAAGGTGGTCGGCGACAAGGTAAAGTGGTGGCGTCGGTGTCGGCGAAAGAGACACTCTGGCGGGGGAAATTGCTTAGCGGATGGGTGGCGAGGTGAGGAAAAGAGAGAGGGGATTGCGAGGAGTGCATTGGTGCTCTCGTGCAATACCAGAAGTGGTTGGAGGGTGGTCGGTGGCGAGTTGGAGCGATGGCGTAACTCGAGGCAAGGTGATGCAGATGTTCGGCGGTGAAGAGACTCAACCAAGGGCGGTCAAGAAAATCCAAAAATTATGAAATATATACTAAAAAATAGATTATGAATTTAAATGCATTTAGAAACTTGAATCACCTGATTCGGAGTTCGGACGGAGGAGAACGAGCGATTGGAAGATTGTCGGATCAGAAAATTCTGGAAAAAGAAAAATCAGGAATATTCCGAAGGAATATTCCCGCGTGAACAGTAACAGGTAGCAGCCCTGTTCACTGTTTTTGGCCGTGTCGTTGGCGAGGAAAGGCACGGAAGGTGAAGCTAATGGGTTGCTAAGGACCCGAGGCACATGTAGGAATTGGCGGCACGTCAAACGGAGCACGATGATGACGTCTACGGTGACAACGACATAGGGTGTGCAGAGAAGAATAATTTTCGGATAAAGAATATGTTGAAGTAAGGTAACCAAGGCGAGAACGCGTAAGGCGAGTCTAGAAAAAATATCGCTGCCGAAACTCACCGGAGGCGACGCAATCGCCGCTTGAACGACGACGGTACCAAACACGAAAAATTCAATATCTTTGTGCTCGGTCGCGAATCCAAACCGTCAAACGTAGCCTCCGGGATGGTTTGGCACGCTTTTGACGCGAACGGATTTTTGAGAGCATTCCCGACAGGCGGGGACACAAAGTGCCATTTACGCCATGGCGAGGTGTCGCGCAAAAAGTTAGGAAAGGTTTTTGGACGAACGGAGGGAGCACGGCGAGAACACGCCGAGACGAACTTAACGGCGCAGACGGCTCGGCTAACGGACTAGTGAAACACGGTGGACAAGACTTTATGCGCGCCTACAGTCGACATCGGCGCCCGCAAACGGAGAGAAATTAACATGCGAGTTGCGCGAATCGAAGAGTAAAGCATGAGGATCGTGATGCTCACCTTGGTTTTGGTCGGGCACGCACGGTCGGCCGGTGGCGACGCGAAGAACGGCGACCCGTTTTGGCCCACGGTGGCGACGGTGCTCCGGCGAAGTTCCGACGAAGGT
The DNA here is from genome assembly GCA_036346265.1 of Melocanna baccifera. NCBI lineage: Eukaryota > Viridiplantae > Streptophyta > Magnoliopsida > Poales > Poaceae > Melocanna > Melocanna baccifera. The sequence continues at coordinate 159,072 of JAYEVJ010000193.1, forward strand.
GAGGTGAGCACCGTAGAACGCGCAAGGCGGCCAACGGTGTGGTCAAACGCGCGCGCGCCCACCGGACGAGGCACAAAGGTCAAGAACGCCGCTTAGAACACAAAAATAAAACTTCGATTGCGCCAATAGAGAGGGAGTTGGGACTTGAGATTTTCGGGGTTGAGTGAGGATGAGGAGAGGCTCACGGGGCTCCCTTTTATAGGGGTTGAGGAGGCCCGAGGAGGGATATCAAAGGACCATGTCCATCAATGGCATGGTTTAAATCCCGCGAAATTAGGCATCAATGAGAGGGGAAACTGTAGGGAATTGAAGGAGTTTGATGAGGGGAATTGATTGCAATTTATTTCGTTGAAAACCGTTGAGAAAATCATGAGTTTTGGAAGCTTCTAAGAAGGCTCCCATGGCTGCATGCATGGTCCTTCGCAGTGGAACAGTAAATGGGAGGAGGAAGAAGAAGGAGAAAGGAAGAGAGAGAAAAGAGAAAAAGAAAAAGAAAAAATTCGGAAAAATTCCAAAAAAAATATTTTTAGAATACTTGGAACCTGAAAAGAATAAAAAAATATTTTCGGAAGTTTTTGACGTTTATTTTAATTTTTAAAAATGTTTTCCTTTTTCTAGCTTTAAATAATACAATAAATAACAAATAAAGCTTAAAAATCTTAGAAAAATTCATGGAAGTTTCTTAGGCTATTTAGAACTTATAAAAAAATTCCAACTCAAATTTGAATATTTTTCCTTATAAAATATTTTTTGTTTAACAGAAAGGCTATTTTCTTTAGCGTAAAATCAAAGTTAGCTAAAAATTTTAAAATTTCAAGAAATCAAATAACTTTGATTTTTATTTCAAACTAACTTATTTAATACCTTATTTATTTATTTATTTATTGTTTTTATTTTTTTCTTAAATCACCTTTCTCACGTAAAACCCTTTTTAAAAGCAGAAAATCAGGCAAATAAACTTAAACAACCAAAAGTAAATATTTTTAAAAATTAAATTAAATGTGTTTTTTTGGAATAAACAGCTGGGCTGTTACATCCTTGGGCTGACCACGCTCCGCAAGCACCAACGTTCTTCAAGCTGTGGTGTAGAACTTGCTTGCCGACTCTAGTGGTGAAGTACAACCTGATGATGCTTCCGATGCGTTATCCTTTATTTTTCTCATCCTTGGTGAGGTAGACGGGCAATCTCTTTAATCCAAGACTCCGCAGCAGAACATAGAGAAGACCTCTCCATCCTCCTGTCTGGCTGAAAGAAGCTTGAGACATTTAATGCATTTATAAGGGTACAGATCAGTTTAAGGATATATGAAAATAAATTTTTGCTAGAGTGGGGCGAATAACGAGAATCCTTAAGAAAGATGTAAGAAAATAGAGATATCACTAAGTATCAATTTAGTTGGTTTGATTTAGAAAATAATTTTTGAGGCTAAACGACCATTCTAACTAGGGCTTCGTCCTACAATCGATATGGCTCTGATACCATCTTTATCGAGACCTGAATATACAAATTCGGACTTTTTGTGTAAACTGCACTAGTCCAGGATCACGCTAGTACACATAGTCAAACATAGTTGTGATCACAACCATACACACGCTAAAATAAAGGAAAACCTCAAATATCGATAAATATCCAAAGTATGACCTTATGGTTAACCTTACAATATCACTGGTCAGAAGGGTTTAAGGTCTAGCAGTGGAAAAAATAAAATAAACATAGTAGCCATTCGACATACCCACAGGCAATCGACTGGGGAGCGAAGTCCTAATCCGTGAAGTCGTCGAAGTACTCTCCCTCTAGTACCTCCTGCTGATAATACTCTTTCTCCTCAACTGAGTAACATAAGCATAAAGCCGTGAATATATTGGTACTCAGCAAGTCGTTTGTAACAAATATATGTAATATAATATGCAAAGCTTACCAATAGGGGCCGAAAGGTTAATTTGCATAAATTAACATTTTAAGATAAATATGATAAATAGATTGAAAGCGAACTTTAACAAAAAATAATAATAAATAATCAATGGAATTGAAATAAACCACTTGTGAACCTCCCATCCACAAGCTAAACCAACAGTGAACTACTCGTTCAATTCCCAACCATAAACCACAAGTTTAAATGAAATCACTAACCCTCGTGTGAAATTACCGAGTGTTGTCCATGACCGAGGATGCGGCTATTCGAATAGTTTTATACTTTGTAGAGGTTGCACAACTATATCCACACGATGTGATTAGCCTCGGCCTAAGGAAATCACAACAAGGCATTTACAAAGTTCAATTCCAACTCAATCCCGCCCGCTAGGGTTTCGCATCACACCCCCTTGCGCCACATGGAAATCAGCAACCATGTTTATCACAATGGCGAGATTGAAATTGAAACATCCCAAATTAATCAGCTAGGTCTATCCCATACTAGACATGTGGTTTGCACGATAAAGCTCAAATCAATGGTGTATAAAGTTAAGTTCTTAAGTCTACCCGGGTGAGACTGCAAATCCCACGAAGTGAACCTGCACTTCCCCCTTTACTGCACGATCACTCGTCCGAGTGAAAACCAAGTTTGTATTGTATACCACACCAATGACACACCAATGTCATGGCACAAATTTTATAGCTGTAGCACCAACCACGGTTCCATATCTCATTAAGTCAAATTAATTATTCATATATGATAATAAACCCTTTCATAAATTAAACCAAACTAAGCGTTCTAGTTATACAACCCATGTGACATCTAACATAGCATCACTAATAAATTTCCCAACCTATGGTGACATTGGCATCATGGCATTCAAAATAACAAGGAGAAATTATTCAATCTGGGATGATAACTACCAGTACAAATAATTGTATTAAAATAGCGATGCAGGATAAAGTAAAACAAAATAACTAAATAATAGATTACAAACTGGATTCAACACGATCAAAGGTTACGACTTATCTTGGTTATGCTCAGTGAGGTACTCGGTGTCTTTTGGTGTCGCTCCTACTCCTCCGGAATCGGAATCTAACAAGAGAGAAAACGACCGAAATAACAAAAACAAATCAAATAAAACACAAATGAACTCCAAAAACCTTGAAACTAGAACCAAAAAGTAGAGCTCAATTTTAGATAAATTTAGAAAAAAGAATGGGGTCATTCGGAGCTAGGATGGAGGAGAACGGGCTTTCGAAAAATTTAATCTAAAGAAAATCCTGAAAAATAAGAAATTGCACAATACTGTGAACCCGACGCACAAAAAAGCAAGTCCACGGTGGACCCGGTCCACAGAATAGTGTAAAGGGCTGCTGATGTGGCGGGTTAGGGCTGGCGTGGCACGCCGGGGTGCACTCGGGGGTCGGATTTTGCTGATGTGGCATGGCACGTGGCATGACACATGGCAAGGTAGGGCTGACATGACACGGCTTGGTTACGGCAGCGACGGAGGATCTGACGGCTGAGATGGCAACGCGTGGCGAGATCTGGGCCGTTGGCTCAGATCTAGATCTGCGGCCACGATGGAACGGTCGGCCGACAGATCGTTGACGCATGGTGGGGCACGGCGTGCGAAGCGACATGGACGCGACGTGGGCGCGGTCGTGGTGCAGGTGCGGGCGTGAAAATTGGGGCGGGACATGGGCACGGGGTCCGTCGTTGGCACGCAGACCGAGGACGAAGCGTGCGGGCGTGGCTCACCGGCGACGGCGGGGAGGGGGTACACGGCGGAGAGGGACGGCGACGACGGCGCTCACCAGCGGTGGAGATGACGACGACGGAGACGGGGTCCTCCGGCGATGGCGGGGACGGGGTACGCGGTGGAGAGGACGGCGGCGACGACGGTGATCGGCGTCGGCGGGTGGGGCGGACAAACCGAGGGCAACGACGGGTGGATGCATGCGAACCGAGGCTGCGGCAAGGTATAAATCACGCGAACTGAGGCCGGTTCAGGAAGGAGATGGCGTGGTCTTGAGCGGGACTCGGCTGGGGCACGTGGCAGCTTGGATTGACGACGCGTGGCGTCAAGCGGGATCGAACAGTGCGCGAGCGGGCGGGGTGCGGCTCTAGGGCACGAGGCGCGGGAGCGGGTGCGACGCACGCGCGGCACAAGGCCGACATGTGGCGGGGCAGGAGCGGGCCGAGGGGAGGTGGACCGGGCTGAGGCCAGCCCGGTAGGGTTTGGGGGGTTTTTAGTATTTTTATTTTTAACAAAATTCAAATAAAATACTAGGAGCTCCAGAAAATAGCAGATAAATCCCAAAAATTCACCAAAAATACCAAAAAAATCCTTGAGACCTAAGGAACTCAAATAAAATATTTTCAACTCATGTTAAGGTTTATTTTAATCGTATTAAATCATTTTAATTTTCAGAAATTCAAATTAAGCTTTATTAATTCTAGAAAAATTCCAAAAATTTATTTTTAAAAACAGGGCTTTAAATTCTTCAGAAAAATAGGATGTTACATTTCCAAGCCACCATAAGACTCGTTATGCTTAGAGCTAGTGAAGAAAACTAGTATCGATTATCCTTTATTTCAAGGGGGTGGCCTAAATACCCAAAAGTAACAGGATACCACAAGGTTGGACAACACAACCCTTCAACCCTACAATGTTTTGGGGACAACAAAGCTTAACAACAAACCCTTGAGAGAACAAACACTCCACGGTGACATGAAGACAACTATGGCCTATGCGGAAGAACAAGGTTTCTCCATGCGTACCTTCTTCTCCAAGTGTTAACCCTCTTCTGTGTAGATTTTCTCTTTCCCAACTCCTCCAAGGAAAGGACTCTATGTTAAGCAAAACCCTAGAACCAACTGCTGACCAGTTAACCCCACCTCCTTTCTATTCTACTAGAATCTTGAGGTCGAGATTTATTTTAAGGAGGGTAGGATTTGTAACATCTCAAATGTGGGGATTATTGAAAAATGAGGAGAATTTAAATTTTTTTATTGCTTTCTAGTTATTTAAAATTTTCAACATTCATTTGAATTTCTTGTTTAAACTTTGTCAACAATTCAAATAATCTTATATCAAGAACTGAGAATTTGAAGAAAAATCAAATCGGGAAAATTTTGAATTCAAAATTCTAAAATTCAAGTATCTTTCAAATCCCAAAATTTGAAGTTCAAATTTGAATTCAAACTGTGAAGCAAAAATCCAAATTTACCATCACTTCTCTTTTCCTCTCTTTTTTCTCTCTACCAACTGGCCCCACTCCCTTTCTTTCTCTTTCTCCCTCTTCTCCTTTCTCCTTGCCTCTCTCTTCTCTATTTTCCTTTTTGGCATGTTATGTGGTGGCTTGCTGAGTACTGTTATACTCATTCTTACTTAATTACCATTATTTAGTCAATAAGAAGGATAAAGTCAAACCCTACAGTCATTCAAAGGAGTCTACTGATGCTACAAGACGATGAGGCCAAGAGCTAGGTTGCGAACCCCAGTTGGTTGCTTGTTGGTGTGTCCTGATGGTCCCACATATGTGAATATTTTATTTCTGCTGCCGCTTTTAATATTTTGGCCTGATTAGCCCATGAGTAAGTTATTACTGTATTATCTATGCTTCTGTATGATATATTTTTATATACGGTAATGTATCTGTGAGCACTATCTACTAATCTATAAAATAGTATGGTGGAATCATAGAGAATTTTGGATTGATAAAATCCAGTTTGACACATTTGATTAATGAGATTTAATTAGTTTGGTTTATTCGATGCCAAAATTTAGGTTTTTGAAATCTCAATATCAAAATAGCCATAGAATAATCCCATACGAATCTACTAAGCTAAAACAAGATTGATTCTATATTTTAGTTTTTATATATACCGAACAGGAATGCTTTGAAAATAGGTAGCAGTCAGGGCCGTTCCTAGTATTTTAGAGACCCTTGGGTGAGACGAAAGTGGAGGTCTTGGGATGTTCATAATATTTCAAAAATCTCACTTCTATTCAGGTCAATCAGACACTTTCATGGTCAAAACCTAATATGTACCAATAATAAGTGCAAATAATTTTAGATAACCAACATCCTACTGTATAAACAAAGTTACACATGCTGAGCTTCTCTTGCAAGTTGCAAGAGACATATAACTTAAAGGTCTCATTTAAATCTCAAGAAATTTATGGTGTTTCTTGTGAAATTCATACGTTTCAAGTATGCCCTTTAGGAATGAAACCACATAAAAACTATTTTATGAGATTTTTCAGTTAGCCGAGACATATAATTAAGTAGTTATTAGTCACACTAAAAGGCAAAAGCACCAACCTAAAAAATCTTCAATCCTTCAACTAATACAAAACTTTCTAGTCGCCAAACACAACCACATGAATTGAAAATCTAGAGTTCTAGACTACCAATCTTGAACAAAAATTTCTTTACCAATCTTGAACAATAATTTTCTTTGTATACTTAAACTAAAGAATTCAAATATCTAAGAAACCACCGATTATCAAATTCTCAGTTTAATTAGCAAGTAAATAAGATGCAAGCTAGTTGAGCCGAGCTAGGCATCGATCTTATCAGCGAGCATTCATTCGTTTAGTCACCTGTGACATGCCAAATGAGGTGTTTCCATATTGAGTTGAACACTTGGGCTGCCTGGACAAGTTCCTCAGTATAGTTGCTAGTTGTCTTCTTCATGTTATTGCTAGTGGCTGCCTGAAAATTAACGAAATGAGCATGTACCCTTATATACTTCTATTAGTCCTTCTAACTATGAGTTTGAACAACTTATATATATGTATATATACATGGGTTGAGGCCCTGACCTTCATGGGCCCTAGGTGGTCACCTCTGCTGCCTATGCCTAGGGCCGACCCTGGTAGCAATGTGCATTGCAAAGGCGATGTGTTAGAATAGTTATGTTTCTATAGCCCAAATGCAGTTGAGCGTCGTTCGTGTTAAGAAATCGATTGAGTAGATGAACGACAACGTAATCCACAAACGCAATCGTCGGAGACAATAAATCAATCACAGAAGGCACATGAAGAGTAGAACACCAGAATGTAGTCTTTATTGATAATAGATTAGTTTATATGGTGCAATGCATCTATATTTATAGTAGTAACTACTGGGTAGTTTGGGTATTTGCTCACATTGGAAACCTAATCGGTTTCAGAACACTCCTCTTGGGCGAATACCACTGTATGCATATGCCTCATCAAAACTCTTCCCAAAAATCCAGTGGGAAAAAAAGAGATAGAGAAAAGAGTACATCGCATCCGTTACTTATGGCACATGTTGCCTCATTAAAAATCTTGCGTGAGAAAACATCAGAAAAAACTCACAAAGGGAAAAAGAGTGCAACATTTAGATCTTCAGGATCATATAAGTCTTCTGGTCTTACATATGGGCTGTGGTTCAGGGATTCACTCCCCCTGAATTTTGTAACTCTCTAAGTTGTCTCATACTAATGCCTCGAACACACTTATGGAAACTAGTGGCCGGTAGTGATTTTGTGAATAAATCTACTGGATTATCACAAGACTTAGCATTCAATGCCTTTATCTCCCTATTTTTTTGGAGCTCTTGAATATAAAAGAATTAGGAGTAATATGCTTCGTGATATTGCTCTTACCATAGCCCATTTGTATTTGTGCAATACAAGCAGCATTATCTTCATAGATAATGGTAGAGTCATCAATATTGTTCATACCACATGACTTCTGAATGTGGCTAATCGTTCGTTAAAGCCAAACTCATTCCGGTGAGGCTTCATATCACAATATGTATATGCCTCATTAAAAACTCGTTCCAAAAAATCCAATGAAAAAAAGGGATGGAGAAAAGAGTACATAGCACACGTTAAATTGTATTGCAATTGTTACCTCATTAAAAACCCTTCAAGAAAGAAAACCCAACGGGAAAACTTACTAAGAGAAAAGAGTGCAACGCTTATCTTCAGGATTTGCAACACTTATCTTCATAATTTATAAAATATCTTCAGGATATATTATGATCTTTGTTGAGACCCGAATTTGCAAATCCGGACTCTCTGTGTATACTGCACTAGTCCCAGGATCACGCTAGTGCACACAGTCAAACATAGAGGCAATCACAACCATATACACGCTAAAATAAATGAAAAACTCAAATATCGATAAATCTCAAAAGTATGACCTTATGGCCAAGTTTACAATGAACTAACCCAACGGGCTTAACAAAAACTAGCAGCGGAAAATCAAAAATAAAGCGTAGTAGCCAATCGACAAGCCCACAGGCTATCGAGTGGAGAACGAAGCCTAATCCGCGAAGTCGTTGAAGTACTCTCCTTTTGGAACCTCCTGCTGATGATACTCCCCTTCCTCAACTGAACAACATGGGCATAAGCCGTGAGTACATTGGTACTCAGCAAGCCGTTTGTAACAAATGAATACAATATAGTATGCAAGGCTTACCAAAGGAAGGCTAAAAGGTTAATTTGCATAAAATGACATTTGAAGGTAAATATAATAAATAGATTGAAAGCGAACTTAAACTAAAATAATAATAAATAAATAATCAAAGTAATTGGTATAACCACTTATGGACATCCCATCTACAAGCTAAACCAACCGCTTATGAACCTCCCATCCATAAGCTAAACCAACAATGAATTAACCATTCACTGTCCAGCCACAATCGACAAGTTTTCAGAAATAACTATACCTCGTGTGAAATCACGGAGCATTGTCCATGACCGAGGACGCGGCTATTCGAATAGTTTTACACCCTGCAGAGGTTGCACAACTGTACCTACACGATGTGATTATCCTCATGTTAAAGAAAATCACAACAAGGCCTTTACAAAGTTCAGTTCCAACCCAATCTCGCCCGCTAGGGTTTCGCATCACACCCCCCTTGCGCCTCATGGAAATCAGCAACCATGTTCATCACAATGGCGAGATTGAAATTAAAACATCCCCAAATTAATCAGCCAGGTCCATCTCGTACTAGATATGTGGTTTTCACGGTAAAGCTCAGATCAATGACGCACAAAGTTAAGTCCTTAACATTACCCGGGCGAGACTTCCATATCCCTCGAAGTGTACTAACACTTCCCCCTTTACTGCACGATCACTCGCCCGTGTGAAAACCAATTTTGTATAACCACGCAAATAACACACCAATGCCATAGCCCAAATTTTAATAAACGTGGCACTAACCATAGTTCCATATCTCATTAAGTCAAATTAATAATTCACATGTGATGACAGACCTAGTCGTAAATTAAGCAAGGCTAAGCATTCTAATCGTATCAACCCATGTGACAATTTGCATAGCATCACGATTAAATTACCCAATCTATGGTGACAGTGGAATCATGGTGATCAAATTTATCAAGGAGGGATTAATCAATTGGGACGATAAATACCAATTACAAGGTTTGAATAAAAATAGCAATGCAAGATAACTTAAAATAAAATAATTAAATAATAGATTACAAACTGGGTTCAACATGATCAAAGGACACGACTTGCCTTGGTTATGCTCAGCAAGGTACTCTTGGTCTTCAGGCGCAGCTCCTGCTCCTCCGGAATCGGAATCTAACGAGAGAGAAAACGATTCAAACAAGAAAAACACATAAAATGATAAGCAAATGAACTCCAAAAAGCATGAAACTAGAACCAAAAGCTAGAGCTCGATTTTAGATGAATTTAGAAAAAAGAACAGGGTCAATCGGAGCTAGGACGAAGGAGAACAGGCTCTCGAAAAATAAATCCTAAAGGAAATTCGAGAAAATTAAGAAATCACACTGTGCTGTGGACTGGGTCTACGGGAAGAGGGGTGCACGGTGAACCCGGTGTACGGAACAGTGTCACGCCGCGTGTGCTAGCGAGGCTGACGTGGTGCTCCATGGTACTGACACGTGTCCTGATGATGTGGCGGCTGACGTGGCGACACGTGGCACGGGCGCGGGCGCGTCGACTGAGGCGGGGCGCGGCACGGGTCGGCGCTCGGGGACCGAGGGCGGGCACGCATGCACGGCACGGCGAGGCGTACAACGGGGAGAACGGCTCTAGCAGGCCGTGCGAGCGCCGGGTGGGTCCAGCGAGCAGTGCGAGTTCAGCGGCGACAGCGCGGTGGTGGCTGATGCCTGGGACGGAGGGCGACGGTCGGGACTTACCAACGGCGAGGCTTGACGGACAGCGGAGGGGCACGGGTCAGTGGCGAGGACGACACGGGTGGGGAAGGCGGGTTCGGGGCGGCGCTCATCGGCGGGGACGGACAGCGCGGGAACTCCGGCGTCGGCGCCCAGGACGGCGGAGGGCAGCGGTGCAGCGAAGGCGACGGCGCACGGCGAAGGGGAGGCGAAGACCGGCGGCGGCGACGCTTTATGCATGCGCCCCGAGGACGGGTTTGGGAGGCGACACACGGCGAATCGGACGGTCGAGGCGGGGTCCGAATGAGGCATGGCGCGAACGCGCAGGATGCTCGACACGCGTCCAAACGGGCGGAGGCGATGTGGCGACGGGCGAGCGCGAGCGCGTAGGCGCGGGAGCTAGGGTTAGCGGGGCGAGCGTGCGGACGGTCAGTGAGGATGAGGCCGCGTGGCAGGATGAGGCGATTGGGTGGTGGCGGGTCAGGAGGTGGGACGTGGGGCGCGCGGAAGTAAGGTGGGCCGGGCCGAGACGGCGGTGGCGGGCCGAGTGGGCTCGGCCTACTAGGGTTAGGGTTAGGCGGACGCGCACGGGCGGGGCGGCGGCGGGTGCGGCGCGATGGACGACACGCGTTGCGGGGCGGGGAGATCCGACGGCTGGGCGGCGGCGGGGTATTATTTTTCTTTTTCCAGGAATCCAAATAAACATCCAAAAGCTCTAGAAAATAGCAAATAAATCCCAAACATTCATCAAAAATACCAGAAAATTCCTTGTGACACAAGAAACTCAAATAAAATATTTTCAACTTATGTTGAAGTTTATTTTAACCACATTAAATCCTTTTTAATTTCTAAAAATTCCAATTAAGCTTTATTGATTCCAGAAAATTCCAAAAATTCATTTTAAATTCAGGGTTTTAAAAATCTTTAAAAATCAGGATATTACAATCTTCAAGACCTTGATCATGTCCATCGATTGGATTTATATCGATAGGTGGTAAAACCTTCAAGGTTGTGATCATCAAGTCAATACCTTCTGAGTTTGACTAAAGTCAAGATTTTCTGAATCTCATGCATAACTATAAAAAGTTTATCATATGCTCCCCCTGAAGACCACTTCCGGTGAAGTCTTATTGTTCTACTGTCTTTAATACACTTTAAGAAATGAATGTAGGCCAGTATATTTATCCTAATTAGGATATAGGGATAATTAATTGTAAAGCCATATTTCTTTAGGATGTGACTTATCAGAACCTTTCAGGTTCTTTAACATTTAGTAACTATCTCTGAGTAGTATCATATGACCAAAAGTTTGTTCTATAGGGCCAATAACATGGTCATACTTCCACAGAATCAATATAAGCAGTCTTAATTTTAGCACTCAGGGGATTAATAAACCTGCCAGTAACACCAATATATATGGTACCTTCATGGTAATAGAGGGTATTGCCACTCCATCAGCTTCTGGTAGGAGATGCATTTCATATGCACTTATGTGGCAAACTTCTGGTTCTTAGCCTCCTCATTTCATTTCCTCGGGTTTTGGATGGGTCATTATCCACTTCTAGGGATCGCATAATCGTTGATGTATTTTTGATCAACTGGTGATTTCTCTTCAAAGAAATGCTCTTTCTTCTAGGAGATACTCTTTCTTCAAGTAAGAGTTTATCAAGTATGAGTTTTGTATACATATGTATACATGTTGCAATTTACTTTCTTATTAAAACACCGAGTCCTTCAGGGATCAAGCTTTGGGTTCCTTTAGGGATCTCATCAAGGATTTTCAGAATTCGATAACTGCATATCTTATTCATGTCATCTGCCAGAGTTATTATATAACGGAACATTATTTCATTCATAACAGGTGAATGTAGATCTCTATAGAGATCCTTGAACCATCGCTTTCACCACCTCATTATTTCATAATGACCCATCAAGTCTGAACGAATAGATTCTAAGACTTTCATCTGTGATTATGGTTCGGCCTCAATTGCTTTCTTTCATTTTGACCCGATATGAACACTTCAGGTGCTCAGTGATGGACTTTGGTTCTGGATTTATATTCTCATACTTTTAGCAATTATAAAGGTAAATTGGTTGTCGACAACTTTTCTCCAAATATTCTTATAATTAAGTGTATTTCAGTGTTAACCAAAACTCCATCATTTCCCAAAATGAATGCTTTTTGGTAGTTCCGTGTTCCCCAGTAGTATAATATGCGCGCATTTTATTACTAGGGTTTTCATTTTCAGGATGAGTCTCTTCAGGAGGTATTTCACCTTCAAGGTGAATTATCTTCTAGAGTATTTAAGGAGTGTTTAACGATTCTTTTGACTAGTGTCACCAGACCTTAGATCCACAGGCGTCCCCATAAAGTTTAGGTCACTAACTAATAAGTCAATTTCGCAAAGATGGATATACTATTTAGCCCGGAGCATTCCAAACTTAGCGACAAATTTACTTCAGGTAAATATGTTATAACTCCTTCATGCAATGAGCAAAGAAATCTAGCAGTCTCCCTGCTTATGGCATACAGGAGTATCAGCTAAACTTATATTTAGCTTAGTGCGTGGACCATATAGTAAAGATCTTTCTTCAAGAAAATATCTCGGCATTCATAAATTTTTGGCATTTCTCTCCCCCTAATGCCGAGATGTGATCTTGCTTAATAGTATACTTTAAAATCCTCTCAGTATGCTCCGGTGGTTATATCATATGGGAAATAATTGGTTCTCATAATACGCACTAATCCTTGATTGGGGGTTTGTTTTCTTGATGCAGTAAGCTAGATATTTATTAATACAGTAGTATGGAAAACTGCACATCTCTACTTCTGGTAGATTATCCCAAATACCTAGTGGGTTATTAATCTGATAGAATAGAAATATTCTAGCTTCTTATTTATTGCCCAATATTATGATTCAATTACTCATACTTCTGACTTCAAATTTGGATCACACAAAATTTCAGGTTTTGTGTTAGTGCAACATGTTTTGATCTGATCAAGAGTATTATGCTTTGACAGCATAAAGTACATCTTCAGAATATTGGCAAAAGTATGAATATAACGCTATCACATAAACACGCCTGACAATTAATCTACATGGAATATATTTATATATATTCTGATGGAATATATTTCTAGCTTAACCTCTCAGATGGAATAATTATTATTCAGGAATATATGTGATTAATTTGGAAGGTAATTTATATGCTTGTTATAATTTATAACACCAAATGAATGTAGCATATTTAGATCATTCAGGATCATTAATATCCAATAGGTCATCTAGTATTTTGAGAGTTATATTTGCTTCAGGTAAATGGTTATAGCTTCTAGTGGTATATATGCGGTGGCTTCATGCTACCGTGTAATACCCATGTATGTGGTCACATGCTGACGACTAGCATATTACTGAAGACAAATCAATTACCCTTTGCAATGATTTACCAACAGTGGATAGTAGATTGAATTATCTCTCAAAATACCTTCGGGCTTATTTGCTTCTGTATTTGACCTAGAATATATCACAATGCTTGTCAGTACTCTTGTGCTTGTGCCTCAGAGGTTCCAATATTACTCATATACCCCAAATTCCTCCCCCTTTTCACGTCAACCATAAAATTCCAAGTGAGAGCGTATGCTTCTAGCATTTGCTTCGAATTAACTCAGAGCTTTAATAATAAGTTATTACTATACTACTTCAAGAGTATAATTTTATTGGCATGAAACCGTTATATACTTGGTGATATGAAAGATGGGAGTTGTATATAGACTGTAAGTCTTTGGGATTTATAGCATTTTCTAGTCGAGGTGATTCTTCTGGGATTTAACATTTGACTAGATTTCTTGTGCCTTCAAGGACGCTTTTCCTATTACCATTTGGGCAATAATAAACTTATCATGTTATTCTTTTCAAATATCAGGCATAATATTTACAAATGTTATTCCATACATGATTAATTAATCTTATTTCGGGTAAGATATGCTACTGGCAATGTGTTATTTTAAGCAACTACTCAGCAAGGGTAAGGTTTTAAGAGAACAAGTTAGACAAAATATTTATGATATCTAGAAAAATAATTATCTAATGCACCATTTCAGTTTAAAGCAAAGGGTAAGAGTTGCTCTTCATGAGCAAGACCAAACTCGACAGGAGCTGTATTTTACAATTGATACTACTCATATAGGAAAGTGACATCTAAATAAAGCTAAGAGATAACTAGGAGAACGTTGCTGGTCTCCATATTGTTCACCATAAGCATATTCTTTCTTATGAATGCACCTATTTATTGGTAACATTCAAGTTACTTAAACTTAGTCTAGGGACAGTGTGGTGCAAGGCGGAGTAATACTCTCATGCGGAGTTCTAGTTCTAGGAAGAGCATTAGATTCTGGCAAAGTGCCTTCTGAGCTACCAGTAAGACTCTAGGGTAGAGTAAAAGCGATACCTCACCAACTACAAGGTTTTTACTTTTAGTGGTAAAAGGGAATAACTCTGTTAACTTCAGGCTTAATAGTGGTATGACTATAGGCCAATTAAATAAGCCTAGGTGATACAATTTGCAGCCATTCAGGGCGTGCAAATATCCACTTAATGATGCCAAATATCGTACAATATTCATGCAGTTTTATACATACTTACTTCTGGTAAGTAATCTCAGGTGCATAAAATAAGTGTAAAAGAGTAATAATTCACTTTTATCTATTTAGTAGATAAAGTATCCTTTCCCAGATTTTTCTAGCAACCTTTTGGGATTTTCTGGTGATTATTAGGGTATTTAAGCAATTTTTAGAATTATTAACCCATTAAATAAATTTCCAAAACACACAATGCCATAAAATAAATCATAAAAGAGATATGATGCTTTCAAGGAGTACTAAGTCTAAGGTTTTGCAAATTTACGGAAGCTCATATACATAAAAAACCATGTTTATAGGATTTTCTAAAATTTTTGGAATTTTCTGAAATTTTTTAGACATTTTAATAATTTTTTGCTAATTAATAAATAATATTCAGAAATATTAAATAAGCAGAAAATAACATACTCCATAAAGTAATTCCAGAAGTATAAATAATAGTGCCATAAATTTATTTGGATAACAGTAAAGTTGGAATAATCTAATAAATAAAAAATTATGGAATAAATTCAGTTTTACTACACCAAATTGTAATTATAATAAACAGTAGGGGCATATTTATAGTTTTATTTTCGGTTTCATTATATTCATTCTAAATTAACCAAAATCTGAGGGCTAACCAAAAAATACCATCGCATACTTGTGATTTCCCAAAAACTCAGGGGCTAATTTGCAAAACCGCACATCCTTATCTTCCCCACCGACACTCAATGGCTGGTCCGGCCTTATCTCTTTCCACCGGCCATCTTCTCCAAAAAAATCCGGCCGCTCTCTACCTCCCTTCTTTTCCGTTCGGCAGTGAAGTCCTTCGGCCAGTGTCTTTCTCCCACGCGGCCACCTACGGACGCGTCACGCGGCGCTTCATAGCAGCGGCCTTAAGCTTCGGGCGTGGGCGCGCGACAGCCGGGCATCGATGCGGCCAGGTGCGAATGGCCGGGTGCGAGGCCTGCTATGGCGTCAGCGGCCGAGAGTGGGGCCAGCTGCAGTGGCAGTGGCCGGTCGCGGTCCCGATGCAGCGGCAGTGGCCAGGCGCGCATGGCCGACGACGAGCGGGCATGGGGCGCTACGCAGCGGCGGCGGCCCAGCGCGGGATGCGGCTCCACGATGGCGATCATGTGGGCCCGGCGTAGTGGGGCGGCCAAGCGCCTTCGGCGTGGTTGGCAGCTGCCTGTTGCGGGCTCAGCACAGCGGGGCGGCCGGGCAGCCTGGTGCAGGCTATGCTTCGGGCACGACGAGCGGCGGCCGTGTGTGGGCCCGGCGCAGCGGGGGCGGCCGGCGGCGCTTCGGGCGCACAAGGCCGACGGTGTGTAGGGTGTCTTGCTCAGTTGCTGGGGTGTCGAGCGGGTGTGTCAGTGCACCGGTGAATTTTCTGGTGTTCATGTTTTGCCATGGTGTTCGTGTATGCTATTGTTGGATGCAAATACTACATGGTAGGCAGGAACAATATAGATCTGTTGTTCTTGATTTACTCTAGGACGTGAGAGTTTGAACTATTATTCAAGGCTTTATACGTAGATAGAATATCAATCTATCTCAGAGAGTAGCAAATACCAGGTTGATCAATGATGTTGCCATGTGATTCAAAAATCAATCTAGATTCTAGTGTGATCTTATCATCTGATCTAGAGTATTGGATTTATATTGGATTTATAGATCTAAAACTCAAATATCAATCTGCTATACTATGAGATCGATCATGGCATTGCTATGGAATATGAATTCAATCTAGATTGAAAAACAAGAACTGTAATGCATAATAGATTGATTCAAAATTTGCATACCGTACACCTCGTAGAACTTCGTGCTGATAACGTGTTAAGTATTACAAGAGATTGACAAGTGTTTGAGAGAACTGTTGCTTTTCTTATTTTCTTTTGTACGCTGTTACACGAATGTGATACATATATATAGATGATGTAGGGGCGGCAGTTGCTGGCGACAAATCGGCGTCCGTACGGACACGACCGTTGGGCAATATTGTCTGTAACACTCCCCCTTGACCAATGTGTCATCATATGATCATCTTGATTCATCATCTTGGAAAAACTCCTCCAAAACCCTGTAGGAAAATATGAGGAGAATCTGAAGAGTAGATATGCCATGAAAAACTCCTTTAAAACTCAGTGGAAAAATTTAAGGAGAAAAATGGTATGGCATATATTTGATTATATCGTTAAAAATCCCTGTGGGGAAAATAGAGATATAATATATGTATAATTACGTTGTTATATTGCCTCATTAAAAATCTTGATGAGAAACCTTAGAGGAAAACTCATAAAGAGAAAAGAGTACAATATTTATATTTGAACGGGTTAAGCCTTAGGAGATTTCTCCCCCTGACGCCTGCAAATCACGTAGTCTTCGCATACCAATTCCATGAATATATTTCTGGAATGTGGAAGTTGGTAATGACTTAGTGAATAAGTCTGCGAGATTATCACAAGACTTAGTTTGCAGAATAGTTATTTCCCCACTCTCTTGCAATTCATATGGGTAAAATAGTTTAGGTGCAATATGTTTTGTGATATTGCTCTTTATGTGACCCGTTTGCATTTAAACAACACAAGCAGCATTATCTTTGTAGATAATGGTGGGTGATACGATAGCACCAATACCACATGATTGTTGTATGTAGTTAATCATTCTGCAAAGCCATACACATTCACGTGATGCTTCATATAATGCAATTATTTCAGAATGATTAGTGGATGTAGCCACTAGAGTCTTATTCGAAGACTTCCAAGAGATGGCTATTCCACCATGTAAAAACACAAAGCCTGTCTGAGATCTGGCATTATGAGGATCTGATAAATAGTCAGCATCTGTATATCCTATTAAATCCATACGTTTATTCTTTTGGAAGAATAGACCGAGATCTTGAGTGCCTTGAAGATATCTAAGGATATTCTTCACTCCTACCAAATGTCTTTTGGTTGGAGCAGCGCTATATCTAGCAAGTAGATTTACTGCAAATGCAATATCCGGTCGGGTGCAATTTGCAAGGTACATAAGCGCTCCGATAGCACTGAGATATGGAACCTCGGGTCCCAATAGCTCTTCATTGTCATCTCGGGGTCTAAATGGATCTTTGTCCCTGTCTAGAGATCGAACAACCATGGGGGTTTTCGATGGATATGCTTTGTCCATATTAAATTTCTCTAATATTTTATGGACATAGGCTGATTGATACACTAGTATGCCTGTATGAAGGTGCTAAAGTTGTATACCTAAGCAAAATTTGGTTTTATCCAAATCCTTCATTTCAAATTCATTGCCGATGATTACGTGCTTCATCTATATCTTGTGTATTACCAATGATATTGAGATCATTAACATACACAGATATAATGCAAAATCCTGTTGAGAATCTTTTAATGAACACGCATGGGCAATCATTATTGTTGGAGTATCCCTTTTTGCTTAGGAACTCACTTAGTCGGTTGTACCACATTCTACCCGACTGTTTCAAGCCGTATAGAGATTTGTTCAATTTTACACAATACATATTATAATTTGTGTTTGGATTCGGAATTGAAATTCCATCAGGAACTTTCATATATATGTCCGAATCAAGTGACCCATAAAGATATGCAGTCACTACATCCATCAACTGCAAAGATAGATGATTTTGTACTGCCAATGAAATTAAGTATCAGAATGTTATTCCACTCATTACTGGAGAATATGTTTCATTGAAATCAATGTCGGGTCTCTACGTGAACCCTTGTACTACAAGCCTTGCTTTGTATCTCACCACCTCATTATTTTCACTCCATTTGCGGATGAAAACCCATTTGAAACCGACAGATAATACATTGGGAGGTGTATATATCACATTGGTGAATACATTTCTTTTCTTGAGCGAGGCTAACTCCGCTTGAATTGCATCCTTCCATTGATTCCAGTCCGAGTGCTGTTTGCACTCTGCCATGGTCTTGGGATCTGGATCATTTTGAAGTTTGTTTGCAATTGTTGTGGAGAAATAAATATCGACAAGTGTAGTCTTACGATCATATGATTTTCCAGAATCAGCATAGTTAGTAAAAATTTCTTGGACCCCTGGTGACTCAATATTATTTCCCAAAATATTTGAGTCGGGGTATTCCGATGTCCCAGGATCAGAATTTGAGTGCACTGTTGATCTGGGTTCAAGGATCCTTTGGTGTCTATCAACATGAGGTTGATTTGCATTTACATTCTTTTTATTCCTTTGTCGCTTGTTACAGCTGTATCCGCCATTTGTGTCGTACTTCTCCCCCTCTTATTTTGAACTGGGAGTTGAGTGGTGTTTGGCGATACCTCCACTCTTTCAGGCACATTTCTGGCAAGATTATAGGATTTTGTGACACCCTTATAATCAGTAAATGCATCTGGCAGATTATTTGCAATGTTTTGCAAATGAATGAGTTTCTGAACTTGAAGTTTAGTTTCTCTGGTACGTGGATCTGAGGCAGGAATGCCTTGAACATTTCAATCAATTTTCTGGTATTTAGTTTGGTACTTGTTGTCTCCCCCTAATGCCGGGAAATGTTCCTAATTGAATATGCAATCGAACTGGTCAGTAAATGTGTCCCTAGTTAGGCTCGAGGTATTTGATAATTGACGAGATTTATACCCAACATAGATCCTAAGTTTCTGTGCGGTCCCATTGAGGTACGCTGCGGTGGTGAGATCGTGACGTATGTAGCGAACCGAACTTTCACAGATGGGAAATATCCGTGGATTTTCACGCACTAATTGTAGCAGGAAGTGCTATAATATGCGATTGGCGTAATTGGATTAAGTCAAGAGCGTGTAAATCGCATGACCCCAACATGATGTTGGTAAGTTGCAATTCAGAACAATGGTCCGCGATGAGCTTGATTCTTTTGATGAGAGATTCTGCTAAACCATTTTGTGTATGAACATATGGAACATAGTGTTGAACTTGTATCCCAAGAGCCATACAATAGTCATTGAATGCATGTGATGAAAATTCAGCAACATTGTTCATGCGAATTGATTGAATTCGATATTCAGTGGTAATGTGCTCGTAATTGGATAATTTGACCAATTAACTTAGCAAATGCATGGTTTCGTGTGGATAAAAGACACACATGTGATCATCTAGTAGATGCGTCAATGAGAACTATGAAATACCTGAATGGTCCACACAATGGTTGTATAGGACCACATATATCTCCTTGAATGCGTTCAAGGAATTTAAATGGTTCAGCTCTGATTTTAAGATAAGAGGGTCTTAAAATCAATTTTCTGGTGGCACAGGAAGTGCACACAAAATCTGAGGATTCCGGAAATTTTGTTTTGAGGTATGTATGACCAATCGAATTGCTAATAATTTTTCTCACCATTCCAATGCCTGGGTGGTCAAGGCGATCATGCCATATTTGGAATGTGTTAGTGTTTTGAAAAATTACTTTGTTCGCAATATGTTGAATCGGTTTGATGTATGTATAGTACAATCCGGAGGTTAAAGATGGAATTTTTTCTAGTACTTGTTTGCCATATCCGTTGTTTTTGGTGAGGATGAGATATTCTTCTTGTTGTCATTTTGAGTTTCAACATGGAAACCATTCTGACAGATATCTCTATAACTGAGTAGAGTACGTGTTGAATCGGGATACAAGAGTGCATCCTCAATTTCTAACTGTGTACCCATAAGGAGAGTAATAGAGGTACGACTGAGCCTACTATCATTGCATCGCGTCTGTGGATGGTTAAAATATTTCCTTTCCTCCTAGTAAGAGTTAGAAAATATTTTGTGTTCCTAAGTATAGAGTTTGTGATACCACTATCCACAAGGCATAATTCCTCCTCCATTTGATTGACTCCAAAAATCTATATACACAAAAGAAGAGTTTAATGAAATTCTGATAGTGGTATATATAGAATACATACAAACTTAGTTACAATACCGAATATGTTCGATATATGATTGTAGCATGCAAGCATAATGATGAGATTGTTTATTTTACAACACTGTAGTACTTAATAGCTATGGCAATAGGAGTCTAAATAAGATTTCCAAACATGTCTTGAGAAGTAAATTCTTCAAGTGTGTCCTCGGTGCTCGTGGAGATCATTCTTCTTGGAGAAGTACATGTGTCCTTGAGTTCTTGAGTGAACTTTTGAGAGCATCCAGCTTCATTATTGTTGCATGGGAGATTGAAGTGTGCTTCAATTCTCTTCTCTTGAGCATGCTTGCCTTGAGCCCTAGACTGGAGGTAGAGGTTCACAAGGTGCTTTGGGGTGCGGCACTTCTTGGTAGGATGGTTGTAGCAACCACATTTTTGACAAAGTTCAGTTTTGTCAACTTGCTTACCAGAATTGCCTTTACCCTTCTTGAATCCACCACGCTTTTGCTTCATGTTGCGTTTGTTTTTACCTTTAAAGTTCTTTGAGTGGTCTTTTGAACCACGGAACTTAATGTTATTCGATTAGCATGAACTTCAGGAAGTGGAGCAATTTCAATGGGACGTTGCTGATTGTTCTTTAAAAGAAGTTCAACATGCTTCTCTGCCTGAAGTATAGTATGCATAAGATCAGAATAAGTTTGGTAATTTGCAGAACGCCATTGCTGTTGTAGGACCCTGTCAGATGGGAGCATAGTAGAGAGAGTCTTCTCTATTTTGTCCGCATCCGCTGGTTCTTTTTCACAAAACCGCAACTTGGAGCAAATAGCATGGAGGGCATGGTTATAGGCTCCAACCGTTTTGAAGTCTTGGAGTCTAAGATGTGCCCATTCATGATTAGCCTAAGGTAAGATAACAGCTTTCAGCTGTTCATATCTATTTTTGAGGGCTAACCATAAATTGAGTGGATTCTCCTCATACAGATATTCAGCTTTCAAATCCGGATGTATGTGATTCCGTATTGTGCTCAAAATAGAATATTTCACAATATCCGGTGGGATTTGATCAGCTAGAGGATTGAATATCACCCTTTGCAACCCACGTGTGGGGACATTGATTTTCAGGTTCATAGCCCATGTAGGGTAGTTGGTACCATCGAGAGCGAGGGGCTCAAAATCTTTGGTAGCCATTTAAAGCTTCCATGAAAAATACATCATAAAATGATTAATTTACATGAGGTAAATTAATATGTATGGTAATGTTGTAGAAATGCAAAATATGTAAAAAATAATATGAGTATTGTAATCCGAAAGAATATATACTCAAATGGAATATAACATGTGGTTATATTGATAATACTGTGTAATCACAATATTGGTGGTAAACACCAATCCTTTGTATGGCATAGCGTACAAAGAAATATAGCAAAGTGCCATAAATTGTGATCATGGTATTCGTTAGTAAAAATGCATTCATAATATGTTGCAAAAGATACCAAATATTTAAGTACAATGGTACTTAAAAAATGAGAATTTTAATGTAAATTTGCAAAATGTAAATATGGTTGCAATTCATAAAATAATATGCAATAAAGTAGTAATCCTATATATGTAAAAGTTATATAAATGTGCTTGGACATTTATGTAAACAATTACATAATTTTTAAGTCCTCAGGGATTGAAAAGCTAATTTATAAGAATACAAACCGACGAGTACAAATATAAATAAGCACAGGACTATACCAAAATCTACAATAGAAGAGTACAATTGCCATGAAAGGGGGAAATGTGCAAATTGACTAAACTTGGGCTAAAGCCCATGCGGCCTTTAGGCCCAAGTGGGATGGTGGGACTTAATGGGCCAAAAGCCCATTTGGGGGCATCCATATAAAAGGCAAGGGGTAGGGTTAGGTTTCTAACGCCCAAACCCTAGCCGCCAGCCATGGCCGCCGGGCATGGCCGCCGCCACGGTCAGGCACATCGAGTGTCACCGGACGCCGCCACCACGCCGTGAGTCGCCGCTGTTCGCGCGCTTACGCCATCCGCGCGTCGCGCCGCACCGGTCACTCGCCGCCGCCGTGGTGCACGTCCTTGCCGCCGCCGCGATCCCGCCACCGGTTCTTCCGCCCGCTCGCCACGCCGCGCCGAGCCGCCGCCGCACCGCTCGCGCGGGAGCCACTCGCCGACGCCTAGTTGGGAGGCCGCACCAGAGGCCACGCCGCGCCACGCCGTCCGGGAGCCGCCACGCTGCCGGTTCGCCGCGCGCCGGGCCGGGCGCAACCAAGGGCCGAGCGCGGGCCATCCGGTTTGGCCAGGGGCTAGCCATGCCGTCCGTCATGTGCCGCGCGCCATGGCTGGGCGCTTCCGCCCTGTTGCGCCGTGCCGCATGCCGCCACGCCGTGCTCCGCTTCTGGGCGCCGCCGCCGCCGTGCCGCCGGCCGACTCCCCCTCCCCTCTTGTTTTTTTTATGTAGAGGAGTGTGCGTCCGGTGGGGTTGGGATCTGGATCCGCAGGTTGGGACGGCGGTTAGCCGCCGCGGAGGCGTGCGCCGAGCGCCGGTAAGGGCCGTAGCACAAGGCCCTCGCTGGTGGGAAGACGTCGTGCGCCTCCCATGGACGACGACAAGCCAGCGTAGAGCCGTGGCCGGTCGCGATGAAGGTGGTGGCTGCCGGTGTACGTGGTGGTGGAGGATCCTCATGGCAAGGAGCAAGAAAATCTTGCAGTGATTCGCATAGGGAATCAACCGAAGCAAGCACCTTAAGTAATGCATTGTGATGTTTCTCACAAAGTTGAATCTCCTGGTCGTTCTCTATACCTTCTGTTTTTTGTGTGATTTGTAATCTTCACTTGCAACGTACGATAACGTATTGCAAGAGATTGACAAGTGTTTGAGAGAATCTGTTGCTTTTCTTATTTTCTTCTCAGACACTATTACATGAATGTGATACATATATATAGATGATGTAGGGCGGTGGTTGCCGGCGACAAATCCGCGTCCGCACGGATCGCGGCGTCCGTCAGACGTGATCATCGTGTCCTCACGGACACGCATCGCTGGGCAATATTGTCTCAGAACATTAAGAAATCGATGGAGTAGATGAACGCAATGCAATCCACAAATGCAATCGTCGGAGACAATAAATTAATCACACAAGGCACATGAAGAGTAGAATACCAAAACGTAGTCTTTATTGATAATAGATTAGTTTATATAGTGCAATGCATCTATATTTATAGTAGTAACTACCAGGAATAGTTTGGGTATTTGTCTAAATCGGAAATCTAATCGGTTTCGTAACAGTTAGTTGCTTCCGCAAGTTGCCAATGACGCTGTCGCCGTGTCACCCACCCTTCACGACTCGCCCCTCGATCGCGCTTAGCACCGCCAGCAGTGGCGTAACAGTGGTTAGGTCGTGAGGGTCAAGTGTGGCTTGGCTGCCGAGAGTGTGTACGCTGCTCCCGACCTAATGCGTAATGCAGATTGGGGTAGGGCTGTTGAGAAACCCTCGCGCGACACCACCCAAGAGATTTCTCCGCTAAGTACAAGAACGAATCAATCACAAAGCTTACTGAATAATAGATTGAACACGAGATAGGTAGAGAGAACTCCGGTCTTTCTTTATTGCTTCAATTCAATGGGGTACAAAATCAGCCATATGGCTCTCTATTTATAGGGGTGGGATGAGGTGCCCAATATGGATAGGGACTCGCTTAAACGGAAAGAATCTGCTTAAACGAAACCCTTATCCCTGGTTTCCTAATACTCCCTTGGGCACTCATCCGACATACTCATGCCTCGTTAAAACTCCATAAAACCTAGTGGAAAAATTTGGAAAAAGAGTACATGATGCATGTTATGCTGCGATTGCACGAATTGCCTCATTAAAAACCTTGGTCGAGAAACTTCAGAAAACTCACAAGGAAAAAGAGTACAATTCACCCAACTTCATTCAAACCTTCAGACTTTTATTCTTTGGGTACTTGATCTTCAGGATCAAGATTCACTAACGGGCTTGAGAAAATTCTCCCCCGATTCTCGCACTTCTAAGTCTCATCATACCAATCCCTCGCACGCACCTTTCAAAGCTAGATGCGGGAGGGACTTTGTGAATAAATCGCTAGATTTTCACAAGACTTAGTGTGCAAGACTTTAATCTCGCCCATCTTTTGCAATTCATGAGCATAGAAGAAATTGGGGTTGATATGCTTTGTGAGATGACTCTTCACATAGCCCGCTTGTACTTGTGCAACGTAAGCGCATTATCTTCATAGATAATTGTGGGGTTTGCACAATGTTCATCCCACATGACTACCGGATGTGGTGAACCATTCGCGAGCTAAGCGCATTCACGTGCGGCTTCATACGGCGCTATTATTTCGAGTGGTTCGTTGAGGTAGCTACAAGGCTTTGCTTAGACGATTTCCGTGAAATTGCGTTCCACCACATAGGAATACATAGCCTGCTTGTGACTTTGCGGTATGCGGGTCGACAGTACCCAAGATCTCGCATAGCCAATCAAGTTCAGATCTTGATTCTTTCTCAGAGAACAATCCAAGGTCCTTGCTTCCTTGGAGATATCTAAGATGTCCTTTATGCCCCGCCAATGCCTTTTGGTGGGCTCGCACTATACCTTGCTAATGCATTCACGCAAAGGCAATATCCGGTCTAGTGCAGTTTGTTAAGTACATGAGTGCTCCAACCGCACTCAAGTATGGGAATTCCGGTCCCGTGACTTCTCCCCTCTTCCCTAGGTCGGAAAGGATCTTTTCTTGTCAGAAAGATCTCCGATCATCGGTACTTTGATGGGAATGTTTTCTCAAAGCCGAATCTTTCTAGCACCTTCCGGTGTAGGTCGATCGATGTACCAAGACTCCTCCAGGACATGCTCAAGCCGCAGCCAAGCTGAACTTGGTCTTGCCTAAATCTTTCATTTTAAACTCGACTCAAGTAGGAGCTTGCTTCTTTTATATCTTCCATCGTCCCGATGATATTCAGATCATCTACATACACCGAGATTATACGTAATCCATTCGGGATCGCCTGTATAAATACACAAGGACAGTCTTCATTGTTCGTAGCCTTTCTTGCAGAGAAAGTCGCTTAAGCGATTATACCACATTCTCGCTGATTGCTTCAGTCCATACAGGACTTTCTAAGCTTCACATCGCATGCATTTCTATTTGCTCTGTCTTGGTTCGGGAGAGGAATTCCTTCAGTGGTCTTTCATATAAATCTCGAATCCAAGTTACCATAAAGGTATGTTGTTACAACATCCATCGGTTTCATTTCTAAATTCAAGTTCACCGCCATTGAGATCAAGTATCTAAAGGTAATTCCACTCATGACCGGGAGTAGGTTTCTTCATAATCAACTCCGGGACGTTGAGTGAAACCTTGTGCTACCAGCCTTGCTTTGTATCTCACTACTTGCTTCTTTCATTTCTCTTCGAACAAATACCCACTTGTGCCCTACAGGTGCACATGGGGAGGAGGAAAGATACTGGCCCAAACACTTCTCTTTGTTCAGAGATAGCACCGTTGCTATTGCCTTCTTCCAATCTTCCCAATCTGATCTTTTCTTACATTCAATGAGCGATGCGTGCTCGGATCAAGATCAATGATTGTGGTAATTTTCTTTTTGAAGTAGATATCGACATTGGTCGTTGTCCTATTCAGGACTCTCCCGTGTACACATAATTTATAGCTATTTCTTCATGAGTTGCTTCTTCCGAGCTTCATCTTGCGATCGCTTCTTTCAATTGCGTGCCAAGTCCTTTAGTTTTTCGGCTCGATGTGTGCGCACACATCCATGCCGACGAGGATATTCAGATCCGGTATGCCCTCTCTCGGAGGTGTCATACTTGTGCCAGTCTCAAGCGCTCCCCTTCTCATTCTAGGGGACTTCGTGATCGGCCGTGATAAGTCCTTCTTATCCTTTTCGCCAGCCCCCGGTTACTTTGGATTCGAGGGCGGAGTTCTCGCCCTTTTATTCTCGAGGCCTTTGGACGGGATTAGGGATACCTTCAATTTTCTTTGGTATTTCAACTCTCTCCTGCATTGCGTGCGTGCACATGCGACTTAGTCACGCTCTTCAAATCACTAAAGTGATCAGCGCTTGATTTGCTAATGCTTGCAAATCGATGATCTTCTCGACCTCTTTTCGATTTCACTAGTGCTGGTCGTGCAGGAATTTCCGTGGCTTTCACGTAATTTCCGATATTTTTCATCAACGGGTTGATTTCTCCCCTAATGTCGAAAAATTATCCTCATCAAAATGCGACAATGGCGGCAAGATGCAAATCTCCGACATGGGTTCCAAATACCGATTATGGATGTAGTCTCATAACCAACGATATCCCGCCTTACGGAGAGGGCCCATTGCGTCATTTGAGGGGGTATAGGTACATAAATCTTGCATCCAAACCTCCCGAGATGAGAAATTTTCGTGGTGACCCTTGCGCTAGTTGCATAGGTGAATGGATGTTGTAGGCCGAGGGTCTAAAGTTGATGAGATTTGCCGCATGTAGGACCGCGTGTCCCCAACATGTAGCCGCAAATTACAATTCGCAAAAGTGGTCGGGCAATAAATTTAATTCTCTTGATCAATGCCTCGCCAAACCATTCTCGGTATGGACATGGGTACCAATGCTCAATCGCAATCCCCATTGACATGCAATAATCATCGAATGCCTTTGAAGTAAATTCTCCAAAGCATTCTCCATTCTAATGGACTTGATGCGATGATCAAGGAACACATTTCTGATGCGAATGATCTGCGAGATCAATTTGGCGAAAACATGGTTTCTTGTGGATAATAAACCCACATATGACCACTTTGAGGAAGCATCAATGAGCACCATGAAATACCTAAATGGCCCCGAGATGGGTGATAGGACCGCAAATGTCTCCCGGATGCTTCTAGAAATGCAGGACTTCATCCTTCACTTTCGTGAGTGGAAGGTCTAATAATTAATTTTCCGTGGCACATGCAGGCACACAAAATCTTCAGATTCGGGAAATTCTTCACATTAATATTATGCCCGTGAAAATTGTTAATTATATTTCTCATCATCCTAAGACTGGTGGCCTAATCTGTCATGCCGAGACGAATAGTTTAGAGCTTCAACACCGCCTTCAGTATGCAGTGTACGTTGCAGCGCCTTAATGTTGGTATAATATAGCCCAGTTTCTAGTGAAGGAAGTTTTTCTAATACCTTTTGCCATTCTCTTCGCGCTTCGTGATGAGTAGGTATTTCACCGCACTCTTCTTCGCCTCAACGTGGAAACCATTGGCGCGAATATCTTTAAAGCTTAAGAGAGTTCTAGTCGAACTGGGTACAATAATGCGCCTTCAATGACCAAAGTTGTGCCCATGGGAAGTATAATTGTGGCTCTTCCGAACCAATTATACATGCATCGCTCCGCGATTGTCGTAAGGTCGCCATTGCTCTTACGGATCGATCAAAAATACTTAGTCTCTCTTAAGATGGTATTCGTGGTACCACCGCTTAAGGCATACTTCCTCCATAGGCGCCACACGTGTTCTAATATAAGGTATTTTATTAATATGTATTAGAACACATACATCACGTAAATAAAACACACAAATATTAGAACATATCATGCCATTGTAAACTGAATAAATGAATGAATTATTCCAAAATCATCCAACCATTATGAGAAAATAAAACTAGAGTACCATTCATGCAAGATCTAACTTGTCCATTTAATGCAAAATAAATGACAATTAACGTCTCATGCATTCTGTGCATCAGACGGAATCAACTAGAAAATCGTTGACTTCTTCGGCTATCTTTTCAGGCGTGATGTTCTCTTCGAGAGAAATCATGGAGGTGGCTGCCTCTAAGTCGTAAGGGGGTGCTGCTGCCGGGATGGATTCAACCTCCATCATTTCAGGCAGCGGCTCATGATGCTCCCCCTCAACAGCTGCAAAGTGAGCTTCAGGCTGCCCTTTGCCATTCCTCTTCTGGGCTTGGTGGGCATCAATGACATATTGCGGCGCTTAGGTTCTGCTGGCCATAGGTTCTGCTGGCCAATGCCCCCATTTGCCACACTTGAAGCAACCTTGGTTCTGCTGGCCATAGGTTTTGCCACTCTCCTTAGCCCTTTTGTCATTTGGAGTATCTGACTTGCCTTTGTGGGCAACGGCCTTACCCTTCTTCCCTCTTCTTTTCATTAAGAGCTTTTGCACCTTGTAGCTCCCAGCATTGGCTTCACGGCCAGCGGAGCTCCCCAATGGCTGAGTGACGTAATTTTGTGGAGAAGTTCGTCCCGAGCCTCCGCTACCCTGCATCATATCAATCAATTGGCGATTCCTTGTAGCCGCCTTGACGATAGTTGCGGCGGATTGCACAAAGATTGGGGTGAAAGGTGGACAGGTCTTCTCAATCTTCGCTCATCCGTGATCTGCTTGCCACAGAGTTGAAGATTGGTACAAATTCTGTGCAAGGCAGAATTGTACTCCCCGATCGTCTTGAAATCGACAAATCTCAGTCCGATCCACACCTGCTCTGCCTGAGGAAGAATGGTGTACTTTAGCCTCTCAAACCGCTTCTTGAGTGCGGTCCAGAGTGCTAGCGCTTTTCTCCGCTATATACTCATTCTTGAGAGTAATGCGAGGTGGTGCCCGAGGAAATGAAGTGCCCGATCATTTTCTCAGTGTGAGTTTACGTCATGCCGTCCGCCAATCCCAATAGCTGCGCGGAGCTTTCTGCCCAAGTACTATCTCAACATCGATGCCCACGCCGATAGTTCTTGCCATGCTGGGCAAGCTCCTCGAACTCCCGGTTCGTGATGCCAGCCATCTACATATGATGAATGGGACATATAAGTTTACTTCAGGTAAACATGCATGAAATTATTTACTGCAGGTAAATAAATGGTACAATTTTA
Organism: Melocanna baccifera; assembly: GCA_036346265.1. Lineage (NCBI taxonomy): Eukaryota > Viridiplantae > Streptophyta > Magnoliopsida > Poales > Poaceae > Melocanna > Melocanna baccifera. The sequence goes on from JAYEVJ010000193.1 coordinate 188,539, forward strand.
AGTGATTAAAAGCAATTAAACAATTACAATTAATCAAAACAGTAAATAATTGCAGAAAATACATAAAACAATAATGGTATAAATAAACAAGCTTCAAATGCTGAAAATAATGCAAAATTCGGTTCCCGAGACCCTTTTATGCTAGAATACAAAATTCCAACAAATTTTGCATTTTCTGGTTTATACGCAAAATTTTCAATTCGAGAAAATTTTATGTAATTTCCGCTTTATCGGGATTTTCCGCAAATAACCGGTTGGGGCCCTTTTTTCCGCCGCCAGCCTCTTTTCTCGCTGCCCATCTCCCTTTTTTTGCCCAATTGCGGTCGCCCACCAGTGGACTCAAGGGGCGGGTAGGGTTTCTACCACCACACCGAGTGGCGCGGGCGCGGCTGCCGTGCCGCGCGCTGGCCTAGGCGGCGGTGCGCGCAGGCGGTGCGGAGGCGGCCGTTTGCGGCGGCGGCGGCGTGAGGCGCAGCAGCGGGAGGTGGCCGGCACCGCGGAGCGACGGCGGCCGGAGGCGGCGCGGCGCGGCAGCGCGCCATGCGGGCCGGGCAGGCGGCGCGCGCAGCGAGCAGCGCGGCGCCATACGGGCCGCCGGCGCGCGCAGCGGAGCGGCGCGAGCGCCGCGAGGAGGCGCGCCGCGAGCGCGAGTGCGGGCCGGCGCACCGCGGTGAAGGAGCCGAGGCGCCGGTCGGTGGTTGAGCGCGACGCTGGCGGCGCGCGCATGCGGTGCGAAGAGGCGCGGCGGCGACGCCGAGGCTAGCGGCGGCGCATGCGGCGCGCGCGCGAAGGCCAGCGGGGAGGCCGGGCGGCGAGCGCATGCAGCGCGACGCGGGAGCCGAGGTCGGTGAGGCGCGCGCCGCTCGTGCGCTGGCGTGGCGACGACGGCGGTGCCTCGTGCGGGAGGCGGCGGTCGGTATGCGCGCACGTGAGGCCGTGGCCAACCAAACGAAAAGGCAATGCAAAGAAATTTTGTTTCTCATCTACGATGCAATCAACATCTACCCCATTTCATAATCTACCGATCGACATTGTGTCGGGCGACTTCGGTCCGCCGCGTAGATTAGGGCGGATTTGCATCGCTTTCGACAAAGGCAATCAACATCTACCCGTTTCACAATCTACCGATCGACATTGTGCCGCGACTTCAAGTCCGCTTATGTAGATTAGGGATTTGCACCGTAGAAAATCAATCTAGAACGCCAAGAAAAGCAAATTCAAAGCGATCTAGAAAACCAATCTATTAAGTGCTTCGATGATTACCTCGCTCACCGGAGCGTAGTCGCGCCGATAACGTGTTGAGAAACCCTCGCCGCGCACCACCCAAGAGATTTTCTCGCTAAGTACAAGAACGAATCAATCACAAAGCGATGTAATAATAGATTGAACACGAGAGAGGTAGAGAGAACTCCCGGTCTTTCTTTATTGCTTCAATTCAATGGGGTACAAAATCAGCCATATGGCTCTCTATTTATAGGGGGTGGGATGAGGTGCCCAATATGGATAGGGACTCGTTTAAACGGAAAGAATCCGCTTAAACAGAAACCCTTATCCCTGGTTTCCTAATAGGGGCTTCGTGGTGGACAAACTCAATGGAGTTACCAGATTGGGCCTCGGGCCTTATTAGGGAACGGATTAAGCTACAAGGAATTTAGTCTGATCGATCAGTTTGGTATTACACTTTCAGCAAAATACTAAAGGCCAAATATAGAAAAGAATACTGAATAAATCGACAATTTTGGCTGATTCGGCTCGGTTCGATAGCAATATGCCCACCCTAATGCTACTCTCGTGAATCGCACCTACATATTGATCATAGTCTATGTTACATTTACTACTAGCTACAACAATTTCATCAGTTAAACACTGTGTCCTTGCCTACTGATGCGGCACAAACATGAAAAAGGTGACAGTTGTAAATAAGGGAAGAAATTAGGTAAACGAAGATGACCTAAATCTACCACAATCAACTAATTCAAATTAAACTTTCCATGAAGATTAATGTCATCAAGCATAGTAATATATGGTAGCACATGCCAAGGCAAGAAAAGTAATCAATGTATTGTTTCAGAAAGCTTTTGTTTTTTTGGCAATAGATGATGAGGCTTTAAAACATGCTCTAGTCACCTTGTCGAGTTACATGGAAGATAATACATATTATAGAGGGGAAAAAAGACTGCCAACTAATAACCTATGGTTTGTGGGAGTGATTTCGAAGGTTACATTTTTTTTTTGTAATTTTAGGCCTTCGAGGAAGTATTCAAAGCTTATGTGGTATAGCTCCTGCTTCCGGTTTTCTTTTTAGATCTTGTAGAGCTGTGCCAAATATTCAGCTTCTTAAAATGATTAGATTATAATTCTCGCAATAAGTAAAATCAAAAATAAACAAACAAGAAAAAATAGTCTTTAGATGGATTCTCATGAAAACTAATCTACTAGAAACAATAGTATCCTGTTGATGGGAATTACCCACCTTCACCATCAGAAATTTTTTTTTGCTTTTTAGTCCAAATTTTGAAAGTTTGTTACAAATAGACCCCTTGGGAAACGATTTCCAAAAATGGACCCCAAACACGGCGCCAAAACACATGGCGCCGAGGGTACATAGCACGGCGCCATGATATTTGGCGCCGATATATGCCACGTAGGAGCCAGCGTGGCGTAGCACGGCGCCATGGCCTTTGGCGCCGTGCTATGCAACAACGGCGCTAAAGGGTGTGGCGCCGTGCTTTGGGACTTAAGCCCGAGCGCCGCCGCCCCCCTCACCCCTCATTCTTTCTCTACTCTTCCCAAACAGCAGACCGCCGCCTCCTCTTCCTCCAAATCCATTGATTTTGCTCGGTTCTTCTCGTGATTTTTGTTCCAAATCGACAAAGCAAGGTTAACTCCTCCTCTCCTTAATTTTTCTGAAAAGATATTGTTTATTTGAGCTACATTTTGTGGGGAATAGTTGAACCCTAGATGAAATTTGATGAATTTGGCTCGGTTGTAGGTTTGATTTATGCTGAATATGCGAAATATAAGAGTAGTTATGGGTGTAGATTCGTTTTTAGGGTTTGATTTCAATGAAATTGATGAATCCATGTGCTAGATTTAGAAATATGATATATGTTTGATTTTAGGGTTTGATTTGATATGATATGAATCTATGTGGTAGGGTTTGATTTTAAGGTGTAGATATGATATGGTTTGATATGAAATTAGAAATAGGGTTTGATTTTAGGGTCCATTTCCTGAAATGTTAGGTTTAGGGTTTGATATGGTTTGATATGATTTGAGAAATAGATTTAGAAATAGGGTTTTATTTTATGTTGTACGTATGATATGGTTTGATATGATTTTAGAAATAGGTTTAGAAATAGAGTGTGATTTTCGTTAAAAGTCATAGTATTTTGTTGTCGTGGCCGATTGGACTGAGGTATGTTTGTTTGTTGATTATAGATGAATAAGATTGTGACTTTGTACCATGGTGGAACTGTGAAGAGAAGTGACAATGGAGGTGTTGATTTGGAGGGTATGGAAGAGACCACGTTGATATTTAGGTCAAGTCCGTCGTATGGTGAAGTCATTTGTCGCTTGAAAGAGAGGCTGGGATGGACAGATGAGCATGGTGATATCGTTATGGAAGGATTGATTGATGTTGGGTCGTCAAATGGGCCGCGTATAAAGAGATTGGTTCCGATTAGCAGCGATGGTGAATGGGATGACTATGTGGCCGTCATTTTGGGCACAGAGGTCAGAGCACCTGACTTGTTCGTGTGCATGGTGGTGAGAGATCCATCACCTCCTAGTGCTGCATTCGATCGCAATGACTCACCGTTGGTTGGGTCACCGGGTCATAAAGAGGTCGAGATGCAAGTTGAACTCTCGGGTCAAGTGTATGAGGTTCCATTGACTCAGGTAGAAGCTGACTCTGAGGATGTCGATGACTGGTCTGTTGGTGGATTCGACGAGGAGACAGTGTTTGAGGAACCCATAGTTTGTGTAGCATCTAACAGGGTGGATGTAGAGCTTGCGAAAGACGAGGCCGCTTATGAGGATGCGAGGTTGTGGACTCGATGATGATAGGCCGTCCTGTGTTTGACGCTTAGCGAAATTGAGCCGTTGAGAAGAATGTTTCTCGCCGTGATCCGCCGGTGTCCGATTACAATGACCTAAACAACGCACATATGGTCAGAGCGATGGAGGGCAAACGCAGAGGGACATACCTAGGCCCGCTAGTATCATAATCTAGAAGGGTCATGTCTTTGAGGATATGTCAAGATTGAAGATGTGGTTGAAAGAGTACTCGATCGCACAACCGCCCATACGAGGTTAAGAACTCATACGCCGAACGCCGTACACCATCAAATGTGAGAGCGCAGGTGTGCATGGAAAGTCCGTGCTGTGAAGGTGAAGGGTACGGAGAAGTTTAAGATTACAATCGTGGATGGACCGCATACCGTGGGTCTTCCGAGCCCGCCGTAAACATCGCCGCTGACTTCTCGTTTATTGCAACCCGCTTGTACCCTATGATAAAGCACATGCCGACGATGCGCATGACAAAGAAGTGATAGAGGCCGTTAAGCTAAAGTGGCACTACACAATCAAGTATGGGAAAGCATGGAGGGCGCAACAACGTGCTTTGAAGTTGATTTATGGTGATTGGGAGGAGGCGATGAGCGCTTGTCGCCATGTTAAACGCAATGAAAGCGGTGAATGCAGAATGCAGATGAGTACGCGCCTAAGCCCGATGTATGGGTTAATGGGAGGCGTATTCTTTCAAGTATTCGTGTTTTGGTCGTGTGTTGAGGCTTTCAAACATTGCAGCCTGCTCACAATAGATGGGACGCTCTTGTTGGGCAAGTATGAGGGGATATTGTTGATTTCTATTGGTTGTGATGGGACAACTCGCAGACTATATATTCTCGACGCCACATGTTATGGCGCCAGATTACGCATACATGGCGCCACTAGTTATGGCGCCGAGCTGCCTTACCCCGCAAAAAATAATTTTGACTAGTGGAATATAATGGAGTCAATCTTTGTTGTCGTATATCCTGAATTTTTTCAAAAAAAACCTTTTTATCTTGTCATATCTCTGGGCGGAGTAGCCCTCGTTTCTCATGTCACTACACAAAGTAGCCCTCTGTTGTCATATCTCTGGGCGGAGCAGCCCTCTTTTCTCATGTCACTGCACAAAGTAGCCCTCTGTTTCATATCTCTCGCGGAGCAGCCCTCTTTTCTCATGTCACCGCACAAAGTAGCCTCTGTTGTCATATCTCCGGGCGGAGCAGCCTGCTCGTTGTCATATCTCTCGGGCGGAGCAGCCTCTTTTCTCATGTCACCGCACAAAGCAGCCCTCGTTGTCATATCTCAGAGGCGGAGCAGCCTCTTTTCTCATGTCACCGCACAAAGTAGCCCTCTGTTGTCATATCTCTCGACGGAGTAGCCCTTTTTTCTCATGTCACTGCACAAAAGTAGCCCTCTGTTGTCATATCTCTGGGCGGAGCAGCCCTCTGTTGTCATATCTCTGGGCGGAGCAGCCCTCTTTTGTCATATCTCTACGTAGAGCTGCCTTTTTGTCGAGACCCGAATATGCAAATCCGGACTCCCTGTGTATTCTGCACTAGTCTCAGGATCATGCTAGTGCACACAGTTAAACATAGATGTCATTACAACCATATACACGATAAAATAAAGAAAAGCTCAAATATCGATAAATCTCAAAAGGTACGACCTTATGATCAAGCTTACAATAAACCGCCCAAGGCTTACCGTAGTAGCAATGAAATCCAAAATAAAGCGCATCGCCAATCGACAAGCCCACAAAGCTATCGAGTGGAGAACGGCCTAAACCGCTAAGTCGCCAAAGTACTCTCCTTCTCGAACCTCCCGCCGTGATACTCCTCTTCCTCAATCGAGCAACATTGGGCATAAAGCCGTGAGTACATTGGTACGCAGAAGTCGCTTGTAACAAATGAATGCAATATAGTATGCGTGGCTTACCAAAGGATGGCCGGAAGGTTAATTTGCATAAAAGACATTTAAAGAAGAATACAAGAAATAGATTGAAAGCTAACTTTAAGTAAAACAAGAGTTAAATAAATAATCAAAGGATTGACATAACCACTTGCGCACCTCCCATCTACAAGCTAAGACAACCGCTTATGGACCTCCCATCCACAAGTTAAACCAACAATGGATTAACCATCCACCGCCCAACTACAATCCACAAGTTTTCGTAAATAACTACCCTTGTGTGAAATCACCGAGCATTGTCCATGACCGAGGACGGCTATTCGAATAGTTTTACACTCGCAGAGTTGCACAACTATACCCACACGATGTGATTAGCCTCGCCTAAGGTAATCACAACAAGGCCTTTACAGAGTTCGCCATAACTTAATCCGCCCGCTAGGTTTCGCATCACACCCCTTGCGCCACATGGAAATCAGCAACCATGTTCATCTCAATGGCAAGATTAAAGTTGGAACCTCCCAAATTAGTCACCAGTCCATCCCATACTAGACATGTGGTTTGCAGTGATAGCTCGATCAATGGCGCACAAAGTTAAGTCCTTAAAATTACCCGGCGAGACTACCTCATCCTCAAGTGCTCCAACACTTCCCCTTTATCGCACGATCACTCGCCCGAGTGCAAAACCAGTTTGTATAACCACCGGCGATGACGCACCAACGTCATGGCACAAATTTTAATATACGTGACACTAACCACAGTTCCATATCTCATTAAGTCAAATTGATAAATCACATGTGATGATAACCCAATCGTAAACTTAAACAAGTCTAAGCAATTCTATCGTACCAACCCATGTGACAAATAATCTAGCATCACTAGTAAATTTCTCAACCTGTGGTGACAATGGCATCATGGCATTCTAAAATATCAAGGAGGGATAAACTCAATTGGGACGATAACTACCAGTACAAGTGTTTGAATAAAAATAGCGATGTAATGTAATTTAAAACAAATTAATTAAATAATAGATTGCAAACTGGGTTCAACATGATCAAAGGACATGACTTGCCTTGGTTATACTCAGTGAGGTACTCCTGGTCTTCGGGCGTAGATCCTGCTACTCCGGAATCCGAATCTAGCGAGAGAGAAAACGACTAAAACCAAAGAAACACATAAAATGATAAGCAAATGAACTCCAAAATTCATGAAACTAGAACCAAAAGCTAGAGCTCGATTTTAGATGAATTTATAAAAAAGAACGGGGTCAATCGGAGCTAGGACGGAGGAGAACGGACTCTCAAAAATTAAACCCTAAATTAAATCGGAGAAAATCAGAAAATACACTGTTCTGTGGACCCGGCGCACGAAATTCCGAGTCCACCGTGAACCTGGCTCACGGAACAGTGCACGCGGGGCGGCGGGGTGCTGACGCGGCATCCTAGGGCTGACGTGGCAGCAACTTGTGCTGCCACGTGGCACGTGGGTGACGTGGCAGCTGACGTGGCTTGCCACGTGTCATGCCACGTGGACAAGAGCTGACGTGGCACACGCTGGTGCTGCCACATGGCAGGGCTGAGCTGGCGGTTCGGGGCGACGACGGCGCGGATCGGACGGCTCGCAGACATCCACGCGGCAAGATCCGAGCCTTCGCCCGATCCGATGGACGCAACGATGCGCGCGCTCAAGGCGGAAGGCGGGATTACCGACGCGTGGCCGGCACGTCGCGCGAAGAGTCGCGCGTCGCGCGGGCGCGGGCGGGAGCGGGGGAGATGGCGACACGTGGCCGGCGCGGGGAACGGATCGACGACGCGTGTCCGAGCGCGCCGCGCCAAGCGTCGCGCCGGCGCGGACGCGCAGGGGTGCGCGGTTCCGAGCGCGAGTACTGAGGGGCGGAGCGGGGGAGCGGGAGCGGGCGACCGAGCGGGCGACGGTGAGGCGACGGCGAGAAAGGAGGGGCGACGGACTCACCCGCGAGGTTTCAGCGACGGCGACGGCGGCGATGGGTGACGACGGGGACGCATGTGCGACGGCGGTGGGTCTCCGGGAAGGCGACGATGGGTGACGACGGGAACGCATGGGCGACGACGGTGGGTCTCCGGGAAGGCGGCGATGGGTGACGACGGGGACGCATGGGCGACGGCGGTGGGTCTCCGGGAACGGCGGCGGCAGCGAGAGAGCGGAGGCGAGGGCGGCGGCGAAAGATGCACGCGAACCGAGGGAAGAACTCGATATAAAACACGCGAACCGAGGTGGGAGCGATCCGGAGACGGCGCGAACGCGGGGTGGACGCGGTGCGGAAACGGACGGCTCAGATGCACTGCGGCGGATACAACGGCGGGTGGCGCAGCTCGGGTAGGGTTAGGGTTCCGCGCGGGCGCGGGCATGGACGGTCGGATGTGGGTGCGGGGCGGATCGGACGGCGCAGGCGGAGCGGGGTCGACGGTGCTGCTGGTGCCGCGCGCGGGCGTAGCGAGGCGAGGGCGCGCCGGCGCGCGGCCGATGCCGACGCGTGGCGGTGGCGCCGACGACGGCAACGCGCGGAGCGGGGTAAACGGGAAGGGAGGTGGGCCGGGCTGAGGGAGGCGGCGGGGAAGAGGAGGTGGATTGCTACCGCGTGGCAAGGGAGGAGATCGGTTGGCGGGGAAGTGGCGGGAGCGAGAGTGGGCCGGGGATGGGCGACGCGTGTCGCGGGAGGAGATCCAACGGCTGAGGGAATTCCCCGATTTTCTTTATTCCAGAAAATTCAATTAAACTTCAAGAGGCTCTAGAAAATAGCAAGTAAATCCCAAAAATTTACCAAAAATACCAGAAAATTCCTTGAGACCTGAAGAATCCAAATAAAATATTTTCAACTTATGTTGATGTTTATTTTAATCAGATTAAATTATTTTAAAATTCTAAAATTCATTTGAAGCTTAATTTAATTCCAAAAAATTCTAGAAAATTTCTGGTGACACCAGGAACTCAATTAAAATATTTTCAGCAACTGTTGAGATTTGATTTAATCATATTAAATTATTTAAAACTTTTGAAAATTCAATTTAAGCTTTATTTAAATTCAGAAAAATTCCAGAAATTTATTTTTAAATTCAAGGTTTTAAAAATCCCCAAAAATCTGGATGTTACACCTCTTTTGTCATGTCACTGTACAAAGCTATTCTCTTTTATCATGTCACTGTGCAAAGCTGACCTCTTTTGCCATGGCGCTACACAAACTGCCCTCTTTTGTCGTGCGGTAATTACAGTAAGTTATCTCATTTGATATAAATAGCACGGTTGGGGTGCCATGACCTTGTAGCTAGAGAAACCTGTAAATCGAACAAAGAAGCATCTTCTCTTTTGTTGTGAAACATACCATGTTGGAAGCTGAGGGGCCAGTCGGATATGGGTCACCAAAGGAAGACCTTCCCTTGGAAAGGAGGGATAACTTCGGTCCAAATTACCGCTTGATGCCAAACCGGCGTGCTCAACCAGCATGGCGAAAATGCAAATACAATGAAGACGCGGTCGTGCAGGTCTTGGATGGCCCAATCGATGGCAGGCGACGTTTCTTCTGATGCCCACACTCTGGGGTAGAAATTGCTAATAGTACAATTTTTATTACTGCTTATGGAGCCCCCTTGTTAATCGTTCTTTCCCACAGATGGCGCAATGCGACTTCTCCCACTGGATCGACCCTCCTCACCAACTGTACATTATCATTTATGTGAATGCATTATGGGAACGAATATTTGAGTTAGAGGAGCGAATCGAGACTCTCAGTGAGGAGAACAATGATCTCCGCCAACAGATGCAACGTGAGAGGGGCAACGAGGAGGTGGTGAACATAGGAAGCTCGTATGATTCCACATGTTGCTGCGCGAACCCTAGTTGCATATGTGCTTGCCACTACCATGATGGCCAGCCACGTCCGAAGCGGCCCCCTCAGCAACACTCCATGTGGGTGTCATGAGGCTCGTTTGGCATATAGTCAACGAGATATATGGTTGTACCTTCTACCAGTACGCACGCTCTCTATGATATGGACCACAGAGAGTGATTAAGCTAGTAATATGTCGTCTTTATTTTCTTGTGTTCGTTGTTGTGTTCATGGTGTGTCGCCAGGACTGGTGCTTTGATTTAATTTCTTTCTTGTAGTACTTTCTATTTTTCTGTATGTGCGCCGTGCCATTCTCATGTTGATGATGAAGTCCATTTTAATTATCTCCTCATCTTTTCACATTCATTCTTTCTACGTGTTCAATATCACTTTCCTTCCTAAAAGAAAACTAATCGGGCTAAATCAAGTCTCAATATACAAAACAATATACAATGTACATATACATTCAAGTCTCAATAACGTAGAATAACATCAATTGATATTCCGTCAAATAAATAAGCACGATACATAGCATTACGACATAATATCATAAAATATTTCACAGATTCTAAAAACATAAATAGGTCCACATACATAGTTCATAAATTCTCAAAACATACATATACGCCCACATCAAACATACATATCAATAACCTCATCGAGTACATCGAGGCCACTTCCCTTCCTCCGAGCATTAGGGTACTCCTTAAGGGCTGCCTTGACACGTCACGCTCTCTCTATCTTTTTCTTCCTTTCACCCTTGAGCCTTGCCGCGGCCCTCCTACCCTCCTCCTCGCGGTGCTCCCTCGTGGCCTCCTCCTGTTTCATCTCCCTTCCCCACCTATCCTTTCTTTCTTCATCCCACTTCTTCGCTGCGTTAAGGTACTTCTTGTCATCCTCAGCGATCTTGGTGTCGATCCACTGCTCAAAATCACAAAGCGGTGGAGGCTCCTGCAGATGTACGCATTCATTAAACCAACATGATTAATACCAAATCGATGAATCGACAATACAACATACCATCTTGCCGAGGACGATGGCGCCACGTGGCGGATCAAACTCCCAGTTGCCGCACATCCAGTACCTCTGCCTCTATGTCTCCGGTTCGTCCGACCTCTCGACCTTGCAAGGGTCGCCGCAAAAACACATCGGCACGGCAACACCGGGTGGAGGTGGCAAACGGGTGAAGCCCATCACAACCTAAAATGCAAAATTAATAAGATAGTTCAAATGAGTATCTATCATTGTTACCCAAATTAAACCCTAAATCAAACCATAAAAACGAATCTACACCTACAACTATTCTTATATTACGCATACTCAACGCTAATCCAACCTAAAACCGAGCCAAATCAAACTAATTTTATCTACGGTTCAAAACTTCCACCCACGAAATGTACCTCAAACACAACATATCTATTGCCAAAAATCAAGGGAGGGGAGGGAGCTTACCTTCTTTGGTCGATTTGGAAGCAAAATCACGAGAAAAAACAACAGATTAGCGTGGATTTGGAGGGGAGAGAGTGGGGGGGGGGGCGGAGCTGTGTTTGCTCGGGCTGAAGAAGGGAATGAGCGCGTGGGGGGCCGGGGGGCCGTGCTCGGGCTTAAGTCCCAAAGCACGGCGCCACCCCCTTTAGCGCCGTTGTTGCATAGAACGGTGCCATGGCCTTTGGCGCCGTGCTACACCACGCTGGCTCCTACGTGGCATATATCGGCGCCAAATATCATGGCGCCGCGCTATGTACCCTCGGCGCCATATGTTTTGGCGCTGTGTGGGGGGTCCATTTTTGGAAATCTTTTTTCCAGGGGTCTATTTGTAAAAAACTTTCAAAATTTGGACTAAAAAGCAAAAATTTTAGGTTCTCTTCCCACCCGAGAGGCTGAGAGGCTCCAGGTGCACTCGTTCCCCTTCCCACCTGCACGACTGCTCTCCTACCGTCCTGTGCCCTTGACTTCGCCCTCCATGCCGCTGAGCCATCCACCCTGCACTTTGCCTCTACCTCAGACGATGTGCCGCGGCGCGGTGCCTTGAAGCTGTGCACTTGACGCCGCCGTCCTCGGAGATCGAACCTGCCAGCCACCGAAGTATTCATCAAAACCCTAGACGCCACCACCGACCCCCACCAGCCCAACCCCCGCCTACGTTGATGCCCCAGCCGTGAAGTTCGCCGCCCCCGACCCCCACCTTCCTCGACAATGCCGCTCCCCGAGCACCGTTGACGGCCTCCATTAAGGTTCACTCTCCCTTTCCGTCCCTACTTCCCCTCCCCATGCACTGTCCGCCGGTGACCTCGACTGCCATCGGTCCCGAGCCCTCGTCCGTGGCGCTTCCTCTATCGCAGCGCCTCCCTTCACCCTCGTACGCACATTCTCCCTTCAGCCAGTGCCACCTCGTCGTCTAGATCCATCCAGGTGTGTTCATGTGAGTTGGATCTGGAATTTGCTAGTTCAATTGTATGAATCTCTATATTCGAATTTGTTTATTGTGAAATTTGCAGAAATGATTATTAAAGAATTTCTCTAATGAGGCATGTCATTGGGATCTGCTTATTGAAGTGCTCCGCACTTCAGCTAAGAACATAAGCAATAGGTGTTTCATTCTGATGGCCTGTTGGCAAGATTCAGAGCAGGTTAGAACAATGGCCTTCACCATTGTTGTTTGCAAGATTCAGGTCTTCCTTGTGAGTACTAGTGGTTCTTGTCTTTGAGTACTAATTGAGATCAACTAGTTTGTACTTGTTGATGTGGATGATTACTTCTGAATTGCAGTGCTCGATGCTGGGCATTCATTTGATCAATTTTGATAGCAGCAGTACTTTGATTAGTTTTAACTATCCATTGTGTTACTTGATATGCCAATTCTACTAGTTTTCTCTTGAAACATAATCTGCACTAGCACCAGGTGATGTCAACAAGTTGGAATTGTTGCAACTCTAACCCAAAAGGCAAATGTAATAATAGGGAAGGAAATGTGGTGATGTGTTGGTTGTTTTGCAAGTAAATATGGCTATCTGGTTCTATTTGGAATCAGGCAAAGCTGAATTTCAATAAGCATTTTGTATGTTATTTGGTCAAGCTAAGATGTGGCAAATATATATTTGGTTTAACAAGTAGTTTGGGAGGGTGCAATGTTTTGATAGTTCTTCTGAATTTTTGATATTATCTCCTCTGAAACAGTGGTTCGTTATTTTGAAAATTAGTGCATAGACAATAGAAGGGACAAATAGAGTAACTGCAGTGATCATTTACAATTGATATACACTTGGCATAGTTTTGATTTCCTGTTCCTTTGCATAGTGATCTTACGTATTTGCAAAACAAAAAAAAAAGGAAAAGGTGAGACCATTAGCCAAAGTTATATGATATTTCTTTCTATTCTGCTTAGCTGGGGTTCTTATTTGCAGATATGAACTACATGATTTTCTTCACATGTGCTGCAAAATTTCTTTCTGTAAATTTGTGAGCAATATGCTATATGGAGCGCTCCCATACTGAAGGATGCTCTCTGTAGTGTTCATTAGTGGAGTAGTCTGTGTGTTGCATATGGAATAAATTGGGGAAAGTGCAACTGGATTTTGATTGCAGACTTTATGCGAAGTGGATCAATTCACGAACAATTTTCTCCATGAACCGATGAAGCTGTACATGCTATACTACTTGCTTTTACTTGTGCTAGCTATTACTTGTTCTTGAACACATCAGTTACTTCTTATACATGAGTTTTGACTTGTTCTGTACATCATTACTATTGTATACATGTGCAATCTTAAGCAGACTGGACGGAGGTTTTGAAGGCAAAACTGAAGAGAAGAATGTCAAGATGGTTATGTCCATTGATGCTGCGATGGTTCTAGCTTTCGAGCTAGTTAGTAGCTTGATGTAGCATTCATGGTATTTAATTCAATTTTGTTTGGTTCATTTTAACAGGAATGATATATATATTGGCAATTATTCTACTTGAACTGGTCAGAAGTGATGTTAATTATGTATGCATGGACTAATGGATTGCTTCTTATGAAAGGATGAATGCACGAGTATATAGTAATTACAGTTCTTGAATTGCTTGTTGACTCACGTTGGAATAATGGAGTGTTTTGTTTTGATGTCATTGCAGCTACAATATCATGTGATATCACATTTAAATTGACTCGGCTCTGAAAAATTTGTAGATAAATTTCATAAATTTGTGTACACACAGAAAGGAGTAAGAAACAAATAAACTTCAAGTGCTAAAACTAAGGGTAGCATGGTTTTTTGTCTCTAATTCTCTCTTTCAAGATTTTGGGAGTCAATCTTCTACTAAACGTTTTCCTCAGTCAGCTCTAGATTCTTAGAGTAGATTATTCGAGAATGAGTAGAAGCTGAAAAATTACAATTTGGAGTCCTACCAAAGAGGCCCGAGGCCCTAATTTTGCTAGTGAAACAACATAGCTTTTCCTTCTCAATTTGCTTTTCCTCTTAGAATGTTTTACCTTGTGGTGTATTCACACACCAACGGGCTAACCTTATTTTTTCTTATACACCTATACTAGGGGTTGTTCCTAGTATAAAAACAACTATGAGTAAGTTGTACGACTTTTATTTTTCATGTATTATAAACTACTGCATTTTCTTTTAAAAAAAGGTTCAGAAGTTATCAAGTTCTTATGTTAGTTTGACTTGTCACAAAAATGTAAAAAGGTCTAAGAGAGCCCTAATGTGGTATCATTGGCTTGTTATTCTGGCGTGGGAGCTAGATGTGGCATCTATCCCATCCTGCCATTGAATTTGCAACATGAGCTACTCGAGGTTGTACACTGATTTGTCAAGTAGTGCACGGATTATTACTATGAGTTTGCATCAACTGTTGTTGCACAAAGCCCGCATTAGGGGTCTTGCAAGGGCGCGTCGAATGCACTCCTGCTTAAACCATCGAAAGTAGATTCATGCCCAATAAATAGTCCATTTTCAGGAAACATGTACAATAAGAACGCAATAAGATTCTCACGGTTACAAATATAATCATGTATGGAATGTCCCCCAATAATAAAGCTAAAACCTAAACAAGAGCATAAAAAGGCTTCGAGTAGTCAATATCAAATTGTTTGCTATAACCATGGGGATTGGGGGATAAACATATCCTCAGTGTTCAAGCTAATTCTAATTACCTCTCAGCTACATATTCTTGGACTACTAAACGCAAGGTGTCCACAAGTCAAGCAAGCAAAACTAGGAATGTAAACAAGAGTATGTAACAGACAAGAATTAAACAATGGCACATATTTTTTCTAAAGTTTGAGAGATTTGCTGATCTCCTCTATTCCACCTCGAGCCACTCTAGTAAGAATACAACATTAGTCCACTAGGGTTGCTCTTCTCCACTCTTGAAAGATAAGCGGCAACCGCTCACAACACCCACCAGGCCTCTTCGACAAGCTCTTCTACTGGAGAGATCAACGGCTATGCCACACGTCACTTAGGTGATGTTAACCACCAAGAACAACAAATTCAAGGCTCTCACTTGACTTAAGTGGTTGTTTGGATCTCAGGAGTAGAAATCAGTTTTCCTAGGAATTTTAGGAAAACTCAGTTTTAAGTTGTTTTTCTGTTAGAACTAAAGAAGTGTTCCTTGTCTATGGAGGTAAGGAAGAGCTCGTTGTAAATGGTTACACCAATACTAGTTTCCACACTGACAAAAATGATTTTAGATCGCAATCTGGATTTGTGTTTTGCCTGAATGGCGGTGCGGTAAGCTGGAAGAGTTCCAAGCAGCAGACGGTTGTCGATTCTACAATGTAAGCCGAGTACATAGCAGCTTCAAGGTCGCCAAAGAGGTCGTTGGATCAAGAAATTTATTTCTGAGCTTGGTGTGATGGCTAGTGCCTCCACCTAATGGACTCTCTTTGTGACAATAGTGGGGCCATTGCACAAGCCAAGGAGCCTAGATCGCACTAAGTCCAAGCACATTTTACGCGATTTCATCTCATCCGCGAGATAGTGGAGAGAGGCGATGTGAAGATATGCAAAGTACAAACGGATTTGAACATTGCAGATCCGTTGACAAAGCCGCTTCACCAAAGCATGAGGCTCACACTAGGGCAATGGGTATTAGATACCTACATGGTTGACTCTAGTGCAAGTGGGAGACTGTTAGTGATATACCTTAGAGGCAACATGGAGATGTTGTATATATCATATACTATGTTTATGATACATTACTTTGTTCCTTGGAATAGACATCATCATTATTGATCAATGAGTATGTGACTTATTCATGAGACTCTTAAATACTAAAATGTTGCTATTTCTAAATGATCCTCGATCGATATCATATGAGGAACAAATATGATTCAAAGACAAAGATCAGATATGTATTGATTGATGATCATGTCTCATGGATCATGGTATGGTGATACCAAATCAATAATATGGACATGTGTTAGTGAACATATGTTGGATAGACTCGCCATGAGACACCGCAGAGATTCCATGTGTCATCGCTGGTCTCGAGTAGTGTTTATGTAGAATCCTTAGACTTGAGATCATCATGGTTCCCAACATGAGTAGTAGCTTATTTTGGGACTACTAAACACTACTCCCAGAATCGGGTAGTCATAAAAGTAGTCTTGATTTGCCATAAAACATGTAGTGGGATGTGAATAATCAAGATAGAATTTGCCCCTCCTTATGGGAGAGATATCTCTCGCCCTCGATGTAATGGATTATGAAAGTGCATGGCCATGCTAAGGTGATTGAGGAGTCAATCACAAGTTTATAATCCATCACGGAATCGAGAGAGTGATTGAGCTATTAAGAGGATGACACAGTGTCTCGCCTTGAGCTCAATCTATATCGTGAGGCAAAGGGATTCGTACATGAAAGAACATTACAAGTTCAAATGATATGATCTTTACATATACTTTGGGGTTAATATGTCTTACTAGAGGCCGCTATTAACATGGTGACCGGAAAGGCGTTTCCGGTCACGACCAAGTATACGTGAACCTGCTGTGGTCGCACGCTTAACGGGTTGGAACACCGATTCGAATATGATTTGGATATGGGCTCAATTCGGATAAAGATCCGAATAGACTCCTAATGGGCCTTGGTCCGCAAGGCCCACGTGAGGAGGTCTATATATATGGAGGCGGGGGCTGAGGGGATTCGCCCTCGTTAACATCTAGCAAAACCCAGCCGCCACCTCCCGAGCCAAACCCTAGCTGCGCCACGAGTGCTAGTACACTCGCGATCGGCGCCATTTCCCGGACGTGTGGATACGGTGGAGGCGCTGCTCGTTGCGTTGTTGATCGGCGTGCGTGGAGGAGACGATCTGTTCGGGACGATCGGCTACTTCCACTACTACTCGACGCGCGTGATTGGATCGGTTTCAATTCTTCTTCATTGCGCGCTGCCTAAGTGGTAACGATCCATGATCCTTCCTTAGCATGATGTTCTTGGTGCGCGGTAGAAAAGTTTTGTTTTCGCTTCCGTAGCTCACGCCGCGTATTCCTTTAGTGGTATCGAGCCATCTTGCTTAGTTTGCATCCGATCAGCGATATGTTGATATGCGATAGTAGTAGATTGGATCTATTACGCCTAAATCGTAGCACGGGTTGATGAGATCAATCGGTCATAAGGGGTTGAAATAGGTATGAGTTGATAGCATCATAAGGCCAAAAGATTAGTTCGTGCTCCTTCTTTGATGTACGCGCGACTTACCTCCCTACCGCTGGAATCACCATCGGGCTAATCTGCAAGACAATCGATGAGATCGAGCCAACAGATCGAGGTCTTGTGTTGTGATCTCTCAAGTATATCGATCGCGATGATCAATATGATTGATCTAATGAAAATTGAGACATTTTGAATGGCTCAGATTTGGGTTGATTTGATCGCTCCCCTCGACCCCCGCTCGCCGACCGCCAGGCGGACCGCCGTGTGTATCCCCTTGTATAGCGTCGTGGGTTCACATTGTTAGGTAGAATGCGATTCTACGCCTAACTTGTTTTTGCAGGAATGGTGTGAATAGTATGGCCCTATAACTTATTTGAATGTATGAGATGTATGTGATGCATGTAACATCTGCTCATGGCCTCTGCGTGTCATGATTATTTCAGCTATTGATAGCTGTATATATTGTATTTAACGACTGCGTGTCGACCTTAATGCTTGAATCTATCTTTGTAATCTTCAATTTCTAGCTATTATAGGTAGTAGCCTAGTTTTGAGGTTACAAGCTTTTAAGCATGGTGGTCTAAAGGAGTGATGTGGAGGATGGAGATCGTCTACACCTACTTGGAGATGGATATCACCATTTTGGGCCATACTACTTCACAGCTTAAATGTGTTTATCTATGATGTTATCTATCTTATTCTTATACAATGATATATGTGATATGTTGCTTTGGTAGGATAGAATCCCTCTTAAAATTAGGTGTTAATGCCCTTCCATATGCTGCACCAAAAGATAATGATCACCGCATGGTAGGTCTACCAAAGTAGAGTGCCATCGGTTATTATCATCATTTGGGGTAAATGTCGACATCTACATGCGAAGCATTTGGTTTATTTAACAAGGTTATCAAAATAGTTTTGGATCTTGGGGCATAGATTGGGGCCGAGGCATACTGATGTCACCCAAAGTAGAGTCACATAGGGATGTGATTAGCAAGGTGTTGCTTACCCATGTCACTAGTTTTCTAGCCGTGATACCAAAGCTCACTAGGAATTAGTGAAATGAGGATCTTTACCCACTATGTAACTTAGAGAGAGTTTTTGTTGCAAAACTCATAGTGGGAATCTTTGCTAAATAGTTTAATAAAAGATGAACATAAATATAGTGCTAAACTTTGCATATTCTTATGTTGTAGATCATGTCGCCTAACGCCACATCCAAAGATTTTTAATTTGCGATCTGTTCTTGAGAAAGAAAAACTCAATGGAACAAACTTTTGGATTGGTATCGCAACTTGAGAATTGTTCTCAAGCAAGAGCGCAAGGAGTATGTCCTGAGTCTCCTTACCCAAGACTTGCTCGATAATGCTACTGTGATCGTGACGGAGAGCTTATGAGAAGCAAACGAATGATTGCCTTGATGTGAGCTGTCCTCATGCTTGCCACAATGTCCTCTCGAGCTTGTGGCAATATGAGAACACGATGCCTACAATATCATTGTGGGGCTACGTGGTATGTTTGAGAACCAAGCAAGGGCTGAGAGGTTCAATAATTCAAAGTCCTTATTTGCGTGCAGGCTTGCAGAAGTGAATCCCGTCAGCCCTCATGTGATTAAGATGATTGGTTACATTGAGAGTCCGGAAAGCTTGGTTTTCCCTTAGCCAAGAGTTGGCTACGATGTGATTCTCCAGCCGCTCCCGAGCTTTGAGCCATTCATAATGAACTTTAACATGAACAACCTAGACAAGACCGACCGAGTTGCATGGGATGCTAAAATCTGCCGAGGAAAGCATTAAGAAAAGCAGCAATCATGTGATGATGATGCAGAAAGGCAAGGGCAAGCCCTATGTCAAGAGAAGTGCGGTCAAAAGAAAGAAAGCTCCTGATGCGATCGCGAGCAGTTCTAAGGCCAAGAAAGACAAGAAGGGCGATGCTCATCCCGATGCGATTGTTACTATCTGTAAGCAATCAGACATTGGAAAAGGAATCGCCAAAGTACTTGGAGGATCTTGAGAAGAAGAAGGGAAGTACGACTTCCACTCTAGGTATAAATGTTATAGAGATCAATCTTGCTACTTCATCAACTGATTCTTGGGTATTTGATACCGGATCGGTTGCTCACATTTGCAAATCGTTGCAGGGGCTAATAAGAAGTAGAAGTTTGAGGAGGAGCGAAGTGGATCTTCGCGCTGGCAATGGAGCAAAGTTGCTGCTGTAGCTGTTGGCACCATGCCATTGTCTTTACCTTCAGGATTAGTTTTGGAATTGAATAATTGTTATTGTGTTCCATCTCTTTCAAAGAACATTATTTCTGCTTCATGTTTGCAAGCAGAAGGTTATGACTTTAAATCTATGGACAATGGTTGTTCTCTTTATTTCAAAGATATGTTCTATTGTCATACTCCATTGATGAATGGGTTATACGTTCTTACTCTTGAAGGGTCACCGGTCTATAACATTAATGCAAAGAGGCAACGTCCAATGATTTGAATCCCACGCTTATTTGGCATCGCCGCTAGGTCACATAAATGAGAAACGCATGCGTAAGCTCCATAGAGATGGTATTCTGCACTCATTTGATTTTGAATCATTAGAGACATGCGAATCTTGTTTACTTGGCAAGATGACAAAGGCACCTTTCACCGGTCAAGGTGAACGGCAAATGACTTATTGGCACTCGTACATACCGATGTATGTGGACCAATGAGCTTAATAAACTGAGGTGGTTTTCAGATTTCATAACTTTTATCGATGACTTTAGTAGATATGGGTATATCTACCGATGAAGTATAAGTCCGAACTTTGAAAAGTTCAAGGAATTCCAAAATGAAGTGCAAAATCATTTAGGCAAGACAATCAAGTTTCTACGATCCGATCGTGGAGGCGAGTATTTGAGCTATGAGTTTGGCAATCATCTAAAGGATTGTGGAATTGTTCCACAATTGACTCGCCAGAACACCTCAATGGAATGGGGTATCGAACGAGAAATCGCACCTTATTAGATATGGTGCGCCCATGATGAGCCAAAGTGATCTTCCGTTGTCTTTTTGGGGTACGCTTGAAACAAACCGCTCACACTAAACAGGTTCCATCAAAATCGAGAGAAAAGACACCATATGAGATGGACAGACAACGCCCTAGCTTGTCTTTTCTTAAGATTTGGGGATGTGAGGCTTATGTAAAACGCTTACAATCTGATAAGCTCACTCCTAAATCTGATAAATGCTTCTTTATCTGTATCCTAAGGAAACAAAAGGATATTACTTTTATAATCAAGGAGAAGGCAAAGTGTTTGTCGCCCAAGCATGGTGTCTTCTTAGAGAAAGAGTTTCTCTCAAGAAGGGATAGTGGGAGCACAAAGGCAACTTGAAGAAATTCAAGAAACACTGATAATGTTTCAGCTCCTACAGTAACCACAATAGGATGAACAAACCGTTGAAGAACTCGTTGTGGACACACCAACGCCACGTGAGGTCGAAGGTCACGTCTGCACCGAGAGGTACATGTTCTTGACTACTCAACAACGGGACATATTGTTGTTAGACAACGATGAGCCTAAGACCTATGAAGAAGCGATGGTGGGACCGCACTCGAGAAATGGTTTGAAGCCATGAGATCCAAATTGAATCCATGCACAAGAATCAAGTTTGGAACTTGGTTGATCCACCGATGGTGTTAAAACCATTGAATGCAAATGGGTTTTCAAGAAAAGATAGACATAGATGGAAATGTTCACATCTATAAAGCGACAGGCCAAAGGTTTCAAACAAATTCAAGGTATTGATTATGATGAAACTTTTTCGCCCGTCGCAATGCTAAAGTCTACTCGGATCATTCTAGCGATTGCTGCATATTTCGACTATGAAATATGGCAAATGGATGTCAAAACAGCTTTTCTTAATGGAAATCTGAGTGAGGATGTGTACATGACACAGCCCACGGGTTTTGTCGATCCGCAATCGCTTGGAAAGATATGCAAGCTCCAAAGATCCATTTATGGATTAAAGCAGTATCTCGAGTTGGAACATTCGCTTTGATGAAGTAATCAAAGGGTTTGGTTTCATCAAGAACGAAGAAGAGCCTTGTGTTTACAAAAGGCTAGTGGGAGCGCACTCAGATTTCTCGGTCTTATATGTGGATGACATATTACCGATCGGAAATGACATTCCTTTGCTCGAATCTAAGTCTTCATTAAAAAAGTTTCTCTATGAAAGACTTAGGAGAGGCAGATATATTCTGGGCATCAAGATCTATAGAGATAGATCAAAAGGCTAATTGGATTAAGCCAAGATATGCACAATGACAAGGTGTTGAAAAGTTTCAATATGCATGATTCCAAGAAAGGTTTTCTACCTATGTCACATGGTATAAATCTTAGCAAGAATCGGTGTCCTAGTACACCGATGAGCGGGATAAAATGAATGCTATTCCATATGCTTCGCTATTGGGTCCATTATGTATGCCATGCTTTGCACACGCCCGATGTTTCAGATGCTTTAAGTGCTACGAGTAGATACGATCCGATCAGTGAAAGTCACCGATTGTCGTGTAAAGAACATCTTGAAGTACTTGAGAAGAACTAAAGATGTGTTCCTTGTCTATGGAGGTGAGGAAGAGCTCGTTGTAAATGGTTACACCGATGCTAGTTTCCAAACCGACAAAAATGATTTTAGATCGCAACTGGATTTGTGTTCTGCTCGAATGGCGGCGCGGTAAGTCGAAGAGTTCCAAGCAAAGCAGACGGTTCTCGATTCTACAACGTGGCCGAGTACATAGCAGCTTCCAAGTCGCCAAAGAGGTCGTTGGATCAAGAAATTTATTTCGAGCTTGGTGTGATGGCTAGTGCCTCCAGCCTAATGGACCTCATCAGTGACAATAGTGAGGCCATTGCACAAGCCAAGGAGCCTAGATCGCACTAAGTCCAAGCACATTTTACGGCGATTTCATCTCATCCGCGAGATAGTGGAGAGAGGCGATGTGAAGATATGCAAAGTACAAACGGATTTGAACATTGCAGATCCGCTGACAAAGCCGCTTCTCCACCAAAGCATGAGGCTCACACTAGGGCAATGGGTATTAGATACCTACATGGTTGACTCTAGTGCAAGTGGGAGATCATAGTGATATGCCCTAGAGGCAACATGGAGATGTTGTATATATCACATACTATGTTGATGATACATTACTTTGTTCCTTGGAATAGACATCATCATTATTGATCAATGAGTATGTGACTTATTCATGAGACTCTTAAATACTAAAATGTTGCTATTTCTAAATGATCCCCGATCGATATCATATGAGGAACAAATATGATTCAAAGACAAAGATCAGCATATGTATTGATTGATGATCATGTCTCATGGATCATGGTATGGTGATACCAAATCAATAATATGGACATGTGTTAGTGAACATATGTTGGATAGACCTACCATGAGACACTGCAGAGATTCCATGTGTCATCAGTTGGTCTCGAGTAATGTTTATGTAGAATCCTTAGACTTGAGATCATCATGGTTCCCAACATGAGTAGCAGCTTATTTTGGGACTACTAAACACTACTCCGTAACTGGGTAGTCATAAAAGTAGTCTTCGGATTTGCCATGAAACATGTAGTGGGATGTGAATAATCAAGATAGAATTTGCCCCTCTTTATGGGAGAGATATCTCTGGGCCCCTCGATGTAATGGATTATGAAAGTGCATGGCCATGCCAAGGTGATTGAGGAGTCAATCACAAGTTTATAATCCATCACGGAATCGAGAGAGTGATTGAGCTATTAAGAGGATGACAAAGGTCTCGCCTTGAGCTCAATCTATATCGTGAGGCAAAGGGATTCGTACATGAAAGAACATTACAAGTTCAGCCGATATGATCTTTACATATACTTTGGGGTTAATATGTCTTACTAGAGGCCGCTATTAACGTGGTGACCGGAAAGGCGTTTCGGGTCACGACCAAGTATACGTGAACCTGCTGTGGTCGCACGCTTAACGGGTTGGAACACCGATTCGAATATGATTTGGATATGGGCTCAATTCGGATAAAGATCCGAATAGACTCCTAATGGGCCTTGGTCCGCAAGGCCCACGTGAGGAGGTCTATATATATGGAGGCGAGGGGTGAGGGATTCGCCCCGTTAACATCTAGCAAAACCTAGCCGCCACCTCCCGAGCCAAACCGTAGCTGCTCACGAGTGCTAGTACACTCGCGATCGGCGCCCGGCCGGACGTGTGGATACCGGTGAGGCGCCGCTCGTTGCGATGTTGATCGGCGTGCGTGGAGAGACGATCTGTCGGGACGATCGGCTACTTCCACTACTACCTCAACGCGCGTGATTGGATCGGTTTCAATTCTTCTTCCATTGCTGCTGTCTAAGTGGTAACGATCCATGATCTGTCCTTAGCATGATGTTCTTGGGTGCGCGGTAGAAAAGTTTTGTTTTCTGCTTCCGTAGCCTACGCGTATTCCTTTAGTACTCCCTCCACCTATCTCATGGCCTCCTGAGAGCTTCCCCTGAACGACTTAGGGGGTGACATCACCGAGCCACCGAGAGGCCCCACCTACCGCTTCTGATGAGGGGGAGGCCCGATCTTCCGATGAGAAAGATAACTTCGATTTGATATGACGTTGACGATGAGGCTACTTGACCGAGATGACTAAGTCTGTCCTGCAATCACCACACTACACCCTAGTCGATATCAATCGTGTCAAGAACGTGGTTGACCTGAACACGAGGTTCAATTCTTGCAAGAAATCAAAGAACATGCAAGAACAAGATAAAGAGCAATCTGACTATTGCGAATATGAATGAGGAACACAAAAGGGTTGAGGCCTGCAATCACAGTTGTTGGTCTAGTCGACACAAGAACACAGACGAAGTTTCATGGTGAAAAACTAATCTAAACAAGCCTGAGTTATATGGCCAATTTAGCCTCTATTTATAGGGGCACGCAGGCCCTTGCTTATGGAAAGCTTTTAATACATGAAAAGTCATCAAATCATATCTGATTCTATCTCTGTTTCTAAAATCGAAAGATTTTTTTGATGATTTTGACGTGCATAACAGGAATTTTGGGATGGGGCCAGATCTATTAGAAAGAGGGCGAGATAAGTTTTCCATTCCATACTCACACATTCCAAATGGGCTCTTGATGCAAAATATATGAGCATTTAAAGTCGGCCCTGTCAGGCTGAATCAGCGTTGGATTATTTTGGCAATTGCGGTGCGTACAGAAGGAATTTAGAGATGGGACTAAATCCATTGGAAAGTGGACGAGCTCTTCTTTCTATGCTATACTTGCAAACCTCAAACGGATTTTATATACAAAAGTTATGCTCGTTTGAAGTTAGACCTGTCAAGCTGAACCCGAATTGATCTGGAGACCGAATTGGATTCCAAAATATGTCCCACTTGAATTCTTGCTTGAATTGATCCAAAAACAATGTGGTGACCTTGAGCAAGAGTTGGAAATGGTGTTGATTTGGTCTTGATATACTGGTCAGCTTCCCTTTAAGTGGACCCCAACCACAAGCCCGTAGCGTTGATATAATCCTCCTTATATAGCTGCACAAATATGTATTTTCATCTTTAGATAGCATCATATTCTCATTTGAAACAAATTAGAACCGAAGAAATGAATTCACCTTTTGTTTATTCTTGGGAACTATGGTTGTGTGCATTTGATTCTTGCTTGAATTGATCCAAAAGCGACGTGGTGACCTTGAGTAAGAGTTGAGAAAGGTGTTGACTTGGTCTTGATATACTGGTCGGCTTCTCTTTAGGTGGACCCCAACCACGAGCACGTAGCGTTGATGTAATTCTTCTTATATAGCTGCACAAATATATATTTTCATCTTTAGACAGCATCATATTCTAATTTGAAACAAGTTGGAACCGAAGAAACAAATTCATCTTTTGTTTATTCTTGGGAGCTATGATCGTGTGCGCTTGTGGCGTGATCACATCAGCTCCTCCTCACCATCGCCACGGGCAGCAGCAGCGGGTGGCCTTCCATAGCAGCCCCCTCTCCTCCTCTTCCTCTCCTTTCTCTATTCCCTCCACCCCGTTGCGTCTTCTTCAGTAGCAAGCTGTTGGAGGTCACCGTCAGCATGGATCCCAGTGGGTCCAATGCCTCCTTATCGTCCTCAAGGCCCTAAGCTACCTTCATCATCTGGTTTGCTATTGTCGTGCTTCTTCCTTGCTATATCCACTCGGTTTGGCCGAATCTAGTCCTCCGCCGCCCTGGAGTTGTCCATATAGTTGTATCTAAGCTCCTCCTTTTCGTCCATTGCCTCCACTAGCCTCAATCATTCGGGTGTTGCGAGAGTGACGCGTGTGTCCTCTCCATCCCTTCGTTGCAAAACGTTGTTGCAGTAGTAGCGTCAATGGGGGGCTTGACAAATTGGTGGTTTATAGCGGGGCATGCCAAGGAGCACGATATCTCGTGGGGGAGGAGGTGGCACACTCCACCCACGACAGTAGGGTGAGGGTGAGCTGCCAGCCTTGGTCAGCACCGTCAGTGTTGCTCGTCTATGTCTAGGTCATTGATGACGTCCCTGCCATATAAATCATCCGGCTAGGTCGCTCCTTCTTGTCATTGAGTCAGCCGCTAGTGGTGCAACCTGTTGTGGTCACGCGAGGGTGCAACGTGTGTTGTGACAGTGGTTGGGATCGGCTGGCCCGATGTAAATGCGGCTTAGTGGGCATCACAACAGTGGTGGCATGCCACAAGCAGCGCTACGCAGGAGGGCACGGGATATGGTGATGTGCGTTAGGAGAAGAACCAGTGAATCTATCGTTGTCGGGGGTGCTCGTGGTGTGCAGTTGTCCTAAGTAGCAAGTCGCTATTGGGGAGGCTCGAGAGTGGGCACTCATTATTTGATCGCATTTGGTGCAGATCAATCATGGTGGAGCCCCTGTGAGTAGTTGGTTTGGGTCCTTGATTGAGGCAAGCCATTGTTGGTGCGTTGCGTGGCCTTCGGTTGCGCACGGCGGCCATCCCAGTTGCGGCGTCCTGTTGTTGCTTCGTACTTGCTATGGTCTCACATTTTTTGTTGTGGCTTATAATGCTGGTGGTTGCAGTCTAGTGTTGTTTTGGTACTGGTGTAGTCAATGGTATGATGTGCCGTGGTGGTTTCACATTAGTGAACTGTGGTGTGGCTGCTGCCGTGGTGAGCATCCTGGTGTTAATAGCTGCATCTCAAGCCATTGCAAGAGTTGTGGTTCTCCAGTTTTGTGTTTTGCCTTGTGGATAGCTAGTCTTAGGCTTTATTTGTTTATTGGGTTTTTTTGTTGTTGCCTCACAAGGTGCTTGTCTTGTGGGGTGGTTGGTGCTTTGATAGAAGTTCTAGTTTAGGACTCCTTTCCAGTGTTGGTTTCCCCTTTTAGGGCTAGTGTTAGTTCCCTTGTTGTACCCCTTCAGGGCCAGTGTATTTCTCTTCTCCTTGAAATGAATGGTAGAGCTCCTACCCTTAATTTTTAAAAATAGAAAGTTCTTGTAACACCTTGCTTGGCTAGATTCCATGCGCTCTCTCTTACTTTGCACATTTACTACTCCTCTCTCCCTTAGTTTAATTGTGTAAACTTAACGATGGGCCACTAGAAGCTCTAAAGAGCAATAGTGGCCAGTGGGTGTACACACGGCACACTGCTCATTCAAACTCTTTAGGGATGATACATGTGTGGCAGTGCCTAGATAGCTAGTAGCTTTTCTTCTAGGGCAACTCCAAGCATGATGACACCATCATCTGGAGCCTCCTGACTGTCACGGTATCACCGATAGTGACAGGTACGACCAAGGGCCCCATAAACAATGTCTAAGATGGTAGAGCGACTTAGTCAGCTACGTCTAACTTTTGGTCTCACTTGTGGGCATGTCTTGTGTGAGTTGGGAGTACTCCATATAAGCCATGGAGTGCATATGTAAACTATTGATCAATACATTGGAACTCTGATCCCCCAAATTCTTCCTTGATTTTACTCCCTTCTTCTTCTTCTTCTCGAACCCTCTTAATTCTCAATTCCTATCGATTCCATACTATCTCCTCTAGGTATGTAACAATCTAGTATCATAGCCTTCACCTTGGATAAGCCATGCTATTAGACTCAACAAGCCATCAAGATCATGACTCGAAGAAGCCAGGCCATCAATGTGCACCCACATTACAACTTTACATTGCAGAAGAGCTTTTGGATATGTTACAAAAAACAATGAAGTGATTCCGCCTGAACAAGAGAATGATTCTAATGAAGAAACATTAATGTGTATCTCAAAAACAAAGCTATACAGTCTTGAATCAACCCAAATAGTGCATCTTTGGGGCCTTATTGAGGATCAAGAGGTGCTCATGTTAGTGGATTCAGTACTTCTCATAGTTTTATTAGTACCCATGTGGCTACTGAAACTTCAATAGAAGAGAACCTCAATCGCACCTATGAAGGTCAAGGTAGTAGATGGCAGCTTATTGATGTGTCAAAGTGAACTTCCTCGCTACAAATGGTGGTATAAGGGCATACATTCACCACTAACCTCCGCATCCCGCCTCTTGATTGTTATGATGTGTGCTCGATATGGATTGACTTGAAATCCATAGTCCAATGGTAATTGAGTAGGATCATAATCGACTATCATTTCAGCATAAACAAGCTACGATAACATTGCAAGGAGTGAATCCCAATTTTCAAACTTGTCCTCTATTATCAACACAAAGAATCGAAGTTATTGGAGCATAATGTAGTACAACATGTGGTACATTTGTGCTCACTGAAGAAGTTGCAGCCACTAAACCAATGCCAACTGAAATTCAGAATCTCTTGCACCAATATGATGAGGTCTTTGAGGAACCATCGACCTTGCTACCTCATAGGACTTGGGATTACTGATTCCTTTGCTTCCAAGAACCAAACTAGTGCACATTAGAACATATCACTATACTCAAGCAAAACACAAGATAGAAAACCAAGTCAAACATCTCTTAAGATAGAAAAGAAAGTCAAACATCTCCTAAGATAGAAAAGTAAGTCAAAGATCTCTTACAAGCTAGTTTGATCAAGCTGAGTACTAGTCCATTCTCTTCCCTAGTTCTCTTGGTGAAGAAGAAGAAGGAACTTGGCGAATGTGTGCCGATTATCGACACTTGAATGCAATCATGATAAAGACCAAGTATCCCCTACCAGTAATTGACGAGTTAATGGATGAATTGGCCAGTGCTAAAAGGTTTTCAAAGCTGGACCTTCGGGCAGGTTACATTAGTTTCGATTGGATGAGAATGATGAATTCAAAACAATGTTCCAAACGCATAAAATTCCTAATACTACCCTTCTCTAATATATCCTCAAAATTTCAGCCCCCCAAATGCTAGCCCGAGGCCTAAAAATGCTAGCCCACAGCCCAAATGTCAGCCCACAGCCCAAATTTCAGCACAACTGCACAAGCACAAGACATCCACCAGACCAAACCCTAATCCCCATTCCCCAAATCGGAACACCCACTCACCGCCCATCGCCTGCATCGGTGCATCACGGATCACCTCATGTCGCATCGATCCGAGAAAGTGAGAAGAGATCGACCTTGCCGGCGCGCTTTGCTCCGGCGCTGCGCCTGCGCGCGCCTCCACTGCCCGAGCTGCGCAACGCTGCGCTGCGGGCTGTGGGGACTTCCGGACTTTTCTCTGCGCGGCAGCCCGGCGTCGATCGGGGAGGAGCCGGAGCAGGTCTGCTGGCCTCAGAGCCTGGAGGAGGAGGAGGCAGAGGCCGCGCAGGGAGGAGGGGGAGGAGGAGCGAGCGGGAGGAGCGGAGCCGGGAGGACTGGAGCCGAGGAGAGCGGCGAGCGCCGAGGGCCGGGGCCAACCGGCTGGGGAGGAGGAGCGCCCGAGGGGGCTGAACCGCTGAAGCCTGAAGGCAAAGCCGAAGAAGTGGAGTGAGCGGTGCGGTCGGTCTGATTTGGGATTTTTTGAAGAACGCCCGAGGGCCGTAGAGGTATCAAGATCCGATCCTTAGGTATATATTTTTTTTATAAGTATGTGGTGACCGGTGAATGTTATATAATATTATATATTTAATGTTATATGTGGTAAATAAGTATGAATGAGATTTGCTATTTAATGTTATATATATTTGTATAATGTGGTGAATGTTATATAATGTGGTGCTAATTTTTTTATGTTTTAAAATGTTATATATTTAATGTTATGCATATGCTATTTAGGAACTAACTAAAAAGATTTAAGGATACAAATTACAAAATGAAGAGGAGTAAGACATTGTCATCGTATTTTCCAACACAAGAAACACAGTCAAACCAATCTCCAGAAGCAGAAACATTAGGAACTGGGGCTAGTAACACTGGGCAAAACATTCAGCTTAATCCAAATGATATTGTTGCTGATCCTGGGCTTCGAAAATCGATAGAGGAGTTGGATGTAAATATTAGAGATGCCGCTAGAAGAGAGTATTTGCAATTGGGACCATGCCAACCAATTGGATGTAAATTTCCATGGAGGGAACAGGGAAGTCAAAAGAGGAGATTTCAAGAATCATGGTTCAAGAAGCATGATTGGTTGGAATATAGCATTGCTAAAGATGCAGTTTTTTGTTTTTATTGTTATCTCTTTAAGCAACAAAGAGCTGAAAACTATGGTGTTGATGCTTTCACAAAAATAGGATTTAATTATTGGAAGAATGGAACTCAATCCTTTAATGAACATGTTGGTAAAGTCAATAGTGCTCATAACAAAGCAAGAAAACATTGCGAGGCTTTCAAAAATCTGAGGCAAGATGTGGGTTATGTGATGACTGTTGCCACCAAGAAGGATGAGGAAGAATATAGAGCCCGTGTTACTATTATGTTAGCCATTTCAAAATTTCTTCTATTACAAGCTCTTGCTTTTCGTGGACATGATGAATCATCTAGCTCGAACAATAGGGGAAACTTCCTAGAAATGCTGAAATGGTATAAAGAGAGGGATGAGAAAGTTGCAAAATTGCTTGACAATTCTCCTGGGAACAATTTAATGACATCACCATATATACAAAAACAATTGTGTAAAGCATGTGCAGAAGAGACCACCAAAGCCATTATTAATGATATTGGGGATGCATTTTTCACCGTACTTGTTGATGAGGCTCGAGATGCATCTATCAAGGAGCAAATGGCTGTGGTTTTGAGGTTAGTAGCTACATCTTACGCTCTTTCTATAATTGATAGTTTGAGTATGTTTAAAGTATATTAACAATGATTTCTTGTCCTATGCAGGTATGTCAATAATAAAGGGCAGGTAATAGAGAGATTTCTTGGGGTTCAGCATGTTTCTGATACGACATCATCTTCATTAAAGATGACTTTGGATGGTATGTTTTGCAAACATGGTTTATCTATCTCTAGATTGCTTGAGGGACAGGTTATGATGGAGCTTCAAACATGAGAGGACAATTCCATGGATTGCAAAGACGCATATTGGATGAAAATCCATATGCTTTTATATACATTGCTTTGCACATCGCTTGCAATTAGTGGTTGTTTCGTGGCTAAGTGTTGTTCTTGTCTTGGATTTCTTTAACTACATCACCTTGATT
>JAYEVJ010000336.1:0-257838 GCA_036346265.1 Melocanna baccifera
CTTTTCTTGTTCCTTCTTTACCCGAAATGGCACCGATCACTCGTCAAACTAACATGGCAGAACAAGAAGGGGCGGATCCACGTAGAACTACAGGAGGACACCGGGTCTAAAGTAGTTTTGTCTTATCAAAAGCCACAATCACGTAGGTGAATTTGGGGAACTTTGACGTACCAAGGCCAAGAAACCGGCCGAATTCGCGGGTCCTCCGCCAAATTCCGCCGCGGAACGCCCGAATTGGGGAATGGGGGCCGCCGGGTGCAGCTCGGCCGGCAAGATCGGAACTTCGCGTCGGCAGTGGACTGATGGGGAAAGATCGGTGAGTTGGTGTTTTTTTTTTTGCTCCCGGCGAGCTGTGGAGAGAGAACTCCGCGAGATTCTCCTCCTCCCTCTCCCCCTACGTGAGCCTACGGGAACGGAGCGTTTGCTGCCCGAACCTGCCCAGGGCAGTTAAACCGGTGCACTTTTTTCAGTTTGATCCTTGTTCTCTAATTTGGATTTTGGGTGGGACACCCTGTTATCCGATCTATTTTATTTAATATTTATATAAAAACGTAAATATGATAAATAAAATTTATATTTAAAAATATTCATCATATTCATACATTGTGGATGCCCTTATATATATGCTTATCACGGTCACCAACGGCGCCCAGTGATCTCAATGACTGGACTCCTGGCGCCTCCCTAGTGGTGCAAATCACATGGTCGAAAAGACAGTGATCTTTTTCGCGCTAGCCGCTTTCCCATTTGCTTAGGCTGCTCATTTCGGCTTCAACTTCTAGCTTCACTTTTTCACTATTCATCGCACTATTCACTAACTCGATTCTGGTGTTTTTCAAACTAACTACTGTATTTTTTCAACCAAAAAACAAAAATCATCGCTATTCCGATCACACAGATCTGATCTCAAATTCTCAACCCCATTATTCGGATATTCTCAACGGTCAACACCCCACATTACCTCTGGCTTGGCTAGCGCGTTCGCACTACCAACTAATGCTCACTATTCACTCTCACTGTCTCGCTCGCTCGGCTGCCCCTAACACCATTTTCCCCATTTCCATGGGCGCGGCCGACGGTGCTGCTGCTCTGCCATACCCTGCTGCTGCTGACGGCGAAGCTACCAAAGCAATGCTAGAGCCCAAAGCGAGGCCGAGGCGGCGGAGGAAGGCGGCCGGGCAGGCACGGGGGGAGTTTAGGCGATTGGAGGCGCCGCGGCACAGCCAGGCGAGCTCGGCGCGGCGGTGTCGGTGGGGGCCTTGGAGGAGTTGAAGCCGGGCCGTGAGATTTGCGTCCTACGTTGCCCTTTGTAAGATGAAAATCTGAGTTGGAGTTGGAGAGCCGCCAGAGGCCGATCTACAATGGTTTCTAAATCGTCAAGCAAAGCCAAGGAAAAACAGATAAGAATGTAAAATACATGAATGATAGTATGATACTAGTTATATTTCTAGGTCTAGAAAATCACTTTAGGACATGAGCCCTTTTTCCATTAAATTAGATTGTGCAAGTTCGGAGTTCACTAGTTCAGGAATCACCAATGCAGGATGAGCAAATTTGAGCAAACATGAAACCTGAATTTG
Source organism: Melocanna baccifera (assembly GCA_036346265.1). Classification (NCBI taxonomy): domain Eukaryota; kingdom Viridiplantae; phylum Streptophyta; class Magnoliopsida; order Poales; family Poaceae; genus Melocanna; species Melocanna baccifera. The sequence continues at coordinate 1,581 of JAYEVJ010000336.1, forward strand.
CTTTTCTTGTAGATTACAATGGCATCTGCAACTGAAAGTGATGCCAATGCGAATGCCAGTGCCAGTGGTGGTGCTTCCATGCATGGAAAGGTTCAAAGTATTGTTAGTGAGAATATGTAGCAGAGACAGTGAGTGGTGCTGGTAATGGTAGTGGTAGAACAGTAGAAGGTGTGGCCAAGAAAATCAAGGAATGAAAGGAAAAGAAGTTAACATCGAAAATTTGGAATCACTTCACGCGTAGTTTTGTTGATGTGAGGGAGGAGGACAAGATTGTCAAGAGAAAGATGACAGAATGCCACTAATGCAATATTGTTCTTTGTGTTGACAATAGCAAAGGTACGACACATCTATGGAATCATTACAATGCAAAACATAGTGACCAAGCACAACTTAATGTGAGAAAATTAGGAAGGGATGTCAATTTAGATGTTGGCAGTATGACGAGGAACTTAGTGTACACAAATATCATCTTGCTATTGTCATGCATGAATATCCATTCAACTTCTCCGAGCATGAATACACAAATGACTTTATCAAATCATTGTGCCCTACATTTCCTATAAAATGCCGCAAGACTACTAAGATAAGGATAATGGATATTTTTGAAAAAGAGAAGCGAAAAAGTTTTCTTCAATTTTCCTCTCTTACCTGCCGATTTAGCTACACAATGGATATGTGGACTTCAAATCAAACCAAGGGGTACCTATATGTCACTTGTTATTGGATTGATGATGATTGGAAAATCCAAAAACGAATTATAAACTTAATGCATCTTGAGGGAAAACATTCGGGGGCAAATTTGAGCACTACATTATGGAAAAAATGGTGGAATGGAACACTGAGCATAAGTTATTTGCTTTGACCTTGGATAATGCGTCTTCATGATGTTTGTGTGACCCTATATTTGGTGATATGGACTCGTTCACTCACAAGGCCAAAGGATTGCACTCAAACAAATGCCTGATGTGTGGAAATGGAAACATCTACTTATATTAGTTACATTTTGTTTTATTCTGATGGCAATGTTCCACCACCACCCAGCGCCCATGCCCCATGCTCCACCGCCGCCTAAGCTCGCCTCGCCGCATCGCCCAGGCTCCAATTATTCTGGGAGAAGCTTTTATTGACAAAATTTATTTCTATTGGTTTTACTTCATTTTATTTGTTATTCATTTTCTCTCTCGTAAAACATGCTAGTGTACATCGATGAAACGGGAGTAGGAGAAGGAATTGGAGCAGAGAAGAAGTCCTGAACCCGAAGGTGGTAGATTGGTAAGACTTTGAGCAAGAAAGCAAGTCACATCTTTGATCATGTTGATCCCATATACTATAATATACTATTCTTGTAGTTAATAGGATGCATAATTATTTTGGTAAAAAGCATTTTGATAATAAACTTGTTAGTAGTCATGGCCTATTACTAATATTGGTAAAACCCTCCATGATTGACATATCATATCCACCTCAACAAAGCCCTAGGTTAGATGCTAGGTTATTATATACTATTGTAAGGTCGAGGAAGCTAACTAGGGGGTGAATAGGCACTTTTAGAATATCTTTCAATGGCTAAAACTGAGTTTATATGTGAAAACGTAAATCAAATCGATTTTACACAATAAAAGTCTAAAATATCTAGTTTCACCTAAGTACACCAACACCTTAAGTCTTATGTCAAGATTTATAATTCTAGGATAACAAGCAATCAATTCAATTTCTATGAACATCAATTGCAAGTATTTAAATTGAGCACAATAAAGCAAACCATGGTTGACACGGTCTCTTTTTACTGTGGTGTTTGGAGACTTGCCGGTCTCCCCTAATCCACATTGAGATAAGCCCAAAAGAATTAGACTAGCTCTACGAATTAAGCCAACCACCTCAATTCCACTAGTGATAGCTCTTTCCCCCTCTAGATAGATGATTAACCTTCATAACATGCTAGACCTTCTCACAAACTTTTTTGATAAGATCACCAGACTACCACGCCTCTAAGTCATCTAGAAGTCAGCAATATCAAAGAGTAACAAATTGTAGATGCTCACTTGAATGAATCAAGTTCCAGAGCTCAAGGATACGAAATCCACCACCAAGTGCAATACATGCACTTGGATTTTTCTCTCCAACCTCACTAAATGTAATACATTGTCGAGACCCGAATATGCAAATCTGGACTCTCTGTGTATACCATACTAGTCTAAGATCATACTAGTACACACAGTGTAACATAGATAAAATATCGACTATATACACGATAAAGTAAAAGAAAAGACTCAAATATTAATAATTATCAAAATACGATCTTATGGCCAAACTTACAACTTACTAGCCTGAAGGGCTTAAATCTTGTAGTAGAAAATAGAAATAAGTATAGTAGCCATTCGACATACCCACAGGCTATCAACTAGGAAGCGAAGTCCTAATCTATGAAGTCGTTGAAGTATCCTCTCTCTAGTGCCTCCTGTTGATATAGCTCCTCCTCAACTAAGTAACAGTGAGCATAAAGCAGTGAGTACATTGGTACTCAACAAGTTGTTTGTGACAAACGAATGCAATATAATATGTAAAGCTTACCAATGGATGGTTGAAAGGTTAATTTACAGAAATTAACAATTTAAAGTAAATACAATAAATAGATTGAGCGAATTTTAAAGTAAAATGATGATAAGTAAGTAATCAACAGAATTGAATAATCCACTTGTGAACTACCCATTCACAAGCTAAATCACCAATGAACTAATCATTCACTTTCCAAAGATAAACGACCAAGTTTTTATGAAAACTCTACTCCTCATGTGAAATCACCAGTATTGTCTATAACCGAGGACACGGCTATTCGAATGGTGTTACACTCTGTAGAAGTTGCACAACTGTACCTACACAATGTGATTAGCCTCGTACTAAAAAAATCATAATAAAGTCATTACAATGTTCAAACTCAATCTCAATTCTGCCCGCTAAGGTTTCACCGTCGAGTAGGCTCCAACTAAGTCAATAATTGCCCCCTCTTGCACCTCATAAAAATCAGTAACCATGTTCAATTCAATGGTGAAATTGAAATCAAAATATCACAAATTAATTAGTTAGATCTATTTCATATTAGACATGTGATTTGCATGGTAAGGCTCAGATTAATAGTGCATAAAGTTAAGTCCTTAATATTACTCAGGTGAAACTTCCACATCCCTCAAAGTGAATTCATACTTCCCTCTTTACTGCACGATTACTCACCTAAGTAAAAATTAATGTTGTATAACCAACACCAATGACACACCAATATTATGGCACATAAATTTTATCGTTGTGGCTCCAACTATGATTCAATATCTCATTAAGTCAAATTAATCAATTTATCATATATGATGATGAACCTATCGAAACTATAAGTATGGCTAATCATATTTTATCGTGCAACCCATGTGACAACTAGTATGGTATTACTAAATAATTTTCCATCCTATGGTGATAATGGTATTATGGTATTCAAATTATCAAATGAGAAATTAATCAATTGGGTTTGTAATAAAATAGCGATGCATGATAATTTAAAATAAATAGATAATTAATAGATTAAAAACTAGATCCAATATGATCAAAGAACATAACTTGCCTTGGCCTTACTCAGTTATGAACTCTTGATGTTCTGGTGGTGCTCTCACTTCAAAGAATGGTGTCAATCGAAGTTAGGACGGAAAAGAATGGGCTCTTAAAAAATTAACTCTAAAAGAAAATACTAGAAAATCAGAAAAACTACTGTGTTGTGGACTCGGTGCATGAAATAGCGGATTCGCGGTGGATTCGGTTCACGGAACAATGCATGATGACTCAGCTTGCTGACGCGGCAGCTAGGGCTGACGTGACAGTTGACTGGCCTGACATGTGGCTGACAGATGGCATTACAATTGACATGGCTGATAACGTGGTAGGGTGACATAGCTGACACGTGGCATGTTGATGTGGCATTCGACGTGGTATCTGGGATGGATCGGGTGCTGACGTGGCACTGATATGGCTGCTGACGCGGCTCGGCTGGCTCACGGGTTCATGGAATAGTGGCAACTGACAGGTGGGACTCGACTGTCAGTGGCACGATGCATGGCAAACTCGGTCCATGGAGAGAGCAAACCATCGCGGGGGTACGGGTACGGGGTGACATCACGATGATCCGACGGCGATGGACGAGTCACGTGGATGGATTTCGGCCGTTGGCACAGATCTGATCGGACGGTGGCTGAGGGTGATCGGACAATCGAAGCTACGACACGTGGCATGGCACGAGGCACGGCGCGCTTCGTGGAAAACGGAAAATTGTAGAGGTTCAAGCCATCAACAAAATCTGTAGGGACAAGAATTGGCCATGGATGCAAATTCTTAGAACTACATGTATATCCGGTGCAGTTTTATGTTCTGCTAACTTCAATTGTTGGAACTATCACATCTGTTGCAGGCTCAAGAGATTGCTTGCAAGAGAGGTGCCTCGATTTCATCTTAAGATATGATCCTGACTCTAAACGAGCTGGTCGTTTAGACAATAACCCAAGGTTAGAGTATTTTGGATTTGGAGGTTTCCATTGCAGGAATCTTTAGAACAATGCCCGGAATATTCCCTTCACGTTGCCCTTGGACTAGTCACTTTTGTGAGCAATGGGTTTGTGGAGGGGTTCGGTTGGGCATTAGGGCATAAACAAATGGGATTGAGGTGGATGATGACAACTACAAGTCGTTGTAGAGAGCCTGCAATCGAAAATTTTAAACTTTGACTGCTAATACAACGAACGTATTTACACCTGTTTTCTGAAAGTAGTACTTATAGATTCATCATGAAACACTTTTTTAATAACTTCTTTGACATATTATGGTTGAAATCAGTCAAAGTGTATCTTGGAGACCATTTCATTGACCAAAACAACATACATTGTGAACAGAGGGAGTATTTTTTAGGGTGTTCACATTGGTTGCGACTGATGATGTAACATCCTAAATTTCTAGGGAATTAAAATATAAGTAAAATTTATAATTTTTTGCATGCATCTTATTTTCTTGAATTTTATTGGATTTTCTTTGGAAAAATAATTTGCAAGCACAACTTTTTGAAAAAAATGAAGAATATGCATTCGATAGAATTCAATTTGAATTCAAAATCGAATCTGAAAAGGTGATCCTTAAAGTGTCCTAGGAGAATTTACACTATAAATCATCTAAAAATAAGATAATGGCACAGGAAATGAAAATTTGAACATTTTTGAACATATTCCAAAAATTGCTCAAATCAAAATAATGCATGAAACACAAAACAGAGACCTTCCAAGAATTTTTGAGAAAAATAAAAGGATAAATTCTAAAAAATACACAATGATTTGAACTATGTTGGTAGCCTCCACAAAAATTTTCATAATTTTTTAAGCTCGTCTAATGCATCTAAAAATTTCTCAAACCTCTCAGCCGAACCAAAGACACTTTTACTCACTTATCCTTTCCGCTTTCCATTTGCAAAGGTGTGGTCTTGAAAACCCATCTTCTCTCTGTCCATTTAAATCACGATGCTAACAAGTAGGACCAGACCCTACCCGTCAGGTCACCTTACCTCGCTCGCTAACACGCCGGTAGCGTGGCGGCGTCGTTGTCCACTCTCGCATGCCCATGCTAGCTCCGCCATGGCGTGCCACTGGATTTTGACATAAGCCCGTGGTTTCCTGCTCACCTACCCGCCCTTGCCGCGCTGAGTCTCCCTCATCATTATCTCTTCTGCGCATCACGCACCGCCGAGAAGAATCAGTCACGCCAGCTCCACCATTCTCGCGAGATCTTGTGAAGCAACTCTCGGCCATCTCGTCCCTATAAAGCCTCCTTACCATGTCATTCTCCCTCAACTCACCCCCTAGTCTTTTACACGTATTTCCAGAGTTCCTCACTCTTTGAAACGCCGAGAAACCGAAGTCATTCACGATGCCGACGAGCATGCCACTGTGTTCTAGGATCTCAGGTGAGCTTCCCCTCTTCCCAACCGCACCATAGTGTGGCCATCGTCCCTCTAAGCTCCATACTCACTTAATCGCATTTGCCGTGCAGTGAATCGTCGAGCCAAGCTTTCTTCTTCATCTCTGGCCAAGAGTGTTGCCTCTAGCCATTCTTCCTCCTAGGTAAGACCCTGGTCGATTCCTTGCTCTCCGAGCACCTCCTCCTAACAAGCAAGCTATTCCAACCATGCTTTTGACCGATCTTTCACCACAGTGAGCAATTGTCGTGCACATCATCGCCGCCACCGCTGCTCCTCATCGTCCAGCCACTCGAAAGCTTCTCCAACATCACCAACCCCCTAGGTAGACTCTTGTTAGTCCCTAGAGATGCTCGTGTGCTCGTTTGATTTGGGAATCCCCCACCATTACCTAGCTTTCACCATAGCCATTCATGGCGCCACTGCATGAGCGTGGTGCCAGCGAAGCCTAGGCGACCATAGGTCCCCATGCTTGCCCTGTAGCATCCCCTAGCCTCCCTAGAGCTAACACCACACCTAATTGCCCTCTCCTACACTCCTTCACTCGCGCTATTGCCAACCCAAGACACTTCACCACTCCACCACTTCGCATTGCCACCTTCGTCCATCGTCGCTGCCCAGTGGTGTGCTGTGACACCACCCTTCCATTTTACCCATGTCAAAGCTACTCTGCCGAAATTTTAATTAAACCAAAAAGTAAAATATGAGTTACTAACACATAGAACCCACACGGTAAATAAATAAGTAAAATATGATTTAAACTATGTGAGACTGACATGCATGGCCCACATGTGAGGAATTTCATAAAAATGAATAAAATAGAAAAGTCGTATTTTGTTATAAGAAAGTTCGCTTTGTCTGTTGGAAAGCGTATTCTCAAAAGAATATTTGTGAAAGTTGGCTTTCTTTGCTAGGAAGCGTATTTTTTAGAAGTACGCCTTCGACATCACCACTTTTAACAATTTTTAGAATTTATAAACTGAATAAAATTCAAATGCTATAACTTTTGCATATGAACTCCAAATTAAGCGATTTTAATCTCTAGATTTTTTTTAAACCATGCTCTGTCTAAATGTGCAATAATATTTAGATTTGGTCTCTGTTTGAATTTGTTTAGCTCTTATTTGTATTTATTTGGATTTTATCAAATAGATACCATCGCGTTGGACAATTTTGAGAACACTTCCGAGCAATTCTCTGAGCAACAACAACAAGGCAAGTACCCCCTTGGATTATGTTGATCCTAATATTTTAATTATTGTGTATTGTTTATAAAATCTATTATGCATGCATGTATGTTTTATTAGAAATTGCTATGATGTGGGTAACGGTAGTTATAATGACTTGTATGCATTGCACCTCCTTGCAAATTTGATATCCTTACTGTTGTAACCCATAGGACATGGTTTAGATAGTAGCTAATACCATTTTAGGTATATTGTATTGAGTCTATGGTCTAGATAATTAGTCATGCACTAGTTTCACTGAGTTTGATCATTCGAAAAAATTTAGACATGGACATGGAAAATTTCAAAATATTGGACTAGAGGAAGAATCTCTATTAGTTTGGTATAAAATAAAATAAAAAATCCTAGATTTAGATGCGGGTGAGTTATATTATGAACTGATGAATGTGAGAAGATATCTTGCAGATAGATAGAGGGGATTCTCGCTCGGGTCAATTTAGGGTTGAACGCTATTGCCATACATCTAAGTCACACCGCATAACCATATGTATTATATGGGCTCTGGCTTTAGCTAATTAAGTTGTCTATAACTGGTCTTGTATTTTGGTAGGCCGAAGTAGAGAGGACATTCCAGGAAGGTTTGCTTGTAGGGGCTCTTTTCACCAAGATGTTGGGACTAAAACTTACCAATACAACGGTAAATTCTCACTTAGAGAAAGGACAAGCCTAAGTGAGTGTTTTTCATTCATCAGGCTAGTGCAAAGTTTGGAGTAGATGATGTAAAGGCTATATGACAATCAATTTTGTCACACGCCCAAGGAAGCGTGAAGTTATCGACAGTATATTTGATATCTCATGTGGGTAAATTTGTACAACCTCTTAAGAGTGTTTAAAACTATTTAAATAACCATGCTCATGGTCATGAGCATGCTTGGATACAACCACAATGGGTATAGTTTTTATTTTTACAAAACTATTTCGTTGGAAATATTGGGATGGCATGTACGTGTCGTATGTGCCAAGCCCATGGTTAGGAATTATTCGATGTTCACAGCCAAGGAGGGATGTGAATGGATATAATTTACTATTATTAAAGTTATATAAATGTTATTTCATTACATGTTAAATGCCCTTTGCAATTCCTTTGCAACTTACTACTTATTGATATTACAAATTAAACTTACCTCATGTTGAAAATAACTTGTAGCATAGAGCCTTATTCATTGTTAGCCTTGCATATATTTATATGTTGTGATGCACCACAAGTTTTGCAGAGCACACAATATACTCAACTTTGCTTAAATTATTGTTGTTGGAGAATGAGAAAAATAACATGCCAACGACGTGTATTTTGCCTCGGCACTAGGGAATACAACATAGGTCTTTCTAGGGCCTAACGCTTGTCGGATGCCTATGAGCTATGGTGGGCCACCGCTGGACACTTCATTTATTTACTTATCCTCCATTGCACTTTACTCTTAATAATGTTATTTATTTGGCCGATCGACCTTATGTGGTAAAATTTATATATGTAAACATGTACATACCCATTTTGTTGTAAATTAATTATATCGATGTATATGGATGAGATCTCAATGTTGTAAATGTGTGTACTAGCCACTAATCATGGGAGTATCTGAGCACATACGAGGATTTTGAGTATTCTACACCTAGGGTCCCCACGGATGGTTTTTGGCAGAAAATAAATAGTAAGGGCTGAAAAATGGCTTTTAGAAGGAGTGGGCAAGTGGTGAAAAAAGTGAGAGAGAGAACTTGTGGTGATAAGAGCGAAAAGTCAACATGAACAGATTTATATGAAATTGGTGATAGTCATGCATGTTAAGGATATAATTGGATTACTTTATTTGTTTCCTTATACGTCTGGATTTTCTTATTCGTATATGGCATATTCCTGTAATATCCTTTTGTACTTCCTATATATATATATATATATATATATATATATATATATATATATATATATATATATATATATATATATATATATATATTGCCCATTGGGCCTCTTCAATATCCCGTTGTCAGTCTTCCACAACACGAGCTACCGCCACCTCCTCTTCACGGATCGCCACTGCCACTCGATGCCCTTGGCCATCTCCATGACTTCCCTAGGTCAAACTTGGCCACAGTTCTCTCTGTCCACATGCTTCGCACCGTGGCCACCACCGCGCAGGCGTCTAGCTTGGCCGCCTCGGATCTAGCCACGCACAGCCTTGGGTTCAGCTACCTCAAGCTCCAAAGATGGTCGATGATGAGGGCTCTTTGGGCATGTCGCCACTCTAGCATCGGGCCGCCATCTCGGCCACCACGTGCGCCATCGCTGCGTCGATGCCCGCCTACACCGGTGCCTGCCCCGGCGTTGCACCGCCACCAGGTTTCCTCCCGACCATCGCCAAGGCTGGATCCAACCATCTTCGAGCCGGATCCGGTCATCTCCACCGTCGTCCTTGACGCTCTAGGCCATCGCCACCCCGGATCCGGACGCCACCGCCGTCGCTGTGAGCCACCTCCTACTCTCCCTAAGCAGATTTGGCATTGTCTCCTCTGCCCAGTCCCACTCGTATCGGGTCGCCATCGGGCTGGATCTTGCCCTTCTTGTCGTGCTCAGGCCCAGGGAGCAGCCTCCTTGGTTGTTGTCCATGCTTGCGCCGTCGCCTCCACTTTCGGGCCGTTGCTCTTCCCACCGGATCTGGCCCTCCACCACGGCAGTTGCCCTCCACCGCCTACTACCAGGGCCCTATCGCCCTGGCCCCTACGAGCGCGAGCCGTGTACTCGGCTTCTCACTACCGCTGGTGCACGCCCAGAGGAAGGGGAGGGGAAGGTGGGAGAGGAAGAGAGATGGAGACATGGCCCACATGAAGATCATTGTCTGTTATGGGGTATAACGGGATATCTTTGTGGTGTTGCTTTTTGAGTGCTTTTTGTTCTTGTGGTAGCGGCCAGGTGGACAACAGCCTTGCTATACCGTTTGCCGGCTTTCTTCGTGTTGGTGTTGCAGCTGCTAGCATCCACTGTTTGAGTCATTTTTTAGTTTTTCATTTGCGTCTATCCCAAGTCCATGGCTTCTAACTTTAAGTTCGTTCAAGCTATACGAGTCCATAAATTTATTGTCCATCATAAAAAAAATAGGAATTTTCTTTTGTATGGCAGTAGCTGCCACTCTTCTCTCTGAGCTGCGTGCAGATCGTAGAAATCGTTATGATACCACCGCTTCTCTAGCTGCTGCTCCGAGCTTCTAAGGCCGCCGTACTTCTCCTACACCTTCTATACTGCGCCACCGCCGTCTTAAGCTTCGATTTGCGCCGCTATACTTTTATCTATTCCTCTTCAGCTTGATTTGACATATTTTTCAAGAGCTGCACACTACGACGACATTATCAAAACTCGAACTTCAAAATTTTCCTTTTAGTGATAACCTATTTTCAAATACAACGTTATTGCATACGTATTGGGGGATGTTAAGGATATAGTAGGATTGCTATATTTGTTTTCTTATATGTCTGGATTTTCTTATCCGTATATAGCATATTCTCTTGTAATATTCTCTTGTACTCTCTATATATTGTCTATTGGGCCTCTTCAATATACACATAATATGCATAACAATGCAGTCCTTCCTGTTCAAATTTTGTGCAATAGATGAAATTTAGAAAGGGTAGTGGTTTGATCAAACTAGGAACCATTTCGAGATGCAGATCATGCGGAAAAGGTTGATAGTATTCTATGAATCCGAACTCAAAAACGAATCTGAATGTGACTGAAATGCACGATCTTCACATTCACATGTATCACTTTTCAGCAACCAATCTTCACATGTATCACTTTTCAGCAACCAGTGATATGAAATGCCGTCGTAACTCCCTTTAAATTTTTACCTCAAACTCAAAAGTTTCCCTATTGTCTAAGAAAATGAAAAAAAAATTGTATTGTAGTTATAATCTGTCATTCTGATATTGACCATTTTTTTACTTATTATTTTTCAACAGAAACAAGGGAATAGATTATTGGGGAGTCTAGACTTTCTTAATCTAGAAAATAGTTCAGCTCTCCACTGAAGGTTTGTAGGCCAAGTGTTACAGCATGAGCGAATGGGCTAAGTCTGTCTACAATGGCAATTACCATTAGTTCTGAAGCGAATGGGGTAATAGGAACACTGGATGGTTACATGTGCAGACATAAAAATAGAAACTGATCTTCGAAATGTGCTAAATGGATTATGTGTTAAAAGATGTTAGAGCCAGAATCCCATGATAATAATAATAATATGATATATCAATAAAGGCACTTGATCTAGCACATTAGGCATTTTGTACAAACATAGGTTGGTTTTGATTGATAAAACATGAGAGAGAACCTTGCTGCTTGCCATGCACTAGCGAGGCAACAAGTCTGCCACTGGAAGATTGGTAGACCATTTCCCTCACCGTTCCGGAATTCGACATGACTACCACGGACAACGAAGCCGGCACTGCATCCAGATTTTGTCGACGACACGGCTCAACAAGACTTGCGTTTGAGCTCAGGTGACTTCTGGAGGAGCAGCTGGCCTTCCATGCCTGAGGGAGAAGGTTTGCCTCCTGGATTGTGCAGGTTGATCGAGCTGACGGAGAGCTGGTGGAAGACGGAGGAGCTCAACGCGTCGGTGGGAGCACCACACATGGCTCCACCAGAGGATAGCTCCGGCAGATCATGGTCGGAGATGCTGAAGCCACTCGAGGCAAACTGCTCGGAGACAATCTTGCATGCCTTCTCTAGGAGAGTGTCGATGTACTTCTGGTACGCTTCCATTCTGATCTGCACATGCTTCTGGACCTGATCATGGGAAAGAAAACAGTCAATTATTGTGTGTTCAACATCGCATCCCTAATTTCGAGCAAAATCTAAAAAACGACAGGCCTTCTATGGAGCTATTCAAGTTGCGACATTTGAAATGGTATCAATCATAGTGTAGAAATTGTTACAAAATGATGCATTCCACACAATGGTTAAGAGAAGCCCCAAAATGAGCACAAGTCAAGGACCTTCTGTTCTCAGTTTTTCAGCGAAGATCAGCCTCTCAATTCATCATTTGCTTTGGAGTCTGCAGTTTTTATTTTTAGGAAGCAACCATTTCATTAAGACATTGATTTGCCAAACTAAAAGCAACATTTAAACATACTGCCTTCAACCAATAACCCATAGATGGTGGATGCACGCTTCCACCAGAAAGATTTGACTATTCTTGCTTTCTGTTAGGGGGGATGATGGATGCTCTCTCAACTAAACCCAGATACAGCATATTCATTGTAAGGTGAGTAAGCGGATCCAGTACAAAACAGCCAGGCAAGCCAAGCCTGCCCAGGATTCTGCATCCTTGACAGAGAATATACAAAAAAAAATCAAGTCCAAGCTTAATGTCTAAAGTAAACAAATGCATCAAAACTATTGGAGCAAATACTGAAGATGGTGAACACTAGCACTTATTTTCTTGTCCGACAGCATGCAGGGGACTAATCCCAAGAACATGATAGAACAAGCACTCAAAAAGTTACCAACACTTGCTCATGCAGTCTTCGTTGCACTTCCATCTGTGCTCTTAGTGCCTCTTTGACCTCTTGACTTCTGCAGCAAGTAATTGTGACATTTAACTCTTTCAATTAGCACCATCAGCAAAATTATTATAACACTACTCATATTCTGCCGAGAAAAAGAGGAAAAAAATGTGCTGGACTAGGAGTAGCTCATGAAGCTTACTCTTTCACATCTTGAGTCGAAACTCCAGGAGAGACACTCATTCCACCTTGAGCATCTAGAAGATAGGACGCTGCTGTCGCTGCAATTTGGGGGAAGGCAAACCCAGAACAGGGGTCAGAAGTTAGTACAAGACCCATCAGAACACTTTCAGTGTTATTTTTCAAGTCAGAAAACCACATATTCATACTATTCATGAATTTCTTTACAAATTCATTGCATAACATATGATACATAGTTACGTACAATTTCCCATTAGATATGCACAAGTTATTTTATTAAGTTACTGGTGATTGACATGAGGAAATCGTACATCGAACTACTTTAATTAATGCTTGTGAGATAAATAGTGCCACTAAGCTTTGGTTTCCATGCAAGCAAGACAGATGCATGCTAAACATTCCATAAAGGGGTATAACTGCAGCGGAAAAGTGCAAGACAAGAATATGTCAAAATTAGCTCAATTCAATTTGCAAACATTTCCGTGTTAACATGACACAATTAAGCAATAATGTAAACAAACACTATAGTTACTATTGCCAATAGAGCAAGATCATGTTTAAAGTCTTTTTTCCTCTTTCATTGTGTCACGCCCTAAAGAGCACAACTGATGGGTGGGTTCTTTTCGGCTACGGCTTATGATTTATGGCTTTTGGTCTTAGCGCAAGCGCTTATGTAAACAAACATAATGCCGATAAACCGCTTCAAAAAGGTTGTTCCCATAAACCACTTCGAAATGGCAACAAAGAAGCTATCCCGTTTGTTTGGGGAAAGCAATAAGCCATAAGTTAAAAGAACTAGGTCGATAACTATGCATCACGAGCAGTGGGTCCAGGACCTCGACGGCTAGGAGCCATGGTGCTAGGGAGAAAAGGCACATGGAAGAAGAGAGAATAGACAGAAAGATTGGAATACTTCTTGCTTGCAGAAAGATTGGAATACTTCTTGCTTGCCTTTTATTGATAATTCCATCCACTTATGTAGAGGGGTTACAACTTCAACTAACTCAATCTCTTCTTTCCTAACTTATCTCTTAATTCTTAATGTCCTAACTTGATGGCAAAGAAATAGGATGCGCCAGCCCTAGGAAGAATCCCACACATTCAGTCCCTGCAGACCACTCAGCTCCAAACCCTCCCATAATTACCCTCATCAGATCCACCCTCTTTCTCCCTGCAGACTCTTGCCCCAGAACAGACATGCATGGTAAGCAAACAAAGTTCATCACTCAGTTAGCCTAGGCTGCCATCTCCCAACCCTAGAACTCACAGCAATCCCCAATCTTTCAAGAAGTTGCCACTAAGTGATTCCTCACAACATGCATCCAATCTGGGTCGAACCGATCAGTGATCAAACAACTATATACTCACATTGAATGGCATATCATATTCAACATGTGTACAGGTTAATGGGAGGCAAGTTGTGTGACTTCAGAATGAACTTACAAAATGTAAAGGATTTGGAAACATTGCAGCAAGACTTGGAACATTAATTGAAGTAAACAGTGAGATCAATGGATTGCTTTGTATAACTTACCATCTTTAGATTGCTCTGATGTCTCTTTGCCAGATTGTTTCCCCAATCTGTATTTCTGGCCATAAGAATAAAATAGAAAACTTAAAAACAGTTGTATTTAAGGCATTGTAAGAACACGTGAGTATGTGGATGTACCTGAAGATGACTCTTCAAGTGGAACAGTGTGAGCCCCTTCACACCCATTGTCCTCAAGATAGTTTTTGGTGTTGCTTCTGCAAGAATAATCATGCATTTAGCAACTATATTAAAAAATAAACAAAAAAACTAAAGCATATTAGAATGTTTTACTAATTTAGTGATAGCAATTGACTAATGAAAAGCCAGTAATTTAGGATGCTAACATGGTTGTACTAAGATTTGGCATTGACATGCATATGGATCTAGTGTGACTAGTAATTATTGTGCCTCAGGAATCAAGACTCAAAACCATGGAATGGAACAAATGATGGCTCATATTTGTCACCCAGTCATCTTCATTTTATTGTCAATGAACAGAATTTAATCCTTGCACCTTTTAACATTTGCAGCTAGATTTACTGACCAATTTGGTGCCAGAAATGAATGCACCAAACATAACAAAAACCCACAAACAGTCAAGAAAAGATACCATTTTGCACTTTATTTGCAAAATAAACAGTCACAAACAACAGGCACCTGAAACCACACACTCACATGTATCCTAGCCCTACAAATAAATAAAAACAAATACAATATATTATCAAGACAATATATGTTTTGTGATGGACACACAGTAACAAACCAATTGCAAGAAAATAATCACAACAGGCATATGTAACATTTGCTGAAAATTAAGTAGTTAATAAAAAACAGTATGTGGGACCATGTGGATATCACCCTATAATTGTGACGAGTATTTGACTTTGTTTGTGCTTTGTCGTCAAAGTTTGAGTTTAATTCTGTGTTATTTGCTCTCTGGTTCTACTGTCTGGTAGACAACAGTCTGACTGCTGAGCATGGGCGGTCTGACTGGTGTCGATGCGACTGGGCGTGAGAGCGGTCCGATTGGTGTTGGTGTGACTGGTGTGAGAGTGGTTCGACCAGAGGTCGTCGGGCAATTTGACCGGCATGGCTGCTGCGATTAGACCGGTCCCCAGTTACCGAGAGGTTTTACGTCAGTTTGTGGTGGTTAGACCGGCCTTTGGTGAAATTGAGTTAGCTGAGTTGTGTCGCAGTTGTACTGTTGCTCTAGGAGCTTTTTGGGAGTACTTGTAAGGTGTTAGTCATGACGGGAGTCCATTAAAGTATTAATTATGGTAGGAGTCCATGCATTGTGCAAATCTTAACGCAGGTGTCCAATGGTGCATGTTTGCATTAGTTTTGTTGATGAGAGTCAAATGTGTATCACTTGTGCTCGGAATTGTTGTTTGTTCTTTGATGTGCAAGGCACTTGGTAATTATTGCGGTCAACAGCAAGATCGAAGCTAGGGGAGTGATCTGGGGCCATGGTGTGTCATGTAAGTCTAGGTGGAGCATCATCTCAAGCGAAGAAACATAAGTGAAAGACAAGGAACGTGATGAAGCAAGTGTATGCATGAAGTGTACCATTGGACTTGAGCGTTTCGAGCGGTGATGGTCCTCAGAGCAAGCATACGATCTTGGCAATAAGTCATTGGGCATCACGGACTTCGTGTGATGATTGCTTCAAGGAGAAGCACTGTGAAGGCCGGCTGGTGGCAATTAACAAAATTGTTTGAAACCGGGTGGAGAGGCGGTTTGCGAAACCGCGGAGGTGGTCTAAGTGGTTCAGATCAAGCTTATACCAAGAAATGCACCAATTCACTTCAACCATTTGTAATCTTTCAGATGAGTCTGTGCTCTAGTCAACTGCTCCTTGTGCCTCAAAATATATAAATCTGTTACTATAAACTGAAAGTGTTACCCAAAAAAAACACATTTTCCAACATCGTACTCAATTACAGGCTCAAAGACAGCAAAGAAACACTGCAACAACATCCTAATATAACTGAAATGCGTAAACTTAATTTAAGTTAATGCAAAACAATCACAGTCAACTCCTCGTAGCCGCAGATATGGTGAGCCAAGCTCACACAAACAAACAAGTACCTAAAAGAAAGACACCACCTTTCCGCTACTCCCAACAGAACAACTTCTAATGCCACCACTTAGTTCCAAATTCACACTGCCAGCCACATAATTTTGCCATAAAAACTCAAAGTGTATCAAGATGGGCCACCATATTTCTTCTAATGCCACCACTTAGTTCCAAATTCATACTGCCAGCCACATAATTTTGCCATCAAAACTCAAAGTGTATCAAGATGGGCCACCATAGTTCTTCAATTTACCGCAATCAGCATCCAGAACTGCATGATATGTTCAAATTCTGAGTTGAAGCAAGCAACAAACATCACCATATCTCAAAGAAAAATCAGATAATGTCCAACTTCACACTTCAAACACAATCAATATACCATAATTTACCACATCGCCTCCCAAATCCCAGGACAAACAAACTGAAATCATGACCATAACTCCTGGACGTCATCATGAAAAGGCATCAAATTGCTCCATTTTGCCTACGAATCCTTGCATCTCCCAGAAATGAACCTCCAAGTGTGCAGAAACTTCTTTCCTTTTTTTTCAGCTAAACTCAGACACTTCTAATCTCGTCAGCCCATCAGAAATTACAGATAAGCTCTACCCAATTGTAACCCCCAAATGCATCACAATTTTTGTCTAACGAGAAAATTCAAAATATTCTGGTTCCTACAGCGCACATTTTGGTGAAATCCAAGATCAACCAAACTCCCCATTTCATAGCCATTCTATGGCGCGCATTTTGTTGAAATCCAAGATCAAGCAAGCTCCCCATTTCATAGCCAATGTCGCCTTTTCACCCGAATCACCACGAAAGCTTCAAAATTCACTGAGAAAGGAAAGGCCGCAGCCGACGCTCCTCCAACAGCACGCATTTCACAGGGATTTTGTTGCAAGTGACAAAGACCCAAACTTGAAAGACAAAAGATCCAAACTTCCCTAAAATTTCAGAACAAGCATCCCCAATCCCGCTCAAATCCTTGCTCCGAAACCAGCAAGAGCGTTACATGCCGCTCGAATCCGTCCTCGCAAGAAGCAAAGCACACGGCCACACGCCACACCACCCACCAACCAACCACACATTGCCTTCCAATGGCCATGCTAGGCGAACTGGAGAACATCAAGCATCAAGATTGGAGGAAATGAGAGGGGGGGTGCGGAGCATCTCACTCTCGGGCCCGCCGAGCTGGGCTACGGCGTCGACGAAGCGCTCGTGGAGGTCGACCGTCCACCGGAGCCGGGGCTTGGGGTCCGCCGTCAGCACCAGGCTCGGCCCGCCGCCGGCGCCAGCTCCACCGGAGCGCGGCGCGTCGCCGAGCGCCGAGCCGTCCGGGCGGTGGTGGATCAGGCCGGTGGGGAACATCTCCTCGCCTCCTCTCTAGCCAAGAACGGAGAGGGAAGGAGACCTTCTTCTCCTTCCTTCCTACCCAAAGCGAAGGATCCAATGAAAAGTCCCACCGCTTTGTCTCTCTTTCTTGTTTCTTGCTTCCCTTCTGGCTACTGCTGCTTTCCAGTGGCAGTGATTTCTCTCTCTACCTTCTCTCTCTTGCTCAGTTGCTTGTGATTTGTGAAGGCCTCCTGGACCTGGAAGGCTGCATTACTGCCAAAATGATGCTTGTTAGTGCAGGAGCAATGTCATTTTCTACTATTCATATAATAGTACGTGCAACTTACCTCCAGTATTAAATATCTCGTTATAAATATCTTGTTAGTCACTAAAGTCATCATTTTTAAGGAGTTATAGGTCTTATTTATTTTGACTTAAGATTCTGACTTATTTTTTATTATTTATATTTTTTTAATTTTTTTATTTTTAAGCTTTTTTATCTATTCTTTTTTCATATTCATTTGCGTTGTTTATGATGGGTTAACTTCTTTTTTCTATTTTAAAATTTTTTTAAAAAATTAATTACATCAAATAAACCACCATTAGCTACAGTGTAATTTCAGCCAGTTATAATGCAATTTCAGCTATAAACCACTAAATTTCAAATTTAACCAAAACACCTTATATATGCTTTCTTAATTAGCTCATTTAATTGAAGTCTAAAAAGATGCTACTACTACTCATTTAATAATTCAAGAAAATTGGATTCTTGATGTTGTGGAGTTGGGCACTGCACAATGATTGGTGCATGGAAATTTCAGCTTGGCCATTCTCTCCCTCTACCTCTCTGTGTTGTGTTTGGTACTTTGGTGAGAGCAAATTGGCAACTGGATTTAGTTAATTGATTTTTGTTTTCTTAAAATAAAAGATAGTGGATGGAAGCTCATGTGAATACGTGATAGCTGAACAGACTGCTCAGTGGCTCTTCTCCATTTGTTTATTATTTTTTTCCTTTTTAAATATAAGATCTTCCCTTACATTGGCTTTGCACATGCTCATGTCTATATCCAGACGTCATGTATATGTTTCTATACGTAGGAATCGAGAAAACATTTTATGTTTATTAGTAGCTAGCTCGAGCAACTACCTACGGTACTCAGATGAGCACAAAAATGGTTAGTGCGTGTAATCAATTGCTTGTCTGAAAAAATACTGTCTGCAGAAGGATTACTTCAGATAGTAGTAGTATGATTACTAGTTTGATTAACTTTGGAGTTTCTTCAAGGCAAGACAAAGTAGCTTGAAAGATATTAAAATTAGTGCTTTAAAAAATTGGACGACGTTTCTAATGACTTTCCGTTTGTGTGGGACCGAGATAAGTTATAGGTAATAGTGGTCATATCCAAACAGCTTGTGGTTTTACAAATCAAAAGACATTTGAAACATGTTAGCCTTTTAACATAGTTTTTTCTTTTTTTCTCTCTTTTTTCTTTTTCTTTTATATTATTTATGGTGATATAATGGTGATTTTTTTAATTTTATTTATTTGTTTTAATTAAATACATTAGAACAACCTAACAGATGCAAACATTATCGTTTCAGCAAAAGGTATAGCACTTTTGAATTGTGGCCATAGTGTGGGCATGCACAGGTGTAAGGTTTTGGGTTCACATCCCCACCCATTCAGTAGACCTTCTCAGTAGGGATTGCATCTAGAGTCATCCAATTGTGTACTGTAGCACGAATGAACGGCATCTAGAACAATTCTTACGCGAGGACCGTACCCAAAAAAGTTCTTACACAACCACGTGGGGGTAAAATAACTTTTCTAGAAAATGGTAAACAATAACAATAGATTCAGCGTAGTTATGAGTTTGTTAATCTGTCCAACTCACCTTGCTACTTATAGGTGGTGCTCCAACCAGCTGGAGCCTATAGCTTCCGGCTTTGTTAAGCCAGTAGCCGGTTGGAGCACTTTGGCTTCCCGTGCGGGTTCGCAAAAGCCATAAGCCATGCAGAGAAGGCTAACTGATAGCCTACTTTGTCTATACGTTCCCTCGCCAACTTCTTTCCCCATCCAATGCCTCCCTTGTGTTCTTCATCCACTCGATCACCCCTGCTTCTGCCATACAGTATCAGTTGCACCCTTGGTGACCAACACCACAGTGCCCACTTCCGCGGCGACCTATCAGCCCTACCAACGTTCGCGTTGGTAACAAGTTTCCCTCCCCCTCTAGGCCACTTTTGCTGTGGTATTCTCCTAGATCCGGAGGTGTCCCCGGCCTCCCTGTGCTAGGTTTGTGCAGCTCATAAAGATCCGGCAACTAGCACATCCTATAGTTCATTGCAGCATCCATTCGTGGTTGGGAATGAAGCCACGCAACAAGGCCACCGCCAATAGTGAGGTACGGTCGCTTTGTGGTTCATCTCCTCCTTTTTTGTACACTCCATTGAGTGATGAGTAGTACACCCGATAAATGCTACTACTTTTGGTTAATTTTTGGGACCCTTTTGATGGTTCCTTTTTAGGATTTGGTGAGCTTCCCAGTTGCATCCATTCATGCGCACTCTATTATTTCCATTTTTTCACTCGATTTCACGGTCACGCCCCTTGTGTGCGGCTCTGTTCGTCGTGTTTGCGTCTACAGCATTGGTTGTTGCAGCAGATCGACTCCGGATGCACATTGTGGAGCGATGAGGCCACGCGAGAATTATTGGAGATTTGTGCCGACGAGGTGGTGGCCCAGAACCACTCGTGCATGCTTGTCTGAACCGGGTGGGGTACACCAACCTCGACTTCAAATTCACACAGTGCACCAGCCGGTCTTACATGCGCAAGCAGCTCAAGAACAAATGGGAGGGCCTCAAACGGGATTTCTCTGCATGGAAGAGCTTGCTGCAACATGCCTCTAACCTAGGCATTGACCCAGCGACATCCACGATCGCGGCAGATGATGCATGATGGGCAGAGGCTAATGAGGTTAGTCCCCTGTAATCACTTTCATGCCCATTCAATTCATTTCTTTTCATTTGAATGGCAGAGGTTAAATGCTAAATGCTTGTGTGTTTGCATGTCAAGGCCAAAGTGCCAGCCAAATTCAAAAATGGGACCCCTTACATCACCAAGATCTCATGGAGCTCTGCTTTGGCTACAACACCTATAGCAGTGAGTACGCCTTTGTGCCGGGGGTTGACATGCTTAGCTCTGACAGTGATGACGTCGACCCCACCTTTCCCCCAGAGACAGTGGGTAATGGAGGCACATCAGGCGGTTCTTGTAGGAAGAGGCCTCAGTCTTCACCAACCCCGCTGAGTGACGCCCCCAAGCGAAGCGGATCGACCAGGACACACAACTGAAGTACCTTTGTGGACATCTATGAGAGGACCCACACAACCAACACTTCTACTACTTCCCCCATGAGGGACTCGAATAGGGTGGATTTCATGTGGCTAATTCGTATGGTTCAGGATGCCGGGCCCGCGCGAAGAGTTTGATGAATACTACTATGTGACTCAGCTGTTCATCAAGCTAGAGTACCGCACAAGCTTTCTCACCATGTAGTCAGATGAGGGTCAACTTCTCTGGCTTTGGTTGATCTACGATAGGATGAAGCACTATCCATGATCACTGCTTGCTTTGGCTTCGATCGTATGACTTGCATGCATTCACATTACATTGTTGGCTATGTGTTTCTACTTTCCGTCACTTCACGAAGAGTTGCATGTTTCATTAAACTGATGTTGTTAATTGTTTATTGTTGCTATCGGTCACACAATTTGCCTGCTTTGGGTATGTGTTGCACGGACTGAAGTTCCAGTTAGCTAATCTCACATGTATGTTATGTTTCATGTCATCTGTTATTAGCTTCGACTTTCCATGCATTCAGTTATGTATTGTCTGATGTTGTGCTATCTGAGCGACATGATAGAATGTTGAACATATATGCTACCAGTTATGGTGTTTTGGTCTGTCTGTTATTAGTTGTTTCTCTTCTAATGCTCTACCCTGTGAGTTATCAGTTGGTTCAGAGCTTGTGTGCATAGTTGGTTGAGAGCTTGTGTGCATAGTTGTTATCAGTAGCTATGAGATCTGCTATTATCAATTCTATTTTGGAGTTCTGCTCTATGTATCAGATCATTCAAAAGCCAGAAGTCAATACTGAAATTCGTGTTTGTGTTGTGCAGCGATGAGTACGAGGGGACAATAGGATGACAAGGGAGATGGCGATGGGGCTAAACCTTCCTCTAGATCATTCGCCTTCGTGGCCTTTGCGGCATACACTCCACTGATGACGAAGTTAGTTTGGGGACTAGGCCACCCCCGAGAGTTCCAATAATGATCGCCTTGCAGTAGATCGAGATGCAACTTGTAAATGACCAATAGTGCTACAACATGTTCAGGATATACATGTTAGATATGTGTATAGTCTAGGGGCCCATGTTCGCCTTCTCCCGTCGCCGCCCGAGTGGCCCTCGGTTGTGCTGCTCCACGGCGCTGGTGCCTCCCACGTTGGCGCACGTCTGCCATTGGTCAACATCGCCTTCTGCACCAGCTCTAGCTAGAGCCCACCTCTAGGCCGCCTCCCCGACCGGCCCTATCCTGGCCGGTTCCAATCCAGGCCATCGCAGCCTCGACCATCCTCGGTCGCCGCCGCCCTAGCCAACCTCGGCCGCCGCTGTCGTTGCCTCCGTTGGTCGTTGTAAAAAAAAGAAAAAAGAAAAAAGGGTGTAATCTACACCAGATGGTGACCATTAGTGGCTCCTTCGCCATCCCGCTCCCCGCTATTCGCTTTGACGGTATGAACTTCCAAGAGTGAGTGGTTCACCTTAGAATTCTTCTAAATAGCCAGTGTCTGTGGGGGCATCTTACAGGTGAGTACCCCTGCCCGCCTCATCCTACACCGCTCATTCAGCCCGCTCTCCCTGCTAATGCGAATCAGGCGGCTCAGAACGAGGTTAATGCTGCATTGGAGAAGGCCTTGGAGCTCTATCAGTCTGTTTTGCATGCCTACGAGCGGTGGCAGGAGGTTGAAGCTCGTGCAACTGCCATCTTGGTAAGTAGTATGATAGTGACTATCTCCATGGATGTGGCGGAGCTGCCGACGATACAACTTATGTGGGAGCACCTCTGAGCTCACCATTAGCTGACGAGTGATGCTATGTATCTCTCAATTATGCATCGGACGCATTTCCTTCAGTAGCTTGATGCCACCATCAATGATTTCTACCAACAGATGTCTGAGGTGTGGTGTCAGCTTGACTCTCTAAGGTCGGATGTTTATTGGACCTATTCGTGTTGTGTACGACATCCTGACGCGTCTCTAGCCGAGTTCGAGACTGTATGGACTCAACTCCTAACTTGTCACCTGCGCCCGAGCTTAGTGGAGACTCTCATAGCTGTGCATGCTGAGGAGACTCATCTCCGTGGCACGGCTTAGATGCAGGTTGTATTGTCTGCCTCAGCTCCTGTTTCTTCAGCACTAGCCGAGATATCTTTCCCAGCTCCTAGTGCCCTCATAGCTACTACTTCTACTACAGGTCACCACTGCACCTACTGCCAGCGTGACGGTCAAAGGTATCAAGATTGCTACAAGTGGAAGAGAGACCAGGGTCACCGGGGTGGGCGTCCCCTGAAGGGCTCTGGCGGTTCCTCCTCCCTAGGAGTTGGTGTGCCTCGCTAGAGCCCCTCTGGTAATACCACACAACAGCTACTCTTGCTCCTGTAGTGCCTCAGTGTCGGCTCGCCCTCAGACTCTTCAGGTTCTGCTCGTCTAGCTCTTGCTTCTCAGCAATCTTCCATGCCTATGTCTCCTCCCTCATTAGGTATCTTGTTTTTGTGGGTCTTAGATTCTGGCGCTTCTTTTCATATGATATCAGATTCCATACACCTCACTTCCATGCGGCCCATAGCCCTCCCTTCCATTGTTCAAACTGTAGATGGTACCTCTCTGTCTATTGTAGGTCGAGAGACGCTTTCTACCTTCTCCTTTCATATTCCTGTAGTCTCTCATGTTACTCAGCTTACTATGCAGGTTATGTCGGTTGGTCGGATCACTAATCATGACTGTTGTGTTGTTCTTGAGTCTGACTCTTGTTTTGTTCAGGATCGCCGCACGAGAACTCTCCTTGGTACTGGCCCTCGCCACTGTGATTCGCAGCGTCTTTGGGAGTTACGTGGATCCTACAGAAAAACCCATCGGTAGAGGTGGCCAATCGGTTGGGCCTTGGCATGCCAGCCCGCGGTCCAGCACTGTTGGCCCGACCCAAGCATGGCACGACCCATTTAGATCTTGGGTCGTGTCGACACGGTCCGGTGGACCGTGCCGTGCCTAGGCCTAGGGGGCGGCACGGCACAGCCAGATAACGGCCGAGGGGTCGAGCCGACACGGCACGGTACGACTATAATTTTCTACAATTCTCTAAAATTTTCTTCAATTTCTACAATTTTCCTGTAATTTTCTAATCATATACCAATATATAATTCCATATCAATATTCTACAAGTTAATAAAACTCATTATGTGACATTGCTAATATATATATTGATGATTAATAATGTCTAAAATTTCTAAATTTTTTTTGTAATTTTCTATAATTTTTTATAATTTTTTTGAATTTTATTCTCTTCTAGTTTAACAGGCCAACCGTACGGGCACGACTCGTTAAATATTAACCATATCTGTACCGACTCGATATAGTCATGAGTAAATTTAAATTATAATCCATAAATTAGTATGGTATAATTTATTTATTTCTCGTGCCTAAACGGCCGTGCCTTCCCATTGGAGAGCAAACTGTCCAATCTGGGCGGGCCTACGGGCGCACCGCGTTCCGACAAGATCAGAGACCCGGCCGCCGCAACGCACGCACGAAAATTAATCAGCCGCACGCGACGCCGGACCGGGCCGTGTATGCGGGCCGAGGGCGCGACGGTGGGCGACGACGGCGACGGCCTTTAGCAAGCGGGCCAAGAGCGGCGACGCGACGGCACGCCGCCTAACGGATCTAAAGCGGGCGTCTTGCCGCAACTGATTGAAAAAGAGTCGTTTTTCTGACCGTTGGGAGTAAAAAAATTCGAAAAAAATAGCAAAAAATTCGGGAAAAATCTAAAATTTTTTCTATAAAATAGGTGGGCATCCGGCCTCCATTCTCCACACCTCAAATCTCACTCTCCTCTCTCAGTTTAGCTGTGAAAATTCTGAAAGTCGTTGCACAAATTTGGTGAAAATTCAGGGAAAATTCCGAAAATTCAAAAATCTTTAGATTTTTTGTGAGAGCTGCAAAGGAGGTAATAATGCTGTCTTATTTTAATTTTTGGGTATTATTTGTTAGTTTAAATTTTTGCTATTATTTGTTGGTTTAATAGAAAGTTAATTGTTCTTTACTATTTTAATTTGCAGTTGATTTAATGGAGAACTACGATTTTGAACTCTCCGAATTCGGCCTCTCGGCGGAGGATATGCAACTGTTTCAACAAGCATATCCATCTGAAGATGCCGCAGAAACGATGACCCCGGGAGCGCAGGGTCCAATCGATCCATCTTCTGTTGGTTCAACAAGTGCATCTACGACTCAAAGCACGGGTGCAAAAAGATCAAGAGTTAGTACATCAACAGTTTGGAATGATTTCGACAAGAAGTTCAAGACCGAGGATGATGGGACTTCGGTGAGGTATGCTGTTTGTAAAATTTGTGGTAATGAATTGACTGCAAAATGTTCAGGTGGGACGGGTCATCTACAACGACATGCTGCAAGTTACAAGAAAAAGCAAGGAATACAAATGCGCCAGACACAACTGCAATATAACCCTGACGGCTCGGTACGTACGTGGGAGTACAACCCAGAGGTAGCTCGAGAATCTCTTTGTAGATTAATTGCTTCTCAAAATTTACCTTTAAATTTTGGCGAGTCTGATGCTTTTCAAAAATATATTAGGACTGCTCATAACCCTCGATTTAATTCTGTATCTAGGCAAACAACAACTAGAGATTTAATTAAATATTATAACAATTGTCGTGATAAAATGAAAGAAATGTTTCATACATGTACATTCTCTATTGCTTTGACTTCTGACATATGGAGTGGTAGGGCTAGAGAGGATTATATTAGTGTTGTTGCTCATTATATTAATGATGACTAGGTAATGGAAAAAAGAATTATAAGATTTAAATTAATTAATGTTTCACATAGTGCCGAAAATATTGCAGAAAGTATTATTAGAGTTGTAGAAGATTTTGGCCTCACAGATAAAATTTTTTCTATAACTTTAGATAATGCAGCTGCAAACACTAAAGTTATGAAAATTCTTACTCCTGTGTTTAATTCTTATGCACAATCTTTTTTATTGCATCAACGTTGTGCTTGTCATATTATTAATTTTATTGTTAAATCCGGTTTAAAAAGATTAAATGCTTATATTGATTCTTTTAGAGATGCTATTTCATTTATTAATTGTTCAAACCAACGAATAGCCGCATATAAGAATTTTTGTGTAGCAATGAATGTTCGTCCTAGAAAATTTGCTTTAGACATGCCTGTTAGATGGAACTCTACTTACCTTATGCTTAAACATATATTGCCATAAAGGAGCACCTTATCTGTTTTCCTTCACACCCAAAGTCATCAATCTCGTAGCTCCTCTAGTAGAACCCAAGTTAGAGACCCTGAATTTACTGAAGACGATTGGGTTGTTGCTGAAAAAATATTTTCCTTTTTAGAAATATTTCATAAAGCTACACTTTGTCTTTCTGGAATATATTACCCTACATCTCCTATAATTGTTCATAATATTGTTGAAATTGCCACTCACCTAAAGGCTTTTGAAAATGATCATATACTACGGGATGCTGTAGGTGCCATGAAAATTAAGTTTTTAAAATATTGGAGAGGAATTCCTATTTTATATGCATTCGCTTTTATTTTGGATCCTAGGGCCAAACTTCAAAGATTTATGAATGTTTTACAAATTTTAAGTGAGGCTACCGATTTAGACTATTCTTCATACTTTACATTAGTTAAAAATAAATTATATGAGGTATATGATAAATATGAAAATAAGTTTGGGTCTGTGCGTTTAGAAAGACCCCCGGTAGTCCCTAGATCCTCTAGGGGGGCTATGCAATGGGGCAAGATTTTTGGTTCTTCGTCTAGTTCTCGTGCAGGTACACATCAGTTAGGAGGAGGAAGACGACAAAGCACTGGAGACCTATCAAGCTATCTCAACAGTGATAACGTCAGCTTCGAGCAGGAGTTGAACATCCTCTCATGGTGGCAAACCCAGAAGGTGTCATATCCAGTGCTATCCATATTAGCGCGGGATGTGTTGACTGTTCCTATCTCTACAGTCTCCTCGGAGTCAGCATTCAGTCTTTCCGGAAGAATAATTGAGGAGCGACGAACAAGTCTCTCCAACGAGATGGTCGAAGTACTTATGACCGTCAAAGACTGGGAACAAGCTGAATCAAGACTCCAACATACTGCAGAAAATAAAGATTTAGAAGAATCTTTTGAGAATTTGTATTTAGATAGTAATGAATAGGATTTTCAATATTTTTCTTCACATATAGTCACTAATGAGCTTTATAGGTTGTACTCTTTTTTCTTTACCAAGGTTTTCTAAAATTGAGTTTTTACTTGGTAAAGTTTTTAATGAGGCAGCCATCCCATGTAATTTAATAAGTTAATAAAGCTCATTATGTCATTGTAAATATTTATTTTTATGATTAGCAATGTCTATAATTTTCTATATATTTTTTGAATTTTCTACAATTTTTTATTTTTTCTTATTTTTTCGGCTAAACGGGCTACATGATCCGGCACGACTCATTTAGGCTTAATCGTGTCCGGACCGGCATGGCACAGCTTCGGACTGTACCTGGGCTCGCACCGCGGCCCGCGGGCCAACACGGCACGTTCCGTTTATTACACGGATCTTAACGGGCCGTGCCGGCAGCAGGCCGTGCCGGCCCATTGGCCAGCTTTATTGGAGAGGTCTGCCCATCGGCCGCCTCATCCATCTCCCGAAAAAGAAACACGAAACCCTTCCGACGAAAACCCTGGTCGCCGCTCTCCGCCGCAGCCACAAAGCAGATGGTGCTCTTCCCCTCGTTCTCCCCCTCACACTCGTCTCGTAGGCGCTGTTGTTGACAGAAATGCGGTTTGCCCTGACGAATCGCGATCGGTTCTTGCACATGGGGAGAGACCGAGGCGGCGGAGGCGGGGAGCGGGGGAGGTTCGGCAGCGTGAGGGGCGACGGCTCGCTTCGTTTCTCCGCCCTCGACGAGCCGCCGCCGACCCAGAGGTCCTCCGGTGGGGCGTGGCGCCGCCGTCGCGGCAGCCTGAGCCCCGGCGTCACCGCGTCCGACCTTTCGGAGATGTTCTTCCGGTGCAGCGAGGTCGAGGGCATCTCCCGCGAGCCCTGCCGGAGCTTCGCTTTCGTGAGCTTCCTGCGGGAGGAGCACGCCGTCGCGGCGCTGCGGGAGCTGCAAGGGGTCCGTCTCCACCGGGTGCCCATTAGGATCGAGTTTTCCAAGGGGGTTAGCGTTGAACATCCTCCCACCTCTATCACGGTTTGCCACGCTTTCTTCGAATTGTTCATATGCTTTGTCTCAAAAGTGTCACTAGTGCAGTATGCTTCTCTCATCATGTCTGCAACCATGAGGTTTGAAATAAGTATAACTAAGTTCCAGGACAAATTGAGTGTCAATAGTTAAATTTGGGATCCACAGGTATGCATTGAGTTAAAAATCAGACCAAAACCGGCTCATCCATATAATGTGCAAGGATAACAAAATTATAAGTCACCCCTGTGCTTGGATAATGCAGAACCTCACTATTGTTCATCTATGTGCAACCTTACTAATGTAGGATTCTTTCATACAAGATCATCGGACCCCAGGTTCCACTGAAACCGAATATTTCACACTCGCTATGTCTATGCATCAGCAACCCTTAAACAGTGAAGTGTCCTATACAGGGAAAGAGTTAACAATTCTGAAACGCAATCACAGCTTACCTGTCTGATTGTGATGGACATGTTACATTGTTACCTGAAGTCTGAGTCTATAATTCGGTTATAATATATGAGGAATTGAGTATTATTAGCTTCCATTTAGGACATAACACTATAGAACCTCCAAAAGGCAGTTCTTAGAAGATCAGATGCAGTGCGTCATCATGGCCTGAAAAATTTACTTTTCAACTGAAGACCACAAACGTTAGTCTGATGTTTCATATGTGGTACGTTTCCTAAAGCTGAACAACCTTGTAAGGCAACATCAGGGAAAATGTACTTTACTAGAAAAATGGACATTCCTTTTTTGGGCAAAAAAAATAAGAGAATACGAATTGCTTATGAAACATTAGAGAAGGTTTTCAGCATGTGCAATGCATCAAGATCATTTAGGAGGTGTTTGGTTCATGGTACGAAGGTGGATGGGATGATCCTGTCCGGGACGACGTGGTTCGCCTGATTTGGCTGAACGAGCTGATACAACATCTGGGTGGAATATTCTCCACCGAACCATCTGGGTGGAATCATCTCTTCCAGGACGGATTGGTTCTATCCCTTCAACCAAACATGGGGATGAGGCATCGTCTGGAATGGATTGGTTCCATGCACCGAACCAAACACGTCCTTAATAATCTTGACATGTTCGCACAAAATTTCCTGGGCACGCAGTACCCTTTCTTAACACTTGGCACTGTCAAGTTTATACAGACTTGTTTATTTGTAATATGAACCACGTCAAAGTCATCATTTGCAGTTTGCGATTAAGTTCGATGGAACTCAAATTCTCTTATTGAGAAGATATAAGCTTCTTTTACTTGGTTAAATACGGAGTGCATGTTAAAACTACATTGATATGGTACATTTTACCAGCACAGGGCCCTATTTCTCTAAATTATTGCAGGCACTCATTGAGAACTATTGCTCTATATGAATTTATGGTTTCTTATAATTTACAATATGATTTTGTGACTTGTGGTTGTTTTTTTACACTCTGACATCTACCTTAATGATTGCGTTAAAGTAATGACTAGAAGACTGCAGCATCATATGTTGATTTGTGATTCTAATCTCTAAAACCTTGTATGTAATTTACAACTAATTTGTTACTGCTAACCACCCTCACCCCCACCCCCACACAAACAGCAACAACTTACCGGTATTGAATGTAGAAAACAATCAACAACAGCAGAATAGCCTCATTGGAACCCTGAGGCATCTTATTAATGGACAGGAAATAACAGAATGAGGGTGAGTGAACGTGATGTTAAATGCTCAATGACTAATTTGATCTGAAGGACATCGTTAAGAAACATAATTTATCTGTTGTAACTTTTTTGCGGATGGACTTTTTTCCCTTTAAAGAATGCACTAGGATATGAAAAACAGTTTCTGGAATTGATCACTGACTATTGTGCGACTGTTCTGCTAATCAATCAATGGGCACCTTCTTTTCGGTTTCTAAAAGCTGTTTTTTGATTTTTATACAGTAACTAGCTTTCAAATGGAGTGTCTTTTTCAAAGAGGGGTTTACAAGTTTATTGTAGTACACACTGTAGCGACTTCATTTATATCAGCCAAAACCGCATCCAAAACCGCATGTAAATTTTTGTTACTCTATACTCTCTCACACGAACAGCCAAAAAACCAATAAGCCGAAGCCAAAAAGAGCAGGCCCAATCAGCCTTCTTGGGTAGTTGAATGTGATGATGTAAATAACTCTATTTGTCATAAAGTTACCATTCCACCTTATGCCAATATTGACCCAAAGGTTCTGCTCGGATGATGGAAGTGTATGTAAGGCCATTCAGCATCAATGTCAGTTGAACTGGTTTTATTCTAGCTTCAGCCATATTCCTAGTTAAAAACCTGTCATTCAAGATGACCCAAAAGTGCCGTGAGCCTGTGACACAAATCCTGTTTATGCTATAACTTACAATAGTTCTTGTAGAGCTATGATATTATCACAACCGATATTCACAATGACAAAAGTAATAAACATGTATAACACCATCCCTGTGGTTTATGTTGATCACATGAAGATTGGCCTCCAGCACTTAATAGAGTCGATTTGAACTCTTTTTTGCAGCTTAGTTCCAAGTGAGTAAAAAAAAGCTGTGATTGTGGTTCTAAGTAGTTGCTTGAGCGATGATTGTGTTTCAAGCTGCATCTGATGTAAATAAAATGGCTCACTTTCAGTACATGGTAAGTGGTAACTCAGTCATGCTGTGTTATGGACGTTTATTGGGGCTGTCATTATCCTCGCAGATCATCAAGGCGACCAGCAGGGCAGTAGACAGGAGATGCGACGGCGGATCCGGCGGCGGCGACTCCCTCCTTGCTTTTTCAAGCACAACGGAGACTCCCAAAACCTCACAGTATGTAGTCTGTCTCTCTGACTCGAGTATCTCGACTTTTAAGCTCTAACCCCCATCCCTATGGCGTCTTCCAATCGACGCCTTATCGCCAAAACGCCGCCATGGCGGTGCCTTACCGCCATATCGCCGCCATGGCGGATGGGATACGGCGCACCTCCATGCCGTCCGGACGACATACACCTCCGGTCCGCACACGGCGATATGGTGACGAGATATCGCCGATATCTTGACTCCTTAATAACAATGGTTGCGATGGTGAGGAGCATGATGAAAGCCAAGAACATGCTGGCTGTACTCTGGGTGGAGGCAGTCGCTACGGCAGTGTACATTCTCAACCGTGCCCCGACTCAAAACCTTGGAAAACTCCGTTCGAGGCATGGCACGGCCGATGGCCGAATGTGCACTATCTTCGCACATTCGGGTGTGTGGTGCATGTTAAGACGACGAAGATGAACCTGAAGAAGTTTGAAGATTGAAGTATGCCGATGGTCTTCATTGGATATGAGCTCAGCACCAAGGCATACCGAGCATATGATCCTGTGAGCAAGTGGGTGAATGTGACGCGTGATGCTATCTTTGATGAGGAGGCCAAATGGGACTGGGCTGAGCATGATGATTTGCTCACTTTAGAATTCAGTGAGACATTCACAGTCCAGTATTTGTCTTACCTAAGTTCACAGACAGGAGGCAACAAAGAACTAGAGTAGTCCACACCGGTGCATGATATGTCCAGTCATGAACCAAGTGTGGACCAAGAGTTGGTGACATTGCCGAGAACGTTGTCCCCAACCACACCTGCGGCGAAGGGGGTGGAATAGGCCACTCCACTGAGCGGCTCATCATCTTCGACGATTGAAGGGACACGACACTACCACATGTTGGGGAATCTGTACGAGACCACAATGCATGAGCTGGTTAACTCCTTTAGCGAGCTCAGTCTTCTTGCAACTGAGGAGCCTATGAGTTTTGTTAATGCTGAGTAGAACCAAAGTTGTCAACGAGCAATGCTAGAAGAGATGTAGTCGATTGAAAAATTGGCACTTGGAGGCTTGTTGATCTCCTAGCAGGTCATCGAGCAATAGGCCTCAAATGGGTGTTCAAGATTAAGAAAAACTCTCAAGGAGCTGTGGTGAGGCACAAAGTGCTCCTAGTCGCCAAAGGCTATGTACAGCGTCAAGGAGTTGATTTTGAAAAGGTGTATGCACCGGTGGCTCGCATGGAATCAATGTGGCTGCTAGTGGCGATTGTGGGGCACGAAAGCTGGCAAGTACACCATATGGACGTGAAGTCTGCGTTTCTGAACGGAGAACTAAGAAGGAGGTCTACGTAGCACAGCCTCCAGGCTTTGTGCGTGAGGGCCACGAAGAGAAGGTTCTGCGGCTGCACAAGGCGCTCTATGGTTGTAGGATCAAGGATAACCGACTAGAGCGAGGTGAATAGGAGATTCTAAAAATTCTTACCTTCTAAATCTTATTACCACAATTTAGAACTAGGCAAGATTTATAAAACAATGTAAACCTACACAATTCTAGTATAACTAAGGCACTACAAGCACAAGTCTCTACAGGTATATCTCTAGCACAACTAAATATGACAATCTCAATTATCACAATATGCTAGAAACACAAGTGCGGAAAGTAGAGGCAGAGAAATAACCAAATGACAAGGGAAGTTTTTTTTGTGATATCGAAAACTTTCCGGTCTTCACTAATCCACGTTGAGGAAAGCCCAGATGACTTGGACCGGCTCCGGGTAGGTGAGCTCACCTTTATAACACGGTGCTGGACCTCTTCACAATCTTTTTGAAGAGATCACCTCGCGATCTCCGACCAATCCGTCTAGGTGCCGGCAAGCACCAAGAATAATAAACCATGCTCAAGTGCCAATGGATTAATATAGAATGAAATGTACTTGATTTTGGCTCAACTACCTCAAGTGTATGCAATGAGCGTAAATGAGGTTAGGAGAGTGCTCAATGCTCAAGGATGTTAAATAAAATCTCTAGCCTTGTCCTTGAGCTGGTGGGGGGAGCATGGTTATTAAGTCGTAGTCGACGAGTCGGTGAGCCAGGACCGACTTGCGCCGACGACTCGACTTGCGGCGGCAAGTCAGGCGCCTTGGGGGAGGCATTGAAGCAGTGAGCAATTAGTTTATGTACCGAGTGCGGCAGTGAAGCAGTGAAGTGAGCCAGTGAAGCCACAAGCGAGCGAAGAGGTGAGTGCGGAGCTCCGAGTGCAGTCGTCGTCGGCCGCTGCCAAATCCAGATTCGACCTGCAGTCACCGCCCGCCGCCACTAGATCCAGATCTGTAATCTCCGCAGCCTCCTCCCCCAGCCGCTTCGCCTCCTCCACCCGCCTCCCTTCTCCGGGACGAGCGGCGGGAGCGAGAGGGGCGGCGGGAAGGGAAGAGAGAGGAGGAGGGGGGGTGGAGGAGGGGGAGGAGGGGCCGGCGGGTGAAGAGTAGGGGCGGCGGGGAGGAGGCGGGGAGGAGGGTTGGTGGGGAAGAGTAGGGGTGGCGGGAGGAGGAGGCGGGGGAAGAGTAGGGCGGCGGGGAGGAGGGGCGGTGGGGAAGAGTAGGGCGGCTTGGGAGGAGGGGGGGAGGAGGAGGCGGGGAGGAGTGGGCCCGCGCGGATCCGGCCCGGGAGGAGGCGTTGGGGAGGATGGGATGGCGGGAGTGGGCGCGAGTCGAGAGAAGGCGTCTAAGCGAAGGAAAAAAAGGCAGTGGGACTGGGGGAAAGTTATACAGACTGTATTTTGCAATTTAATCCTTTTTTTTGAAATTGCAATAAATTTCTTCTCTATATATACATATTCATATAAACAGTATAAACAGTACCTGTCGACTAGTCGATGACTAGTCGGCCGACTAGTCGACAAGTCGGCCCTGAGGAGGGTAGTGTCGACTTGTCGACTTAATAACCTTGTGGGGTAGTATTTATACCCCCACCAACCAAATATAACCATTGAAAAAATAATCTTGAAATTTTCGTATGAGCGGTAGTAACATTTGTGACAAACTGCGAGACGAGCGTAGTATCTTCAGATAAATTGCGATCGCCGCACCTGCTCTAACGCAGTAGTAACGACTATATCAGAGCGTCTGAACTAGTTGTTGAAATTCGACGCGTTACTACCGCCGTTGTAATCGCGGTAGTTCCGTTTTTCAGTAGTTCCAATTTCTGGTGTGGTACTTCCCTTTTTTTCGAGGGCCAAAGCTTGGTCCTCTCTGGAAAAAAAACGTACCGTTCAATTTTTCAGAACTTCCGGGTTTCTGTAGTACCGCTTAGGAGGTGCAGTCCTATCGCTTTGCGGTAGTTCCACCATTCAAACTCTGGTACTACCATTTTCCAGAGCAACTAAGTGTTTCAAAGGGAACTTTCTGAAAAACCGTCCCGCTAACTTAACGTCGATACTTCTAGGTACCGATAGTACCGTACTACCATTCCGGTCATACCACTAAGCGGTAGTATGGTTAATTATACACCGATACTACTGATTTTCCTATCAATCAACCAATGCTCCAACTCATTCTTCAATGCCTTATGGATCATTCGTTCTTCCACTTCCTGAAGGTCCTCCCCCCTTTCAGCAGCACTCATCAAGTGCTCCCTCAGTACAACCTTTGCTTCCTTCTGGCCAGCAACTTTCTGCTCAGGAAAACCTTGATGGAGATCCTCAAAAACGCCTTCAAGCGACATTGCAGTTGGCAGCAATCAAAACCTGGTTGCCAGAAATAGATATAAGGTAACTGTTTCCCAGCTTGTCTGTTTTTTAAATTTTCCTGTACCACTTACACTAAGAATACGTAATTATGTACTGATATCCTATTTGAGCCAAATTATACTAGTGCATTTCAGCAGGGTATTTGCTACATGGTTTGTATATTCTTTAGTTCCTCTTATATTTGATCTTTTGGTGATTGTTGAAATTTGTAAAATTTTTCCTGATAGTCAATTTATTATTGAGGGTATTCCCTTATCTATTTTTCTGGCTGCTTATCATGATACAAGTGCTGTCTTGCTGTGTCACCTGCTAGAAAGAATTTTCTTTTGGAGCCCTGTCTGCCGTTTGACATATCACTTTAGGCAAAAGGGAAAATTGAATTAGTTGAAGAAGCAGTATGTGATCTGGTTCTCCAGATTTATGAGGTATTGATGGTTCTCTAGATTTATGAGGTATTGAGGTGTATTAAGTTTTTTGTTAGATTCATAACTTGTTGTGACAATGCTTATTTTCAGCTAGTGGGACTTGAGCAGTTGCGCCCTCTTCTTTTGTCCTTATTCACTCAATCAGAGACCACATAAATCGTTTTTAAGCAAGTCACACATAGTATTTCCAATGGGAAATTGATAGAACATTTATGTTCTCATGTTTAAGAAGTAGTTTTGGCAGAAGCATGAAAATTTTTGTGAGATATATCAAGTAAACCTAATTGTATACTCGTGTCTTTATCAATAGATTTTAAAAATATTATTTGTGCAGTTGTGCTAAAAGATGCTCATGCTAGTGATACTGTTAATGCCATGTTCTGAACCTGCTGTGTGTTCTCATAATTGTTTTAGCAGCGGCAATAAAATGGAAAATACTTTTATTTTCGGCAATCACCACTCAGGCACTCACTACCGTGTCAATTACCTGTGATGGCAGGTTATTGCTAATGTCGGCCTGCAAGGATCATATGGTGCCATTCCTCCTTACTAAAGAGCCTGAAACTGCTGTAGGACATTCATGCCTATGGTTTTCATACTGGTGCGTCTTTTGGGTTGTAATGAATGCATCCTTGTGGGCTATTCGTTGCTGTCTGAATTGCTCTTTTCTCCTTGCGTAAAGGGAGAGCCCTAATTCTAGAATTTCCTTAATTCTTTCTTTGCCCCTTTTATTATACCATGGACATGGATATACATATTTCACTAATTAGCTTGTAGTTCCAGATGTTCTGTTGACATGGCTTCCATTATCAATTAGTAATGCAATTTAACTTTGAGGCTCACTCCTAGTTTGTAATCTCTGCTGTCATCTCTGTATAATATCGCGCCATGCATCATTTGTTTACGCTCATGACTAGAGCCTTGGATGCCATGCCACCTTTCGATTGCATGCATCCATGCATTGCTTTGATGTGGCACCTCTCTAGATTTCTGTTCGTATGCTAATATGTATGGCAATATAAACTGATGTAGTGATGTGCTCAAGTCAGGTTACGTAACATCTTTCATTAGGCATCTTGTAACTTTGCAGCTAAGGCTTTGGTTCAGGTATAATTTTTAGTACCTTATTGGGATGAAAGTTTTCTTACAGGATTAGGGTGTAGATATTTCATTTACAGACCAATCCATGGCACTTCGGTTGATCATACTTTCCAAGATCTCACGTGGATTGTGCTATTCTTACTTTGGACTCCTGGTCTTACATTCGCTATGTTGTATTCGCTATCTGTATCTTGCCAAACCAATCTCATCGACATGCAAAATTTTCTGTACATTTTTGGATCAATGTTAAGAATTGCATGGCATATTATCAGTTGTCTTACTGGCCTTTGCTAATGCACTGGCCTGAGAAAAAAGGAAGCCATGCTTCTTTTGACGTTGTTTTAGCATGCCAGCAAGGGTGACTTGGAATTCCAACTTTGGTAACCTGAATTTGAAGCTGTCTGCTGATATGGAATATGCTCTTTAATCCATGACTATATGAGATGACGATCCTTCCGATTTATAGTATTCCCCTAATCTTTAGTTCTGAGCTTTCACCTTTGTGTGCTGTAAATTAAATTCTTGCACTCCTTTCAGTGCACCAGCTTTATCTCTACCATGCATGGCATGTCTGCTAAAGAGCATGACACTGGTTGGCTGTTAGGAGTTTTTGGCTCGTTAAAAGTTTTCAGGGCATCAGAGTTCAGAGTTTCGTGGCAAGGCATGGCATTGCAGCAGATTTTATTCCTCTGGTCTCAACCCAGTGATGGCCTTTTCTGTTACTTCAGTGCTTTGGTCTTTGGTTAATCCTGCTTTGTGGCTGGAAGCAAGACAATTTTGTACGGGTGATTCGGGTGGTGCACTGAAGTTTGCAGGTTCCATTTTTTATGTATGGAATGGAGGGAACTTAGCAGCAGTTTCTTGCTTCTGGCTGAAACCAGTTCCACTGTTTTTCTTTAACAAAATTTGGCGGCAATCGCATATTTTTGACATGGTTTGACTTTTGACCCCACGTCGTTTCGGTGGATCTGGCTGATGGCTCCCATGGCGTTGTGCTTGATCTTGCATCAGGCAATGATTGATCTAAATTTAGGCTCCATTTAGAACACAAGAATTTTGTAGGATTATGTGGGAATTATACTGTTTCCTTAGAGACTTCTATGAAATTTTTTGTAAAATTCATATATTCCAAATAGGCCCAAAGTGCTTGATATTGATACAATCGGTTAGTATATAGCTCTCGATCAGAAGTACAAAAAAAACCCTATGTAAAAATGTGGCCGTAAGTTTTGGTTCCTTAAGAGCGGTGCAGCTATTTTGGTAGTCAACGAGTCCAAGTGGTATGGGCAACATAAATCCGACAAAATTCTGAGCTATTTCAACAATGTCAATATTGATTTAATAAAATCATGAACCATTGCACCCTCCTAAGTACGCCATTATATTATGGTCTGTTTAGAACGTTAGATTTTTTATAAGGTTTAGAAAAAATAATTTACAAGAGAATATTTTTCATAGGATTTAAAGAAACATTACAAGAGAGAATATTTTTCATAGGATTTAAAGAAACATCACAAGAGAGAAGTGACAGTAATAACCCTTCAAATTTTGCACAAAAACCCCAAACTCTAAACAAAAAAAGGGGGGAAATACACACCAATAATAGCGCGAGCAAAAGGTGAGGAGCTCGGAACCCAGAGAAGGACGGCATGGCTGCTTCCTCCATGGTTGCTCCCGATAGAGCTGCACGTGGGCCCCACCGCTCACTCGCCTTTTGGTCGCCATGCGGAATTGCATCATGTATCCATGTGCTGTGATTGATGCGGATGCTAGGGTTTAAACATATGAAATTAAACCAGGTATAGCTGCCACATGATAGGATGTCAACAGATCAAATATAGGATTTGTTCTTTTTAACTGCCCACGGCTAATAATTTATTATTACAGTCGATGATTTCTTCCTCCTAAAAGATGTGCTTATGTGAATGGACCAAATGCTGATAAACCACTTCAAAAAGATTATCTCGATAAACCACTTTAAAATACTATCCCGATAAACCGCTTCGAAAAGACGACGGAGAAACTGTTACGTTTGTTTATTCAAGGAAAACTATAAGCCGAAAAGAATGGGGCTATAAATCAAATAGTGATATTCTCTATTCATATTTTTTTTAATCAAATACGAATCTAATATCTACTCATCGGTCGAATCCGAATATCCTATAATATAATGAAATTTAACAAAAAATTGTTTGTTGACATCAGTTTTGTAGTAATAGTTATGCCCCCTTGCTTTGATTTATCACGTAATCATTGGTGCCATTAGGCGATATGCCAAAATGACATTGAATTCAGCTAAAAAGAACCTGCAAAGAGCTTCATTGGGGTTGTGCCAAATTAAGCCTGGCTCATTTGGGCTTATACTTCTTGTTTCTAACTTATTTTTTTATTATTCATAATTTTTATTTTTTTGGTTTTTTAAGTTTTTTCTAAGCTTTTTTACTAGTTCTTTTTTCCGTATTCGTTTGCATTATATGTGATGGGTTAACATGTTTTTTCTATTTTTAGATTTTTAAATTAATTATGCCAAATAAGCCATTGTCAGATACAATATAATTTCAGCCAACTACAGTGTAATTTCAGGCTAACCAAGCGGCCTCTAGAGTCCACCATGATAATGACTTCGCCAAGATATTGGAAATGCATATATAATATGTCCAATTTAAAGATTAAATACAAAAGATACATAGCAGCTAACATAGCAGCTATTTGCTGTATATGCGTCGAATCCGAATATTATCTATATTCGTATTTTATTTGACATCTATTTGGCATACCTTATTTGTATTCGTATTCGGCACAAAAATGGGATACTATCTGGATTTATATTTGTTTTATGATACAAAAGCATTTTTTATGTACCACATTTATTACCATCTGAATTCGAATACCAGATAAAACAGATTATCCAGATTAGTTTGACACCCTAGTCACATGGTATCTGTATTGTTTTAGGAGGTTAATTTGGTTTGGTAACCAAAGGCAAATAAGGTAGCTTTACGACCAAGCAAAAAATCATTTTAGTTTCCTGTGCGTACGCCTGTGTCTCTCCGCCGCCTTGCGTGTTTGCGCCTCATCGTGCGTCTTTGGCTCTCTGCCGACGACAAGGCTCTGGTAACGGCGGCTGAGTTGCCGAGCGAGCGACGTCATGGCGCAAATTAGCGTGGTGACGACGACGACCACCGTACCGGCGCCCATCATGCTCGGCCTTCTCTGGTGGCCTATCGAGATCACCTAATTTGGTCATATGTACTGTATTGGTACCTCTAAAACACAACTTTGGCTATTCGGAAATTAAATTTTGCAGTGGTTAGTCGAGGATGGAGACACAGCTCGCTGCCTCCACTTGAGAAGCATGTTGTTCACATGTAAATTGAACTTATTTCGCACCTAGATAATTTGCAAAGATGCCGTTGGAGCCAGTGGTGGAGCCAGAGTTTTTCGGAGCCCGAGCACACCACCCATGCTCATGCGACGCCTGGCTCTCTGGCTCGCGCCCACGCTGTTTGAGCTTGTCAACCATGTACTGGTAGGCAGGTGCTACATCATTTGCACTTTGTCGCGCCTACTTAGGCCATCCATGGCGGCAGGCAGCAAGATGAAATGCAGCATGGCGCCGAACACCATGGGATCCACATCCTCCATGGGCATGCACACCGTGACATCCCTGTCCCTCATCGGCCCGTAGAGCTCTGGCTCAAACACCGGGGACACCTCGACGAGCACCGCCCTATGCGCGGCGAAGACCTTCCCTCGTACGGCGAAGGTGGCGACGTCCGTGCCCTCCTTCTCCAGTAGCTTGCCGAGGATGCTTACTGCCAGTAGTGCCTTGATCTCCGTGTACATGCACAGCTTGTTGGTGCGTGATGAGAACATCACATCCATTTGTGAGGATACAACCAATACAATAACCCCTCATGAGCTACACCATGTCAGCAGGAGAGTACTAGAGAGGAAGAACACACAGGACCAATCACAAGAAGTCATGCCAAACTAATACATGACCGTGTGAATGCTAACTTGAGTTTAGTATCACATTTTGATGACTTAGTTGTGCTTCCAATATCTACTTCTTTAATTGAACTTAGGTGCACTTGGAAAGATAATGAAGGTGGATTACATGCTTCTACAATGGATGATGTTACAACAGCAACATTGAAGTCAAACAGTCAGTCTCAGTCAAGTCTTTCCGTTCAACTATAATCTAAGTATGAAGCAGTATGGGTATTTTTTATAGTCATGGGCCATACCGTTGAAAAGCTTATTGAGTCTAGTTTGTAACGCTTCAAACGGTGCATCATGTGAAGTTGTGTAGCAAAAGTGATGAACATTTTGGTATAACCTATCCAGACTGTCAAGTGCTGCACAAGAAAATGAACAGTCATCTCAAAAACCTCACCAAGATGACCGTTCAGCTTATAGAACATGAAAGGGCATTTTCACACTTAACTAGGAGGGTTGTTCCTAGTACAAGTACCCATGTACCCTAACCATTTAGAAAAACTTTTTATAAGATACTCAGATATTGAACTATATCTAGAAAACTAGAGTGTTCTTGCTGCCCTTGCTCTTGTGATTCCTCACGGAGTTGCACATAATTTGTTCTCTACGCCTTTGAGCATAGTTGTGTGGGTTAATTACTTGAAAAGTGGACTAGCGATTGTCTCGGATAGCAGGCTACGATTGACTTCCTCATCGTTGGGTCATTATCTACCAAATTACCTGGCTATTTCAGCTGGTTACCCTTCATCCTCAATCCTACACCGTGAAGATCGGACCACAAACCTGTGCATCTTCTTTCGATGAAGTTGGTGTGTATCATGTTGGTATTAGAGCCTTAGTTGACATGGTAGGCTTGTTTTCTCAAATCCATCCTCATATCAGTTTTCTATTCTTCGTTCTATACAATTTTGTTTCCTGACCTAGAGCCCAAAAGACCGAAAATTACCAATAAAAAACCTAACCTTTGTAAGTACTAAAATCTAGTGTGTTTTTCATCCATTTGTTGGTCTTCATCTTTGTATTCCACCAAGTCTGCCCTTTGAGTTGCTGCATCCCAGTTGTTTTATTCAGTGTTAATGCTTGCTGTGTAAAAAAGAGAGACAGTGATAAAAAAGGAAAAACAGAAGAGAGAGTTTAAAAGAGAGAGATAGAGAAAGAGCTGTGCAAGTTAGTGATATGTTCAATTTGCTTTTTTCAAAAAATAGAGGGGTGTGTTTAGCAAGGTTTTGGTGTAAAGGCCTGCAAGCTTTATGCTAGATTTCATTGACTAGGTTTTAGTACTACCCCCTCCTTGGTATATCCCTCCAAGCTCCACAAAACATTGTTAGCACATCCTTCTCAATCGCTCGTCCACTTCTATTTACTCCCATCGTGCATTCGACGAGGGGAACAAGAAGTTGGGTAAGTAAGAGGAGCTAAGTGTATCCACAAATATACCTTTGATGTTCTTTTCAATCCACTAACATGGCAGGATCACAATTGAGTGTACATGGCAAGAACCATGGGAAGAATGATCTTCTAGTAATGTGTGTTAGGTATGTGATCTTAGGCCAATCGACCAAAACGAGAAAGAGAGATTTCAGCGCCCTGATCGGGGGAGCTTTCCATATTTTGGTTACGGTCCCCCGTTGCGCAGCGCAATATAAAAGGAGGGGTTCCGGTATCTGACGAAACCTGATGTGCGTACTCGTGAGAACAAAAACCACCCCGTACAAATCCTAAAGGAGAACCGATCTATCTCGCGCTGTCAGCAACGGGAAGGCCGCCGACCGCCACCGCAGGAACTCGCCGGCGACAAGCCTCTGCACCGACTCTTCCTCACGCCTGCATCACGCAGGCACGGGTCTTCGCTCATGGCATTCATCGGCGACAGTAAGTCACACGATCCCCCCTCTAGGTGTTCTAACGAATACTAGCATATCACGATTCATGCATAAAGAAAATCCCACATTTGGTATCAGAGCGCTGCTAGCTCTTCCTAGAACCCTAGCCCACTGTTGAATGCAAAGAATCGAGAAGGAGGGGATTTATCGAATCAAGAATTAGATCGGGAAAAAAAAATCTTGCCTCTGTGCGCTCCTTGCGCATTGCCGTTACCCCGCGCAAGCCCTCGGCGCGCCGCCGCTTCCTCGTCGGCGCTGCGCATGCGCCGCCGCCGCCGGCTGCCCGCCCTTTGTTGGCCAGGGCGAGCCCTCCTCCTCGCGCTCGGCTCGGCTTGCTGCGCGCGCCCGTCGCGCAAGGCGCTTACGCGAAGCTCTGCCGCCGCCGGACCGCCGCGCCCTCCTATGCCGCTCTGCGCGCGCTTTGCGCGCTCGGCCGCCGCCGCTTGGTCGGCCCCTCGCCGCCGATTTGCGCGCGCCCCGCCACCGCTGCGCGCGCCGCTTACCTCGCGCGGCGCCGCCTCCTACGCCGGCGCGCCCACGCCTGCGCGCCGCGGCTCGCTGTCCTCTGGCCTCAGTTCACCGCCCGCCCTACCGGCCAGTGCGCCTCCCTAATGTGCCTCTCATCGATTTTTTTGGGGAGGGGAGGTGTTTTGTGTGGTGGAGCATGTTTTTGGGGAGATGAGGAGAACGTGACCAAGATTTCAAGTTTTTTTTTTTTGAGAAGTTGGTCTGTGTTGGAATGAGTGGTGGAGAAGCTTTTGACTGGTTCAATGGCTTTTGCTTTGAGTTGGATTTTCAAAAGCCTCCCTTAATCTTTTGGATAATTATGTTCTTATGTTATGTTTTTGAGTATATATATATATTTGTCATGCATATTTTTAGGTATATATATATACACATAGTGTATATATATATATATATGTATGTTTATGCATATTTTTACGAATATATATATATATATACATGAAATTGAATTATGATGTATTTTTATGATGTTAAATTTTATTTCAGTATATATATTTCATGTATTATGATATGCCTCATGTTCTTTAATTAATTGTTATTTGATGTCTCTCATGCAATATATTATTGGATAATGTTTTAAGCTGCTGAATTTTTTTATGCTATCATTTCCGCTGCGTGATGTTCTCCTCTAATTGAATGGAACCAACGAGAAATTCAATTAGAGGGGTATAATTATTTTTCGTGCTATTACTTTTGGACCAACGTTAATTGTAATAGCATGTTATCGATTATGTTTACTCTTCATATGTTTTGTTTTGGTCATGCTATTACTCTTTGACCAACGTCAATTGTAATAGCATGCCCTAAATTATGTTAAATTTTTTCGTCATCTGCCCAACGGTGATACGAAAAATTATTATGAGCATGTTGTTAATCATACCAACGTAAGATTAATTTTCATGCAAATCAATTATGTATCTTCCTAATGTAAAATTTTTTAATTTTTCAACAATTTGCTTGATTCTGGCTCAGAGTTAATGCAATTGAGCCACTTAATGGCAGCAACTTCCAGAAATGGAAGTTCACCCTTATGACGACTTTCCAGCTCTTGGACCTAGACTATGCGTTTAGGTTCGATGAGTCTGTCGCTCCTAATGAAGGAGATGACAATTTTGATGATAAAATGAAGGAATACAAACTTAATGTTGAAAAGTGGGAGCGGTCTAACCGCGTTTCACTTGCTGTCATGAAAAATTCCATCAGTGAGGCTATTAGGGGAGCAATCCCTGAAAAGGAAAGGGTGAAGGATTACTTATCCTCCATCGAGGATCATTTTAAAGGATCCTCTAAGGTTTATGCTACCACACTGATGCACAGACTCATGAACACAAAGTACAATGGTACTGGAAATGTCCGTGAGCATATCATGACCATAATCAATATTGCTGCCAGACTTAAGACAATGGACATGGCAATTTCTGACGGTTTTGTTGTCCATTATATTATGATGTCTCTTCCTAAGCAATTTGAAGCTTTCAAGGTGAACTATAACACCATTAAAGACAAGTGGACAATGAGCGAGTTAATCGCCAATGTTTCTCAAGAGGAAGAGAGGCTCAAGGCTGAAGGGGGTGATGATGTTGTGAATCACATCAACTCCTCAACAGAGGCTCCTCTAGAAATAGAGGAGCCTATAAAGGAAAGGGCAAGAAGGAGCAAACATACTCCCTTATAAAGGCCACAAAGATCCACAGCGTCCTCAAGCGCCTAAACACGCTTCAGGTCCTGGGAGCTCAAATGGACAAAAGAAAAATGATGAGTGTCATTTTTGTCAGTCCAAGGACCATTTCAAGGATAACTGTCCTGGATGGTTAAAATGGCTCGCCAAGAAAGGTACTTATGAAATTACTTTCGTTGATGAAGCATTTTATGCTGATTTTCCTATAAATTCTTGGTGGATTGATTCGGTGCCATCAGGCACGTTATTTAATTCCTTGCGTGGATTCCATATGTTGAGAAATCTCGAGGGAAAGAAGCCTAAGAGTGGCTAATGGAATGGAAGCTGAAATTAAAGCTATTGGATCAGTTTTCTTAGTTTTGAATAATGGTTTT
Organism: Melocanna baccifera; assembly: GCA_036346265.1. Taxonomy (NCBI): domain Eukaryota; kingdom Viridiplantae; phylum Streptophyta; class Magnoliopsida; order Poales; family Poaceae; genus Melocanna; species Melocanna baccifera. Next base: position 46,549 of record JAYEVJ010000336.1, read on the forward strand.
GTAGTGAAACTTCATGATGTTCTTTATGTTCTCTCGATGAGAAGAAACTTAATTTCTGTTTCATTATTGGATAATGATGGATATTCATGTAATTTTGGACACGGATAGTGTCTTATTTATTTCAATAATGATAATATTGGTCGTGCCATCCGACACGATAAGCTTTATATGTTATCCCTGCAAGATTCTCCTATATCCATGAATGTATGTGATGTGAATAAAAAGCGCAAGCGAATTGATGAGACTTCGTCGAAATTGTGGCACTGTCATTTGGGCCACATTTCGAGGGGGAGAATTGAACGTCTCATTAAAGATGAAATTCTCCACCCCTTAGACTTCAACGATTCGGATGATCATTGTCTTGATTGTATCAAAGGTAAGTATATAAAGCAAATAAAGAAAGGTGCTACTCGAAGCACAGGGATTTTGGAATTAATCCACACTGACATATGTGGTCCTTTCCCTGTGACATCAGTGGATGGTTATAATTCTTTCATTACATTCACTGATGATCACTCACGTTATGGCTACATCTATCCCATTAAAGAGAGATCGGAAGCACTAGACAAATTTAAGATATTTAAGGCTGAAGTTGAAAATCAGCATAATCTAAAGATTAAAGTAGTGCGTTCGGATCGCGGGGGAGAGTATTATGGGCGACACGCAACTTATGGGCAGGTTCCTGGTCCTTTTGCCAGGTTCCTACAAGAAAATGGTATAGTCGCCCAGTACTCAATGCCTGGTGATCCCCAGCAAAATGGAGTAGCGGAAAGAAGAAACCGCACACTTATGGACATGGTTCGAAGTATGTTGAGCTACTCCACCTTGCCAGTAAAGTTATGGATGGAAGCATTAAAGACCGCTGCACACATACTCAATCGGGTTCCCAGTAAATCAGTGCCTAAAACACCCTATGAATTATGGACTGGGAGAAAACCGAGTTTGAACTACCTACATGTGTGGGGTTGTGTAGCTGAAGCTAAATTATTTAACCCACAGATTGGGAAATTAGACCCCAAGAGTGTGAGTTGCCATTTTATTGGCTACCTTGACAAGTCTAAAGGGTACCGATTCTACTGTCCAGATCGTATCACAAAATTTGTAGAAACAAGACACACAGTGTTCTTGGAAAATGATGGGATCAGTGGGGACTTGGAGCCTAGAAAAATTGATCTTGAGGAGAAGCGGATTTATGTCCCTTCACCGCTAATCCGACAGACTGATTTTCCTATGCCCCAAATGGTTGTACCCCAAGCGGTTATACCCCAAGTGATTGTGCCCACAGTTGACCCTGTTGTTGCAACTCTGCTGCATCTCCGCTAATCCGTGGCCACTCCTCCTGTTGAGGGCTTTGAAAATGCTAGTGCTGTACCTAATGATGAGCTTTCACAGCCCTCTATGACAATTAATGAACAGCCTAATGAGCCTACTATTGTACCTGTCAGGAGATCAGAACGAGTGAGGAGATCTGCTATCCCAAGTGATTATGAGGTTTACTTAAATGAAGATGATCTTGGGAAGATGAATGATCCTAACTCTTATAAAGAAGCTATGAAGAGTAAGGATTCGTCTAAGTGGCTAGATGCCATGAAAGATGAAATTAAGTCTATAAGCGATAATGATGTATGGGACTTAGTAGAAATTCCTAATGGAGCCAAAACAAGAGGTCGCAAATGGGTCTACAAAATCAAACGGACTCCAAAGGGAATATCGAAAGGTTTAAGGCGAGACTTGTAGCAAAAGGGTTTACACAAAGAGAAGGCATTGACTATAATGAAACATTTTCTCTGTCTCGACTAAAGATTCTTTTAGAATCATAATGGCGCCACAAAGACATTTTGATTTAGAGTTGCACCAAATGGATGTTAAGACTGCATTCCTAAATGGAGACTTGTATGAGGACGTTTACATGACACAACCGGAATGTTTTGTTGTGGAAGGCGAGGAACATTTAGGATGCAAGTTAAAGAAATCCATATATGGCCTGAAACAAGCTTCTAGGCAATGGTACCTTAAGTTCGATGAAGTCATAAGGAATTTTGGATTTAAGGAGAATGATGTTGACAATTGTACATATGTTAAGTTCTGGGGAGTAATTACACCTTCTTAATTCTTTATGTGGACGATATATTATTGGCCACAGTTAGCAGTGGACATGTCATGGAAACTAAAAGATTTCTGTCGTCCAATTTTGACATGAAGGATCTCGGTGAAGCATCTTATGTTCTTGGTATTGAAATTCACCGAGATAGGTCCAAAGGAACATTAGATTTATCACAAAAGGCATACATTGACAGAGTACTAAAGAGATACAATATGCATAAATGCTCTGCCTCGCCTGCTCCTATTGTTAAGGGCGATAAGTTTGGAAAATTTCAATGCCTAAAGAATGACTATGAATCTGATCGATGAAGGCTATACCTTACGCTTTTTTGTCGTTTAAGTATTATGTATGCTCAAGTATGTACACGCCCGATTTAGCTTTTGTTACCGGATGCTTGGCGATATCAATCAAATCCGGACCGACCACCGAAAGCCGTTAAAAAGTCCTACGCTATATGCAAGGCACTAAAGGTTACATGCTCACATATAGAAAATACGATAACCTTGAGGTTATCGGTTATTCTGATGCTGATTTTGCGGGGTGTAAAGACACTAAGAAGTTCACATCAGGTTATATTTTCACCTCGCAGAGCAGCAATATCATGGAAAAGTGTAAAGCAAACACTTCATCGCATCGCCGACAATGCAGCTGAATTTGTGGCATGTTATGAGGCTACGGGCAGTCAGTATGGCTAAAGAACATTATCCCGGATTAAGAGTGGTAGACAAAGATTTCTAGACCACTCACTTTGTAATCGCGATAATGAACCCGCAGCTTTCTATTCGAGTAACAACAAGTCAAGTGCGGCTGCCAAGAACATTGACATAAAGTATCATGTTGTGAAAAATAGAGTTCAGGATCAAACAATTAAGGTTGAGCATATTGGAACTAAATTTATGCTCGCGGATCCGCTCACAAAAGGCTTACCACCCAATAATTTTCGTGATCATATTGCCGGCATGGGTTTATTGGAGAGCCTGTGATCCTCGAATAAGGGGACCAAATAAAGTAACCAACTCCCATGAAGTATTATATTATCCGATCGAGATAGAATGGAGCACTATAAGTACTGATGTCCAGCGATACTTAATTGATTGTTGTGATGCACTACTTTGGTGTGAATTTTTATTGAGAGAGGGCTTATGATGTTTAGCCTTACGATCAAGGGGGAAAATGTTAGGTATGTGATCTTAGGCCAATCGACCAAAACGAGAAAGAGAGATTTCAGCGCCCTGATCGGGGGAGCTTTCCATATTTTGGTTACGGTCCCCCGTTGCGCAGCGCAATATAAAAGGAGGGGTTCCGGTATCTGACGAAACCTGATGTGCGTACTCGTGAGAACAAAAACCACCCCGTACAAATCCTAAAGGAGAACCGATCTATCTCGCTACTGCCGGCAACGGAAGGCCGCCGATCGCCACCGCAGACTCGCCGGCGACAAGCCTCTGCGACCGACTCTTCCTCACGCCGCATCACGCAGCACGGGTCTTCGCCATGGCATTCATCGGCGACAGTAAGTCACACGATCCCCCCTCTAGGTGTTCTAACGAATACTAGCATATCACGATTCATGCATAAAGAAAATCCCACAATGTGTGCTGAGTATAACACACAAGCCACTATCATTAATCGCAAGATTGAGACGGAGGTCAGGAACCTTGACGCACGGATGCTCACGACCATGTGAAGGTGGTTAAATGAGAGACTTTCGCAGTGGCCTTGGGGTCACCGTCAACATAATCCCGCTGCCCCATAGGACGCAGACAACGAAGATCACTCTATTGATAGTGAGGTTGAGGCAGACCATGAAGGTGGTGATAACCCCAATGCTAGGCATCATTTGGACACTCTGTGGATGGTAATCATGTTGCCCATGCTGTACTCAAGCATGGCATCTTGCTCGACATCCCTTGGGTGCCCAAAGATGGAGGAGGAACCTATGGGCAAGGCTTCGGCTCCTGTGGGAACATAAATGACCACCGAGAGTGTGCTGCCCAAAGATGTGGTCGTTGTGATCGATGATGAGATTGCTAATGATGGTAATCACCTATACGCCTTGGAGGATTATGGATGAGCAACCCCTTCGCCATGGTGTCGCTTATGGGGATGATGGCCGCCATGGGTGCCATGAACATGATGATCCAACACAGCAGGCACATATCAAATTAAACATACCATCTTTCACCGCAAAGGAGGATCCTTATGCTTATATCGAGTAGGAGGAGAGATGTGATCAAATTTTCAGATCCATGGATTCTCCGATGCTAAGAAGGTGAATCTTGGCGGTTGTAGAGTTTTCGGTCATACATTGACAAGAGGATAGGCTTGCATCGTAATGGCTATATCTCGCAATTGGGATATGATGAAAAGAGTGATGTGGTACCGATTTATTCCATCATATTATGAGAGACAACTATGTAAGAGATTGCAGGACCGACTGTGGTTCTCGCATCGTTGAAGAGTATTATAAGGAAATGGAAATGTTGCTGATCCGGACAGGAACTCAGGAGAGTAATGAAGCAAAGATGGCCAGGATCTTGCATAGTATAAATGATGAGATATTGGACTTTGTGGAGATGTTCCCTTATGATACAATGCAAGATGTTGTGCACCAAGCTATTCGAGTGGAACAGAAGAATATGCATAATAGTCGTTCTCACACTTTTTAGAACCGCTCGACTACATCATCATGGCGATGACCACAATTAGTAGTCCGGTGCATTTTCCCAGGGTGCCCCAGGTGTAGGCACAATAGGTGGCTAGCCATATGTTTCGTCAGCAACTTCACCGGCACCTCACACAGGTGATAGGCGACCAACTACTTTCGCAGTACCATCTTTTGCTACATCTATAGCGAAGTCTTCTTCTTGCAGCAGTGGAATTGGATGCTTCAAATGCAAAGGGAGAGGGCACATTTCTTTTGAGTGCCTAAACCGTAGGACTATGCTCATCAATGTGCAAGGTGACTGGGAGTCTGAGAGTGACTTCGAGAAAAATAACTTTGCTAGTGCAGCGAATGATCAACATGATGGAGCAGTGGCTGAAACTATTTTGTCTCATGAAGAACTTCGTGGAGAAACACTAGTTGTATGCCGTTCCCTTAGTGCCCAAGTTGTGGAGGAAGACAAGGGACAATGGCATAATCATTTCTATACCCGTTGTTTGGTTAAGTCCAAGCAATTTCGAGTTATCATTGATAGTGATAGTTGCGACAATACTACAAGTACATATATGGTTGAAAAGTTGAATCTACAAAGTCAGCATCATCCTCATCCTCACCATATGCAATGGCTGAATGATTGTGATTCTATTCGAGTGACTGGCATGGTAAAGATCCCAATTTCAGTAGGCACTATCAAGATGTGGTGGAATGTGATGTGGTACTTATTCATGCTTGTCATTTACTATTGGGACGACCTTGGTGAAATCAGTGGACAATCAACCATCTTGTTTTCACACATAAAGGAGAGAAGTTTACTTGGATATCTATGACACCCGAGGAAGTTTACATTGAAGAAGTTACAAGGAAAGAAAGTGGTAGAGTGAGAAACCACAAACAAAGGGAGGGAGTGTCTCCACAAACAAAAGCTCCACAACCAAACAGCCAAATATAGCCAAGCAAAAGGGAAAATAGGGGTTAGTTATGATGGCTAGGACAGGGAACATGAGGGAATTGAGAGAATCCAATGCTACATTCTTTATACTCCTGTATAAGAAAAGTTTATTATCATCTAACAATTTATCCTCTACTTTGCCTAGTGCTGTCTTTTATCTTTTGCAGGATTATGAGGATATGTTTCCTGATAAAGTACCACCTGGTCTACCACCACAGCGAGGTATCGAGCATTAAATTGACTTGGTATCAAGAGTTCCTTTGTCTAACCGGCCACCTTACCGCACCAACCCAAATGAGACAAAGGAAATCCAGCACCAAGTTCAAAACCTTGTTGACAAAGGTTACGTAATGGAAAGTCTCTCTCCTTGTACTGTACTAGTTATTTTAGTACCTAAGTAAGATGGAACATAATGATGTATATAGATTGTAGAGCCATAAATAACATAACCGTGCGATATAGGCATCCAATTCCTAGACTTGATGAACTTAGTGGTTCTATCATTTTCACAAAAATTAACTTACGAAGCGGCTACCACTAGATTAGAACGAATGAGGGTGATAAAAGGAAAACTACTTTCAAAACAAAATTTGACTTATATGAATGGTTAGTCATGCCCTTTGGTTTAACAAATGCACCTAGTACTTTTATGAGATTGATGAATCATATGCTTCGACTTTTCATCGGCAAGTTCATTGTGGTATACTTTGAAGACATACTAATTTATAGCAAGTCAATGGATGAATATATTGAGCATATACAATGTGTGCTTGTCATTTTAAGAAGTGAAAAATTGTATGCTAACTTTGTTAAGTGCACCTTTTGCATCGATAAGGTAGTTTTTCTTAGCTTTGTTGTTTTAGCTCAGGGAGTGGAGGTTAATAAGGAGAACTGTAACACCCCATTTTCAAAGCCTGGTGAAAATGTAAATTTTCAAGCTTATGTTATTGTAGAAGGCTTTACTCCCAGTTTAATTGTTTTTGGTGCTTTCCAAAAAGAAAATTTCAGGGAATGCAAAAGTAAATTAAAACGAAAACCTTGTTTCATCTCCAATCAAGCATTTCAAAGTACCTTTTTTAAAAAAAATCTACAATTTAAAATGTTACTTCAAATATTAGAAGAAAGTTTGTGTTTAATCTTTAATAGAGGAAAGGAAAGAGAGCCATGTGCTAATGTTTGGGAGCCCCAAATCTTTCCGGCCGCCCATCTCCTTTTCCCCCTCAATCTCAGCCGTCCATCCCTCCCTCCTCTCTCCCCTTCTTTTCCCTGGCTGCTACGCTCCTCTCTTTTCCTGGTTGACCGAGCGCCTCCTCCTCTCTCTCGTCTGCGGCGGCCGGCCCTCCGCCCCAATCCGCACCAGAGCAACCGCGACGCCGACACCCTCGCCTTCAAGACCCTCGCCAAGACTTCCCGCCTTCGGCGCCGGCGGCTGTGGACTTTGGGCACGCCACCCCGCCCTCTCCTTTTCAGCGCCGTCCGGCAGCTCTCCCCTCTCGCCGTCCCCCACCCGAGCTGCGCTGCCGTAGCCCTTCGCGGGCCCCGCCGGTCCCGTCGGCCGTAGCTCCACCTTGCCTTCTGCGCCGCGTCGCACTGTGGCCGCACGGTGTTGACGCCACCACGTGCACGGCGCCATGCCGCCTTGCCCCTCCCCTCGGCGCCCTACTTCTCCCCGTCCGCTATAAATGGCGTCGATGTTCCACCTCCAATCCCCACCGCGGTTGCTTGCCAGTTCCTTTCGCTGCCTCTACCGCAGGTGCTCCACTGGCATCCCTCTCCGCCGGCATAAATCGGTGGATGAAGGGGCCCTATTGACCCGACGGCAGACTCGCCTTCATCCCTTCCCCCTCCTGGCCGAGCTAATTGCTTCCTCTCTTCCCGCAGGCCGCCGGCGACGCCCTTCTTCACCGACCCTAGCGTCGGGTTCCACCCGGGAAACCGCAGCACCACAGGTCGATTCCCCGCGCGAGGAGCCTCCAGTGAACCCCGCGAACACCCTCCCCACCTCGTCAGGCTTCGCCTCCCTCCCCAGCAAGCCGCCGCCGTCTCCACCTTCACCACCGAGGCCGCTCACGCCGTCGGCCCGCCCTGCTTCACCTCGGCCCCGATTGGGGCCCCAGATGAGCTGAAGACTGCCCGTGGAAGCTTCCCCATCACAGAATCGTGCCCAAACGGCCCGAGTCGCCGGCGCCCTTGCTCCCCTGTCATGGTCGCCGCCCAGCTTGCCGCCCTCGTCGCCAGGCCAGCTCCGGCCGATTCCCCCCTCCCCGAGGAGCACGTCGGCCCGTGCAGCCCTCTCGGTCGGCGCAGGCGCGCCGCCGTGCCCTCTTCGCCGCTGACCGGCTCCGCCTCCCTTGCGTCCGGAGTGAATTGGAGGAGGAGGATGGGCTGGGGATTTGTTTTACCTCTGGACCGGGATAACCGATGGGTGTAGATAAGCTTTCAGGCCATCACCTCCTCGCGGGCCCCACCTGTCGGCAGCCCCCCTCCTTCTCTCCTCTTTTATTTTTTTCCCAAATTTCCAGGACTTTAAGACTTTGAAAAGCTATAACTAATTAACCGTAACTCCAAATCTAATGAAACCAGTTTCCAAATTTTTATATAATCAAGATATATCTAATGGTTCTATTTTGGTTCAGTTTATAGCTCATTTGGATTTTGTTTATTTTATTTGATGTTTATTCCGTGCTCGCTCTTTTGTTGTTTTTTCGGTCTGTCGTCCGAGTAGAATTCGAGGACGTGCACGAGCCCTAGGTCGAAGCAGCACCAGACCCCCAAGCTCTTGAACCAGGCGAGTCAACACTTTGACCATGTTGAATACCTATGTTTTAAATCAATTATGTTGTTTTAAATAAATCAAATTGCATGCGTTATTTTATGTACAATAGTTTACCGTTTTTCCTTCGTTAATTAACCAACTTGCTCTATTAGCGCTATGTAGCTAAACCACTCCTTGAAACTATTGATACCCTAACCATTGTCGCCTTAGGTAATACTAATAAAAGAAAGTTCACGATAAGCTACATTATTAATTGCCAAGCAAGTCCGGTAAGTTCTCAGGACATTAGCATGCCTTGATCATACCTTCTCAACAAATAAATTCATGTTGGGCAATCATGGGATGTACATGATTGATAGTTTGTGTACAGGCTTATCTTATGCTTCTCAAAACCCTAAAAACTTGCTTCACTGTCCGGGCGGATGGTAAGAGTGGTTGGTGGATGTAACAATCGGGTCGCGGAAGCCCGTCTGGACAATTTAAGGACTTAATCCTGTGTTGACCTCTCCATGTAAAATAGTACAAACCACAAGCCGGTAAACTGTAGGCATGACTAAATAATTTGCACTCGCTAGTAGAAAGGAGCACTTCAGGGGAAACTCATGATTTTTATCGCTGGACGCAAAAATCGTCTTAGATGGATCATGTCGCCGGATAGAGGCGGGCGCAAGAGGGGGTCTAGCTGGGGCCCAAAGGGGCTTTCTTGTAGACAAAACCTTAGCGAGTGCTATTCCTTACTAGATGCACTGTAAAGGTCATGTGATAACCCGGTTGATCTGCATATCTAAGGAAATGTGCGGAAAATAACGATTGGGTTATCTCTTGTGGGTAAAGATGTGCAACTCTGCAGAGACTAAAACTATTCGAATAGCCGTGCTCACGGTTAAGAGCAGACATGGAAACTTCCTTGAGTTAGTTCTATTTATAAAAATCTTTTGGGGTGGGACAACGCAAACTAAGTGGGGAGAAGTACTCTGCTTTGTTGGATTTTCCCTAGAGGGACGTACTCCAGTGTCAGTAATTAGGGTGGATGTAGCCCAGTAGCCAAAAACTAGCATTGGTGGATGGAACCATGAAATCGGTGGATGGAACCATCTACAATATACTTATCGCACATTTACAGCCACTTTTGCATTATCACAAATCTGGTAAGTCATAGGATTTTAATTATGTATTTGTCAAATATCGCTTTGTGCAACTAAAATAAACCCCAGCCATATGTTGTCAAGCAATGCATTTTATACTATTGCATTCTGTGTGTTGGCTCGCGGAGCACGTTGAATTGTGCTCACCCTCGCTCTTTAACCCCCTATTCAGAAGCTGCAAACCACGAGCACTATGCCTACTACGAGGACCAGGGTGCCGAAGGAAATGAAGATGGTGAATATTAGATTAGGCACCGATAGCTTTGCCTCTCGCTTCAGTCCGGTGGACCAGACTAGCTTTGGTGGGTGCCTCCGTTATTAATCAGGTCCCCGGTTAATAGCGGTAGTACCCAAGCGGTCCCAGTCGCTTGCCTGTGGCGGGTTGTGCCCCTACTCTTATGTACGTTTCCGCTTCCGCTCTTTATGTACCATAAGACATTTCATTCGACGGCCCCATCAGTAACCTCGCCCGACGTGGTCTATTTAAAACTCTGGTATTGTAATGTATAGTTTTGTCGTGTATGAAATGATGCGACATTGTATCTGTGAGCACTATCTACTGATCCAGGGAATAGTGCAGTATTTCACAGAGGATTCCAGGTTAGTAAACTTGGGGTCTAACAAGAACAAAACAATTTGAGAACGGCTACCTCCACAGAACATAAGCCAAGTAAGGAGCTTCTTGGGATTAGAGGGTTTCTACCATTGATTCATGAAAGATTTTAATACCATTGCTGCACCAATGAACAAGTTGACAAAGAAGGATGTTCCATTCAAGTGGGGTGAAGCACAAGTAAAGGCATTCTAGGAATTGAAAGATAAGCTAACATCTGCACCACTCCTTGCTCTTCCTGATTTCAGTAAGACTTTTAAAAATGAATGTGATGCAAGTGGAGTAAGAATTGATGGAGTGCTAATGCAAGAAAGTATGCCTATTGCTTATTTTAACGAGAAGTTAAGTGGTTCGGTCCTCAATTATTCTATGTATGACACAGAATTGTATGAACTTATGAGGGTTTTGGAAACATGAAAATATTATTTATAGCCCAAGAAATTTGTGATACATTCTGACCATGAATCTTTGAAACACCTTAAGAGTCAACTAAAATTGAATTATAGACATACTAAGTGGAGTGAATCTATAGAGTCTTTTTTATATTGTCAAGTACAAGAAAGGGAAGGATAACGTTGTTGTTGATGATTTGTCAAGGCGCCATACTTTTCTTTTCTCATCTAGATACTAAAATTATTGGCTTAGAAAGAATTAAGGAGTTGTATGCTCAAGATTCACACTTTGCTAAACCCTATTCTAAGTGTAGTGATGGCAAAGGTTTGAAAAAATTTCATGTGCATGATGAGTTCTTATTTAGAGCTAACAAGTTGTGTATTCTGGATTGCTATGTTAGATTTTTGCTCTTCTAGGAAGCTCATGCTAGTGGTCTCATTGGTCAATTTGGTGCTAAGAAGACTAAGAGCATGCTGGCAGATCATTTCTTTTAGACAAGGATGAGGTGCAACATTAAGCACTATGTGCTATGATGCGAGACATGTCACAAAGCTAAGTCTTGTTTAAACTCTCTTGGATTGTATACTCCTTTGCCTATTCCTAATGTACCATGGAAAGATATTTCTATAGATTTTGTTCTTGGTTTACCACAGACTAAGAGGGAAAGAGATTCTATTTTTGTTGTAATTGATAGGTCACGTACCATTATTTTAGACCGTGACACCAAATTCTTGAGCTACTTTTGGAAAGCGTTATGGGGGAAGTTAGGCACAAAGCTACTATTTTCTACTACTTGTCATTCCCAAATAGATAAACAAACTAAACTAGTAAACCACACGTTATCCATGATGTTGAGGGCAATTCTCAAGAACTTGAAGATGCGGGAAGAGTATTTACCACATGTGGAATTTGGGTACAACAGGGTAGTACACTTAACCACTAAATTTTGTCCATTTGAGATTGTATATGGGTTCAAACCTACTACTCCTATATATCTTTTGCCTTTGCCTTTGCAGGAACGAGTCAACTTAGATGCAAGTAAGCGAGCTAACTTTGTGAACAAGATACATGAAAATACAAAGGAAAATATTGAGTAGATGACAAAGCAATATGAGAAACAAGCAAAGAAACAAAGGAATGACGAAGTTGTTGTTTGAGCCAAGCGATTTAGTATGGGTACACCTCCGAAAGGATTGTTTCTAGAGCAACACAAATGTAAATTGCTGCCACAAGCAGATGGTCCATTTAAGGTGCTTGAGAAAATCAATAACAATGCTTGCAGGATCGATCTTCCACACGAGTATGGAGTTAGCACAATGTTCAACGTCTCCAACCTTTCCCTATGTTTTGATACAATATAGTTGAGGATGACTTCATTTCAAGAAGGGGAGGATGATGAGAACATCACATTCATTTGTGAGGATACAACAAATACAATAGCCCCTCATGGTTAGCACCTACACCATGCCAACAAGATCATGCTAGAGAGGAAGAATACACAGGGCTAATCACAAGAAGTCATGCCAAATGAATACATGACCAGGTGAATGCTAACTTGAGTTTAGTATCACATTTTGATGACTTAGTTGTGCTTCCAATATCTACTTCTTTAATTGAACTTAGGTGCACTGGGAAAGACAATGAAGGTGGATTACATGCTTCTAGGATGGATGACGTTACATAGCAACATTGAAGTCAAACAGTTAGTCTCAGTCAAGTATTTCTGTTCAACTTTAATCTAAGTATGAAGTAGTCTAGATGGTTTTTATAGTCACGGGCCATACAATTGAAAAGATTATTGAGTCTAGTTTTTAGTGCTTCAAACGGTGCATCATTTGAAGTTGTGTAGCAAAAGTTATGAATATTTTGGTACAACCTATCCAGACTATCAAGTGCTGCATGAGAAAATGAAAATTCATCTCAAAAACCTCACCAGGATGACCTTTCAGCTGATAGAACATGGAAGGGTCTGTTCACACCTAACTAGGAGGGTTGTTCCTATTATAAGTACCTATGTACTCTAACCATTTAGAAAAACTTTTGATAAGATACATAGATATTGAACTCTGTCTAGAAAACTAGAGTGTTCTTGATGTACTTGTTCTTGTGATTCCTCGTGGAGTTGCACATAATTTGTGCTCTACACCTTTGAGCATAGTTGCATGAGTTAGTTACTCAGAAAGTGGACTAGTGAGTCTCTAATAGTAGACTATAGTTGGCTTCCTCATCGTTGGGTCATTATCCACTAAATTACTCAGCTGTTTCAGCTAGTTACCCTTCAATTCTCAATCCTACGCCGTGAAGATTGGACCACAAACCTGTGCATATTCTTCCCATGAAGTTGGTGCATATTAGTGTGTGTGGAGAGGTGTGGATCCTTGACGACCTGAACCACACACTCAACAGTGTTACCATCATTAATTGCCAGCACAGATGGCACCGCCGATGCCTCCGTGAGGCTCGGCCTTGTTCTGTCCATATGAAATCCCTAGGTAGCTTGGCTGGGGGGTGAACAATCTCGAAGCCATTGAGTGTGTGCACGATTTCTCAGTGAGCCTGTCAACCAGCCTCAGCATGAAGGACGCCCTCACCTAATCCATGTCGGCTCTAGCCATGAGCTCGAGGAACACTGAGAAGAAGCCGTGGTGACTCTTTGAGGCGTCAACATTGGGGTAGAAGAGGATGGCCCAATCGTAGCGCCAATGGTGAAGGTGTCAGATGCCACATGCCCACGCGAAGTCCACAACTCATCACCGGTTGCCCAGGCTCATGCGGGAGATGGCTCTACCCCTAGTTGGAGCATTGAACTACCACCTTATTTTTAGAAGCAATAAGTCCATGTTAGCTAGATGCCATACACCTTCCTCTCTTTCTCCTCTCCCATTTTTTTTCATATCTCCATCTATTTGTTGCTTCCCTGCCATTTCCACCTTTCTTTTCTAATTGAGATTTCCCTGGATGAAAACATGGATGCCATATTAACAAAACATGTCCATGTATATACCACATCCGTCAAAACCATAATGGTTACAAATGAGGTGGGTGTTTTTCACCGGTTTGGAGAGTTTAAGGATAAAAATAAACAGTCTTGACTTAGACAGAGAGTTGAGAGGGACTAAAATGAACTTGTTCCTTTTTAGAACAGTAGGAATTAGTGGTAAAGAAACAGATATGAATTGATTGCTTACATTGATGGCAACATTTTTTGTGCAGGCACGAAGGGAGAAGGAGGCTCGGCTTGGCCATGGGCTTGGGGTGGTAGTTGGTGGTGTCATGGCCTAGGCTGACTGCTGGTTCGATTGAACCAAGGTGGAGGACAACTAGCAATGGAAGGAAGGAGAGAGAAGGAAGAGAGAAAGAAAGGAAAAGAGAAAAAGAAAAGAAAAGAATGGGCCTGGGCCGGGAAGGAAAAGAAAATGGGTTTGGCCAGAGGAAGAAAATATTTTTAGATTTTTGGACTCGGATAATGAATTTTTTGGAATTTGAACTTGAGGAATTAAATTTGAATTTTGGATTGGAATTGAGATTACCTTCCAGGGTTACACGTAAAATCCAAGTATTTAAAATAATTAATTTAAAATTAAAATTCTAAAGAAAACAAAATTTTGGGATGTTACATTGGACTAATCAGAAGTTGAGGACCATATGTTAGCCATTTTCTACAAAATCGCTCAAAATTTCCACTACAAAAAAGCGCAAGTTTCTTTGTGTTCTTTTATGCACATATTGGGTCCTATGTGCAACTATAGATCCTTGAACAATTGAATGGACGGTTATGTGGTGGCACCGGTTGGCCCTAACATTATGACCTTTCTAACTTTGCTTTGTGCAAGGCTGAAACAACCTTGAAAATTCAAACTGAGTTTAAATTTTTCTTTTGTTGTTAGTTACTGTTTGCTTACTCCCTAATCCACCCTTAACCCTCCCCTAATCTCCTTCCCTTGCTCTCCCCGCCTCTCCCCTCTTTGGCGCCGGCCGATTCCGTTCCGCCCCCTCCCCTGTTGCGCTGTCGCTCCGCCCGTGGCTCACGCCCTCGCCCATGCCCCCCGTGCCCACTTGCCCCTCCCCGTCACCCCACCGCGTCAGCACTACTAGGACAGCCCCGCACCTCCGCATCAGCGCCCACGTTAGCTCCCCAGCTGCCCTCGCTTCCTCCCTTCCGCCCCTCGGTCGCAAGCGCGCCCCGCCAGGAGACGCCCATCTCTACCCGGCCGTGCGACGCCGCCATCCCCGCGCCATTCTTCCCCACCAACTCCTACAGAGCCGTGCTCCTACCGCCATGGCTGCCCTTGCCTCGGGAAGGAACTCCCTCGACCTCCTCTTCTGTGCGTCTTGGCTCCACGCACCCCTCCTGACCTCTCCCCGCCTCCCTAGGCTATTAAAGCTCAATTGCATTCGCAGGCGACTTCGCACCACCCTTCTCTCCCTCCCTGAGCAACCAATCGAGCTCTCATCTTCTCCAACCCCGCCACCGCTCTTCCCTGGTTCCGGTAGGCACCACTGTTGATCTCTCTCACCACCCGATCAAAATGCAATTGCATGCAGCCAGAGAACCACTGCCACACCGCAAACTCAGACCCTAACTTAATTTGAATAAAGCATTCATCTGCTGACCCCGCACCATGAACACCTTCTCCGGCTGCCACCCTCTTCGATGCCAGCCTCCCTGACCAAAGCTCGAGCTAAAACTACACTTCCCCTGTGATCCCCTCCCTCCGTAGACGGTGAAACCGAAGCTCAAACCACTCGAGCATTTACAAATCCTCCCCGAGCCGCCGCTTCCTCCACTTTCTTCTTCCCCTCCGGGGACGGCCACCTCGAACTCTCACCTCGGTTTGAGCGCACAAAAGGGTTCTCTTCAACTCTCTACACCTCTCAGTAGTGGTCATGTCCTCTCCGACCCACTACCTTAGCCGAATCGAAGGTTGGGGTGGTGCCCTGTTCTCCCTCGCTATGTTCGGCGAGAGGAGGAAGACGACTCCCTCGGGGGGGGAGACGTGGCTCAATCGGGGACGTCGACACTCGATCCTTCGGCAGCAAGTTTAGGCGAGCTGCTCCCCACGTACCGGTTCACGATCGTGGCGACGTGGCCTTTCCCCCGCCCTCCATTTCCAATCCATGACCCCGAGCCAATCACTTAAAGCCCAGGCCGTTTCGGCCGATCTCTTTTTCCTTCGACCGACGTGGCTCCATCCGTACCATTCCTGTGCAATCCGACGACCCGGGCACTAGCGCGCTGCCTCCAAACCATCTCGGGCACCCGCGCGCGTGATGGGCCGCAGCCCAACGGTCCGTCGACCGTTTCAAACCGCCGCGTGCGCGCGCCTCCTCTTCCCGCGCGAACAGATGGGCCGGGCCGGTTACTGTTCCACTGAACAGTGGCATTTTTCTTTTTCCAGGAGTCGATTTTTGTATATAATATCTCATTTGAATTATTTTGACTCTCCAATTCCATTTCCGATGCCTATTTCCTCCAAATCCAATCCCAAAAATCTGACTCTGTCCTTTTGAACAATTATTTCATTTTTTATTTTATTTTATTTTATTTTATTTTATTTTCCTTTATTTCTTTTATTTCTTTTCCTAGGTTGTTTCATTTGTTTTTCTAGTTTGTTTAAAAGCAAATGATATTTACGTTATTTTATGTGTTTGTTTTCGTTAGTTCGCGAGGATTCCGAGGTAGCTGTTCAGGATCCCGAGCCAGCTCTAACACATTACGAGATCGTCGAGGTTATCGACACCCAAGGCAAGTTACAAGTTTTTGAACATTTTGAACATACCAATTCCTCGTTATTTAATTACGTAAACTATTTGCATTACGATTAATTGCTCAAATTATTTAGTTAAAATAAAATGTTTAGAATGATGTGTTATAATTTTTAATTACGACCTACCACTGTACAAATGCCCTGTTTACTTTTAGGCCACATTCACCTCGACAAACTTAGTCACATTTAATTATGGTATAAGTAAACCTCGCATATTATCATATAAAATGACGAGCTATTGAGTTTACTTGATAGTTCGTCGGTTTAAAAATAATTTAAAAACTGTTCTAGTGTAAGGCGGAAACTGTGGAGTGCCATGTAGTGGACGAGTCCACGACCTTACCCTAGGGTGGAGGGTGCAACAGACGGGTGTCGATACAGTATGTATCGGTTACCGGTTGTGGTTGGCAGTTCAGGGGCAATTATAAGGACGAGACCCTTATGCTGAGTATAAAGCACAGAACCCGCTCAACCACAAGTATTGAACTGTCAATCTGGATCCAGTAACTGCTCACTTTAATTGAACCCCTACAGGAGTTTGGCGAAGTGGTACGGGTGCGTAGGTACCGTATACACAACGATAGGTCTTTACGAATTTGGGCGGTCGTATTCTGCATTGGCTCGTGGATACCTAATTCGGTAAAGATTGCAACCTATCGG
This sequence comes from Melocanna baccifera, assembly GCA_036346265.1. Classification (NCBI taxonomy): domain Eukaryota; kingdom Viridiplantae; phylum Streptophyta; class Magnoliopsida; order Poales; family Poaceae; genus Melocanna; species Melocanna baccifera. The sequence goes on from JAYEVJ010000336.1 coordinate 63,622, forward strand.
GTAGGGTCTATACAGTAACTTGAGCAGCAAAAGATTTCGCCTTCTCAATGCAGTTGCACACTAACTGGAGTGTGTATATAGCTTGACATTAGAAATTGAGAAGTCTTGTGGGTAAAGCTGAAAAACTCTACAGAGTGATTTTAAATGTATTCGAGTACGTCGTGCTTCCGGTTAATGAAGCTATGATTGATGGGTGAATCCAGTAACACAGTATGAGTAGTTTTTCGATGATTTAATTGGTGTAATTAAAGAATTAATGTTTTCATACCTCTTTTTCCTTAATTAGTATAATGGAGTTTATCGTTTTAAACCATTTACAAATAAAACTGCATCCACATAAATTAACAAAACCAGTATACTCCCTTCCGTTGAAATTCCATGCATTTAGTAAAATAGGGTTTACCATTGTGATTTGCTGAGTGCGGTGGTATTCAAACTTGCTAAATCAACAACTCAGAGAATGCTAGACAAGGAGAAGTTTAAGCTTGCGAAGAGGATCCGGAAGAGCCTGTGGTTGCCGAGGATCAGTGGTTTTAGTTCTAGTCTACGCTCAGGCACGACTGTGGGACTTTCTTTTGTAATGTAAATTATTTGAGCTTGCCGCCCCGCTACGCTAAACTCGATCGACGTGTCGTATGTTGTAATATACTTTGGATCTTATTTGTGTAAGTATGGTTGGCTGTGATGTACTTTCACATGCGATGACGTCGAATCGCATCTGATTCTCGAGGCGATTGCGGATCTCGGACGCCCCAAAACGGAGGTGTTACAAAGGCATACAATTTGAATCCTAGTGTATAAAACGACATAGGTTTACATCACAACATGGTATCGAGAGTTCTTATGGTCCTTGGAGAGCTACCTCAAGGTACCGGTACTTCCTACCTCATATGAAGGTACTAGTTAAATCAACTTCACAAGGGTATTTGGATGTTTACATCCGCCGTTTGAGTTCTCTTTCTGAATAAACCTGAAATGTTATGATTGTCTCATGCCTTCTTAACTTTAGACACCGTTCAAAATAGTTTAAAAGTCAGTTTCTGCTTCTGGCTTTTGCTCTTTTTTTTCACTATTCAGTAATTTTATCTTTTTCTGTTTTTTTAGATTTTATGGGCTTTTTTTACTTTTTTTTCTCGTATTCCTTTGCATTGTCCGTAATGGGCTAACATATTTTTTCTATTTTTAAAATTTTTAAATTTAATTATGTTAAATAAACTAACTCAACTACAGTAAAAAAAATAAACCAGGTACAGTAAAAAAACTATAAACTATAAACTTTTCATACAATCGGTATGGGATAAAGATGCTTTGCTGTTTCTATGAATACAACGTATGTGTCACGCACGTAAACTATCTGATCGATCCATAACAGTGACGGTGTAGATAATATATGAGCAGCATGAACGGGTGTTACACGTGAGGTGTGATATTCCTCCATGGTTAAGCTATGCTGCCCATTGGCCGCTTTTGTCTCGTAACCTGCTTGCCCTTTTCCCTTGCTGCACAACTGTTGATGCACCAAACTCGTCAAAATCGTCTTCCAAAAAAGAAGACCTATGTTTAATGTTTATATAGGTGTTTATCCGTGATAATATGAAGCTAGGTTGGCTTTGCATGTCTCAGCGCATCCACAGTTTTCAGAGGCTGAGTAGTCTCAAGGTGGAACATAAAGATAGTCTTTAAATTTATCATAATTTTTTGCAGTATATCAAAACTACTACTACCTCTAAATTAAACCCCACAACTATGATAAAAAAAGAAAAAATCCTTTATTCCTAACCGCCATCCATTCTTTATCCCCACACTTCTGTCATCCGTCATCATACAAATAGCATTGTAGCCACTTTTTCAAATTTAACCTTTGGATATCTACTTTTACAAATATAGCCCCCTCCTCGACCTACCGAGCTACCCAACTTGGTAGGACGTTGTCGGCCACACTAATAAGTGCAATTAGTATTAATTAGCATTAATTGGTGCTAATTAGTATTAATTAGTGTTAATAACAGTTAATTAGTGCTAGTTAGTGATATAGGAGCCCACATCTGCCTGACTTGTGCATGCTCGGTAGGACCTTGCTTAGCTACATAGTTTAGCAGAATCTGTCGAGCTACTATAGCGAAGCAGAAGACACATATCACTTGCTGCGACAGATGAGTTTGGGAACAAAAACTAAATTTAAAAAAAGAGTAGCTATAATATCACTTGTGAAAACAGTTCGTCCCAATCCTAAGGACAATGATCAATGACAGTGACATTGGATCCGCCATGCAATGTGGCTGTACCTTTTGACCTCTAATTGCATGATGGCTACACAAATCCCCAGAAAGGGAGAGAGAGAGAGAGAGAGGGGTGATGTGGTTAGTTGTTTTGGCAATTGATGATCTCATACTCGCTTCCACGCGTGTAGCGGCATGTCTGGTGTGTTTTCTTGGTTTCACGAAATTTACCGACTAAAGCTAAACGCATAAATTTGATGGTTTTAACGTTCCACTTATTTTGATTTAAAGTTAATTTCTGGTTCTATCTTTTATATTTTTTTTCACTATTCAGTAATTTCATCTTTTTTTGAATTATTTTAGATTTTTTGACTTATTTTACCTTTTCTTTTTTCTCGTATTTCTTTGCATTGTCTGTGATGGGCTATCATGTTTTTTCTATTTTAAATTTTTTAAAATTTAATTATGCCAAATAAATCAACTCAACTACATAAAAAAGATTATAAATCAACGCTATTCCGAACGCTCCCTTAAAGTGAAGATCTTAGAACGAGAGCTAGCTAACCTGAAATTATTCTCATAGGACATATGCATAATGACTCCTTGGTGATGGTAAAATATATATAACTATTCAGTGAGATTTAGTGGTAGTGCTTAGCTAGCCAAACGAGATTGGAAACACCCATGCTTTTAGTCAGCTCAATTCAGCCATCATTTCCCAACCTTTCAGTTCAATATATGATGGATTAACAAATGCTGATTAATTTAACTTCTCTACTAGGTTGATACGTATATATGGAAACGTTGTGTTGAAGGAGTGCTACTGGCCTTATTATTCTGTGATAAATATGGATCGAGTTGCTTCTCTTTCACGATGCTTACAAGCAGAAGTCAAGTAAAGATGTTTATTGGTGCATCACAACTGCGCAAGTAACTTCTCAACAAATCCCATAAAGAACATCAAATTTGGCTCATTTCAGCTTTTTTCAGTTTCAGCTTCTAATTTCATCTTTTTTTCACTATTTAATAATTCGTTCTTTTCTAAATTTTTTTAGATTTTTAAGGTTTTTTTGCATTTTTCTTTTTTTCCATGTTCCTTTGCATTGTCTGTGATGAGCTAACATATTTTTTCTAATTTTACATTTTTTAAATTTAATTATACTTAAAAAACCAAATCAGCTACAATAAAAAAGCAAGCTATCATAAAATTTTATTCAAAAGCCAGAAAACGTGGCTAAACGAACGCCGCGATATGCTAAGAATAAGGTACAAACTTTTGGATTAACCAACGGTGTACTTCAATTCATAAAGGGAATAATGATCATAATAAAAGATGTACACAAGTAAACATTTTAGACGAAAGGACATGTTTGGTTTTGTGTGTCTAATTATACCACGAAAACAAAATGCTAAATTGCATGTATGCCTTATTTCTTAATATTGTTGTATTAAACGTGTACTTCAAATCTCTTTTGAAAAATATGTGTATTTCGGGACATAAAAAATCTTTTGTTTCGGAAAAAAATTAAAATAATCTGCACTTTTGTTTTGTTAAATATACACCTAAAGCGCGATAAAACTGTTTTCACTGGGTCCCGTTTGGAACGCAGGTACAAGGCTTCAACTACTCTCCAAGCTCCTTAGCAACTTCAGAAAAGATTATATATAGGAGTGCTCAGAACAGCTTCTCATGATCGTGATTGGAGATTATTTTACTATAGGAGCGTTTTTTTCTACTGTAGCACTTTCATCCTCTAGTGAATTTTTTTTTGTTTTTTTGATATTTTTATGTTTTGATTTTTTTCCCGTATTTCTTTGCATCGTCCGCTCTAGATTAGCGTACCATTTTTATTTTTACATTTTTTAGATTTAATTATGCCTAATAAACCAACTCAGTTACAGTAAAAAATCAACCAGCTACAGTAAAATTTCAGCAAAAATCAGAAACTATTGTTGTTCCGAACACCCCCTAAAAAAGAACTTTCAAACTCACTTTCACATACGCACATTTCTCTCCTTATTTCCAAACTAAAATCCACCTACTACTACAGTACTACTATCACATTGGCCTTGTAATCCACAAGTATTTCATACTGGTAATGGTCGCAGCTAATCCAACAACTACACATCAATGCCCGTACACACACTGCCACGTCTGCTTCTAGCTCCTTCCCTTGTTGGCATACACCATCTCCAATGGAAGTTGTTGAGGTGAAATAAAGAAAAAGGTAAAAAAAAAGAAAAGAAAGAGGTTTCTATCTTATGGTTTATCAGACAGTTTTTTAGAATATTTTATCGGTATTCACTATATTTATATTAAAATTAAAAACTATTGGTTACAGTCGAACAAGAACAAACTCAAAATACTACCGGTAATTAAAGAAAGGTAAAAAAAAAAGACAAGAAAAGCCTCAACTGAGCATTTGGGGCATTGTGCCACTCTGACTGGCTGACTGCTCTGACGTTCGTTCACTCACTGTGTTGGGGTGGGGTGTGATGTGCGGCTGTGATCTCGCCAAGGTCCCCAATCAATCACCAACTGCCGTCCGGTGTGGGGGTGTGTGAGGGGGTCCATGGCAGTCAAGCATGCATCCACAAAAAGGTTTTAAATTGCTCTTTCCATACCCAAAGAAAAAGAATACGGTTTTTCTGGTCTCTTCTTTCTGTTATTTTGAATCTTTCTTATATTGATAAAAATACAAGGGAACAGAGAGAGAAAAAAATAGGAAAACCGTGTTCAAGAAAAAAGGGCAGACAGGTGGGCCCACAGTGAGAGCGCGCGCTTTGCACAAAGACCCTGTAAATTTCAGAATTATGGATGCACTCCTATTGTACATGAAGTGTATTTGGTAAGTTTTCCACTTCGAAATGTGTCGCTCGTATGGCGAGACAGCGCCGGGAGGCAAGGACATGCGTAGGCCAACTAGGAAAAACATTTTGCCGGATTTGAGCCTACGAAAACACGTCTGATTTGACGTTTTTATTGACACTTCATTAGTAGTTCAAAATTTACAGATTGTCTATCTATGCTTATTTTTAATCAAATTGTCTTCAACTGCAGCCGCATTATAAATGACTTTTTACTTCAATTGTGAATGTCCTGCCTTTAGGCTCATCAGCAAGAAGACGTCCGTATCAAGCTCCCCTATTTAGGGGGTGATCGGAATAGCGATGGCTTTTGGTTTTTAATTTGAAAAAACACCGTAGTGGTGAAAAAATATCAGAATGAGTTAGTGGATAATGTAGTGAATAGTGAAAAAAAAGCTGAAGCTAGAAGCTGAAGCCGAAACGATCACCCCCTTAACCAGGGAGGATATAGATTCAGAGTCGTCTAAGCAACTTCCACTTGTCATGGATAAGGGTTAATCAATAATATTCGACTATCGATGTAACAAATGTACTTTGTTTTCTCATAGATAGGATGTACCCCTGAGTTAAATCTCATATTCATATATTCCTATGCTTTTAAAGATAACTTAGATAAGGCCCCATGTAGAACACAGTGATTTTTTTAGAGAATTTTATAGTACCTTTTATTGATAGTAAGGGGGTGGAAATAGAAATTAATTCTGATCATTGATTTATTGATGACATAATAGACTTTTCTCTATATTTTTTTTTGTGGGGGTGATATGGACTTTTTACTGGACCTATTAGCCCGCTCATGCATGTTTATTTCAAACTCAATCTAGTAATTTCAATTTTACCCATTGTGGGATTTGTACTTGTAGTATACTTAATCTTAATTGATCTGATCCATTGAATAAAAATATTGGATAGCTTATATAGATTTAAAGGTGCAGTAAGAAAAAGCACATTAAAATTGCACCATTTTATGTGAAGTTGCCACGTATCAAACGGACCTAAACCCTTCTCTGGGTTGGCTATGGTACTGCTCATTAGAGTTTCGGATCCTAGCTTTTGCCTTTTTAATTTCATCTTTTTTGGCTTTTGTGTTTTTTTCTTATTCTTTTGTATTGTTTATGATGATATAACTTTATTTTTTTATTTTTTAAAATTTAATTACATCTAATAATAGTTACAGTATATTTTTAACCACTACAATGTAGAATAAGCTATAAATCAAAGTTTACAAAGCTTAAATGAGCATCACCATGTCATTATTTTCTGTTACCTTTTGGGAGTGGGTCCAAAATCCAAATACAAAAAAGACAAGGGTGATACTGCAATTGCCAACTCTGCACACCTGGAGAGAGAGAGAGAGAGAGAGAGAGAGAGAGAGAGAGAGAGAGTACCATCACAATTACCCGTTTGCTCCATGTACAAAAACCACAAGGAAGCCAAGCAGAAGCGCTTACACCACCACATAGGACGACAAGAAACAGGTTGGATAGTGAGGCAGAGCTTATGGTGCTGTAGCTGAGGGGGGAGCGAGCAATGGTGGGGCGATGCGGCGTCGATGGCGGCGAAGGAATGCTCTCGAGATGGTGGAGGGCAGCGGCCAAGCGGATCGGCCTCTCCTGCGCCTCCTCCCCCCACGCCGACTCTCCCTCCCCTCCTTCCAAGACTGTATACTCTCTCTCTCTCTCTCTCTCTCTCTACACATTTCAGACCTTGCTTCCGAGCATTTAGAGGCTTGGCAGCAGGTGGCTCATTTTTGCTGCATTTTCCATCCCCGCTTCACTCATCAGAGATGCTCTGTTTTTTCAGTTCCAAGAAACAGAGATTCTTTTAACTTCTGGGATTAGACAAGCTTTTGTTTGTAAACATCAGTGGATCCGTTTCTGACGTGCTTTTGGCTTTCGGTTTCTTGCTATGTTGTTTCCATTTGAGCCCTTCCGGGGACCTCATCCTCTACCATTAGTAGGTGATTTCAGGTTCCTGTGCTTTTAATCTTGGGTTCAGGTCTAGCTGTCCCTGTCTGTCTTTTTCACCTGCATTTTTCTCCCAGATTGCAGTTCTGTTTGTTTTTTTCCCCTCCATTTCAGATGTGGTTCTTGACATATGTTACCATCAAAGCAAAAGTTCCTCTAGTGCCATGTCTCCTTGCATTGTTGACTTATCCCTTTGCTAGTGTGGGTTGCTGGGTTGGTGTTTTGCCTTTTCCAACAGAAAGATTTGTTGCAAATGCTTTACTTCCTAGTTGGTTTTGATGATCTTTTCCTACAAAATTTTGGGATTAGATTTGCATTTGAACATGTCCCCCCTTTATTACTTTTATTTTTGGGAATTCTAGCCATGGATGTCTTTCCAGTTCCTTCTATTTATGTACGTTATGAACTTTTAACCAAAATGAAGTAACAACAGCACTCCATTTTTTTTAGTAAATTTCGCGTAGGTAACACAAAATCCCATGTTTCGTATTTTTTTTAAGAAATCACAGTTTTTTGGGCAAAAGGCTAAAAAGAACCTTTTCTAGTATTATAGTATTTTTTTCATAATTAATTTTTAAAAATAAAAAATAACAAAAAAGTGATAATGAATAAAGAAAAAAGAAAATATAAAAAAACCAAATAAGAACTAAAAAAATCAAGAAAGACAAAATTAATAAGTTAGAAACTAAAACTTAAGCTCAAATGAGCACCCCATAATAGGTGGGACCCACTTGGTTAGTAAGACTAATAATTAGGGTCCACCAATTAGCCCCATGTACCGAAGCCGAGCCCACCTATCGGGCCTGATTTCTCTTCATTTCTCTTCACTCTTTTCTTTACTCTGTCTGAGAGTAACAATCAGCAACAGTGTAGGTTGATCTAAATAAGAGGGTGAGATAGGACTAGGTCCTAGTTGTATGTGTGATATTCATATAGATTTCGGTTGTCATATCTTGTTAGATGGAATGGAATTGAGTAAATATCGGTTTCCTTGAAACCTTTAGCTTAAGAATATGCTGTTCCTTCAAAACTTTTGCAAATCATATGATTTTGTGTTACCTTTGCCTCGAAACCTAGGGTAAACCTAGCGTTTTGTGAAAATACAATTTTTTAGTGAGGTTTTATTCCTAACTTATCTCAACTTGTTTAGGACAAAAAGCTTTGATGTAGTTTTACTACTAACAGTAACTGCATGGACTTCCTAATTTCTGTTGTGTTTTCTTGGAATTGGGTAATCATCTTTGTCTATTATCCACTTTCCGGTGTACCCTGTTACCAAACTCTAGATTACTAATGTTGCTCCAGTAACTTGACTGTTAGCAGTGCTGATGTTTCATCACTGTGACTGTATGTGTCTAGAATTTCTTTTTAAACCAACATTGCCTATATCCATGTATCTTATACATCATTGTTAGGTAAATAGGATAGGAAAGTACAAAATATAGAAGAGGAGACAGGCAGGCTACCCTTGTCCCCCCCCCCCCCCACCCCACCCTTTCCTATGTTCTGTAAGTCAAGAATAGTGTCTCGCTTAGTTGCTTGTAGCTGTATTGCTATGTAACAGAATGCGGTTTGTAATGTATATGCAGATCTCATGCTCAGCAGTGAATGCGCCTGCAGACAGCAGTGATGGAGAACAGGAAAAGCTGGAGGAGCCCACCAGCACCGGAATGGCTGAAAAGGTACCAGCTCTTTGTCCACTTACATCTCGTTCGTTTTTTTTTACCATGTTCGATTTGGACCACCTACACTGTTTTTCTTATTTTGCTCTTACCGATAATGGAGATTTTTTGTTCAAAAAAGTTATTTTCTCTGACCAAGTATAATTATGTTTAGATGACTCCACTAATTAACTTGTGAAGAGATCAGAAACATGCTTACCTACTATCAGGTGGTGGTAATTATTGAAATATAAGTGAATTGTCTGTCTTTTCTCATCAGCTTAAGTTTTTGGGTGAATCGGCTAGTGCATGAAACTTAATATAGTATCAAAATCCGGTTTTAATATATCCGGTTCAATAGACACTAGTGTGTAAATACCTAATGGACTGTGACTCTGAGAGACCGTCGGTGTACGGTGAAAGGACCTTAAGAGACTATCGATGTGCTGATGAAGGGGTGGTGAACGGTTAAGGGACACTAATGTGTGAAGGGGAAGATTGTTGGAATAGTCCCACATTAGTTGTGGAAGAGTAAGAGACATAATTTAAAAGTGAAAAAACCCCTCACCTCATTGGCTAATATTTGGGGGTGAGAAGACTTACGATAATTAAGTGGTATCAGAGCTAAGAGGTCTTGAGTTCAAAATCCGGTTGGCGCAATTAAACAAATAATTGCAGCCCACTTCTATTTCATATCGTAGGTCTGAGAGAGTCTACACGTGAGAGAGAGTGTTGAAGTATAAATGAATTGCCTTTTTTTATCAGTTTAAGTTTTTGGGTGAACCGGCTAGTTTATGAAACTTAATAGTAACAAACAAAGATAGCAAGAGACAAGCTAAAAGGCCAATTGGGTTAGTGGTGAGATTGTGACAGAAAATCTTGATATTGTGAGGGTTCACTCTAGTCCCTCTCAAGAGTGCTCAAGGGTGAAGATATCTTTCAAGAGTCCCAATGGTGAAGGTTGTTGATGCTCTAGAGGAATATCTGAGACAAGCTAGATTTTAAGTGACGATAATATTGAGGGTATATACTTTTGATAATCAAGTATATTTGTCATCTTATGAATCATAGACAAGTGGGGTTAGCTCTGCCATCTCCACGACCTCGTATCTCAGTTTGAAAAAATGACATTGTTGCAAGTACTTAAAAAGTATGCTTCATTATATTTAGTTGCTTCGTGCACATGATGGGTTGCATGGCCGTCCACTAACTTCTACTAATGGACCTTGTGAGTGTTGCCCGTCTTTGTTGGCTTCAAACTTTTTAGTGGCTTTTGGTGGACAATTATGTGGCCTCTTCAGCGACATAATGCTTGTCTCCCTTATGGCACATAAATGTGCAAACAATTACTTATGAATAGAATTTGTTTTAAAATAATCTATTTTTATTCCAAATTATAGTAATATATCTTCATTTTTTATTTTACACTAATGATCTTTTGTTGCCCCACCGTTGAGCAACTTGGACTAGTTGCCCAATGATTGCATGCCAAATGTCCAAATTGCCCACCGGTTGAGCAACTAATCCTAGTCACTCAATAGGGGAGCGACACCTCTACAAGTGCGTACCGGTTAGACGATTTAAAATAATAATAATATTTTATTAATCCGATGAAAATAATTGTGAGAGAATAAATGGCAATTTTTGTAGGTAACACATTTTGCAAAATTTGTTTGTAGCTTATTCTTTTTAGTAATAAAAAGGCAGACAAGATAAGTTGGTCTGTTTATGACTTTTGTAGATTCTCAAGGGTACGAAATCTGTTAGACTCACAATAACATTTTGTGGTTGTCGTATATAGTTGTAGTGCGATAAATTTTTAAAGAATTTTGTGAGGACGATTGAGATAACAATGATTCGTAAGTAGGAAGGTAAGTGATATTGCGATGCAATAGAGAATTTATACACGTAGAACTTTGGATGAATGGCGTAATGATAATAATACGATAGTTGATCGGACAAGGGGATTATATGGCATGCAGGCAAACAAACCAAGAATGGTGTACGCATGCTTTTAGAGAATTAGAAATACATGGAACATATAGACGAAGAGGGTTGAACTACTGTGTGGAACGTGATCATTTGCCCGTGCAGCCTAGCTTAGCGTTATGATACCAATAGCGACCAGTCAACCACGTGGTTATGTATCAGTATTATAAACATTTCACCAAGAAAACATATAATATTTTTTGAAAAAAAATTGTTTAGCAAAGGCAATTTATAAAGTCATGACCATTCAGGCATGCATATCATATAGGTGATCTTCGTTGCAAATTATATCATATGTGAGTCATGGTACATTTAAATGTGGCCATCTTATTTATCTTAGTATTGTAAGAACATGCTGTAAACACTAGAACCTAGTTTGTGAAAATGTTATCAGTTCGATCAGTTATGTAAGTTGTTTGGGATTTTCTGCTAAATTCCATCAAGATTTCCTGTAATGTAAAAAAAAGGAATACATTTGTGCATATCTCATGACTCATATATGTTATAATATTAATGAATAATCTCTTCGCCAGCTTGGCGGTATAGAATAAATTTCTACAGAAGTTAACCTTAGTGTTATAGGGTGCTAGCATTTTTTTCTTGTCTTCAACCACACACTAGGGAGAGCTGAAGTTTGGCCGATATGCTAACTTAATTTTGAACAGTAGCAACTAATAAATGGAATTATGCTTGCAAACTGCCAGGGTCAAATGCTTCGTAAAGCATTTCGTACCAACCTAATGTCACTGTTCTTGCTCTAATAGCTGCTGTCGAGAAGGTTGTTAACTGGCTTCAAGTCAAGGGGAGAAAAAGCATTTTGGTACAGTATTGCTAGATTGTCTTGGTTGGATATGTCTCTAGTCTGTAGTTGAATCAGTATCTAGCCAGCACAGTAGATACCTAATAGCTTTCTTCAGTACTAGTGTAGCCCCTATATGAAAATATTTTGACCACCAGGATTATTTGACCAATTTTTGTTGCAATCTTAAAGGACACAAAAACTTGTCAACCTTGCCAACATATAGCAGGCTAGCTTAGAGGAAAAAAATGATAACAATTGTGCTGTGACTATTTATATGAAACAAATTTAGAGGTGCTGGTGAATGATAACCAAACTATGTGACAAGGGGTGCCTTTTGTGTTCTAAAGAGGGAACACAGGGAGTGCTTCTTGTAATACATTGCAATTCATAAGGGTTTTTTAATGGGTTGAGTGTTCAGTAGGCATACAGCGCAGAACACATTCTCAATTTCATATTTTGGTTGTCTCAACATCTGCCAGCTTGCAACGAATGCAAAAATTGCCATGTATTGGCAATTTGGCATAGGCTATCGTCCTCTCAGTATCTAAGTTATTAGTCATATCTATGATGTGGGGCGTTAATCGTGTTCTCTTTGGAGTTTATGATAATGATATTTGCTGCATTTTATACACATATATATTAAGTGAAGTTCTAAATGAAGCAGGCGTTATTTCCCAGTCTTATGCAATCTTGGCTTTAGCATGCACAGTCAGGAACTTGCTCTAGAATAAGTTGTATTTGCTGCATTTAATACACCTTTATATTAAGTGAAGTGCTAAATGAAGCAGGCATTGGTTCCCACTTCCCAGTGTTATACGATCTTGCCTTTAGCATGCATAGCACGAACTTGCTCTAGAATGAGTAGTTTTCATTGTTTTTTTCCCCAGTAAATCCAAGAGTTAGTGATTCTTTATTGGTTTTTTTTGCACATACAGTTTTACTTTCTAATCTGGTCTCACATGTATTGTGTTCTCATTCATTATCTATAACTGCTTGTACTATTCATTTGCAGAACCTCTGCACTGTATGTTTGGAGCCCCTCAGCACCACCAGCAGTGATGTTGACAATGGTGACAGGCCAGCAATCTTCACAGCGCAATGCTCCCACTCTTTCCACTTTCTATGCATCGCCTCCAACATCCGGCATGGCAATGTTACATGCCCTATCTGCCGTGCACAGTGGTCGCAGCTGCCGCGCGACCTGAAGGTGCCACCATTGCTGCACAACCAGTCTGATCCAATCCTTCGCATCCTCGATGACAACATTGCAACATCCCGTGTCAACAGAAGGTCCTCCACCCGCGCCGCCCGCTACAACGACGATGACCCAGTTGAACCTTACACCTTGACTGAGCATGTGGAGCCGTGCCTTCGCTTCGCCCTTATCCCGCCCCCATTGGCAGCTCACCATCATGTCCTCGGACATTACCCTTGGGGACGCATAATGCCACTACAACAACACTGCCAGTACAGCAGCTCCTCCATGCTTTCACCAGGACAGATCGCTTCACCAAGTGGGGAAGGGCGTGCTTACCTCTCTGTCAGTCTTGCTCCACAGCCGGCTATGGACTTGGTCCTGGTTGCCAGCCCGAACGGGCCACATCTGAGGCTCTTGAAGCAGGCTATGGCACTTGTTGTCTTCTCCATGCGGGCAATCGACCGGTTGGCCATTGTCACGAACGCCACCACTGCAACCCGTGCCTTCCCCCTGCGCCGGATGTCGTCCCATGGAAAACGAATGGCACTGCAGGTCATCGAACACCTCTGCTGCGTTGGTGGAACTGATCCGGTAGGGGCTTTGCAGAAGGGCCTGAAGATACTAGAGGACCGGGCACACCAGAACCCAAGCAACTGCATTCTTCACCTGTCCGACCATCCAATCCGCAGCTGTGTTGGGGTAGAGATGAACCGTCCCGACATCCCGGTCCACCAGTTCCATGTTGGACTTGGCTTCGGGGCGCAGAATGGCTTCGTCATGCATGAGTTTGAGGAGCTGCTGGCACGGTTGCTTGGCGGTGCCATAGGCGACACCCAGCTGAGGGTAGGAGAGCACGGGGGAGTGGTGAGGCTAGCAGAGCTGAGGGGTGGTGAGGAGAGAAGGATCCCACTTGACCTAGCGGCAGACTGTGGCTTTATACTGGTCGCTTACAGCTACCTGGAGGGGGGAAGAGAGGATCAGTTGAGGACAGGTGAGGTCGCTGTCGGATTCCAAGAGAAAGGCGACGATCGCCACCGTGGGGTCAGAGATATGGGGCCGAGCATCGGCGGCGAGAGGCGGAGCAGCTGCTGTGCCGAGAGATGGGGCTACCTTGACCCGTTCATGGCGCGACGATGGGCTAAGCATTTCAACGTGTACAGGGCCTGAGTAGAGACTGGGGGCCTGATGATCTGCTCCACGAGTCCCGTTACCAGTTTGACAAAATATGATTCTTGTTGGTTCTTTTTTACGTTCCTGCAAGCTTCTCAGGGCAGTGTTTGTTTGTTTGTTTTTACCTTTGTTGTGGATCTGAATCCATATGAGATGTCTGGTTTCCATCATGTGTTTGCTGAGGTTTTTCTGTCATTCTCGATCTGTATCTGTGAATCAGAAGTTGAACAAAGCTCATCAGAACGAAAGATGGCAGTGCTGGAGTAAGTTTGCTAACTATGAATGTCAGGAAGTGATGCTATGAAAACTGACGGTCACACATGAAACAGCGAAGAATAGTCAAGAGCACGAGACAAGGATTTAACGTGAAAAACCTTCGTAGGAAAAAACCATAGACGTGTATAATTGATGAGATCATTATACGGAGAGAAGTTATAAAACACTCTTGGCATCAAGAGCAGAACTAGAATGAAAATAATCGGGTTTACCATTTTACAATACATATAGGGCATGTTCCTTTTGTCTTTTGGTTTTTGCTTTTGACTTTTGCCTTCTCCGAAAGTTATAAAGCCTAACGTCAAAACAGGGTGGCCTCTTGAAGTGAATTATTCAAACAACTTTTCAATCATAAAACCGTATGCATCATTTGCATCGGTAATTAAGTCAAAAGAATTGAATATACCATAAGTGAACTAGGTATTCACCTAATGAACTACCCATAAACTAATCATTAACGTAATGAACCACTAGCGAACTAACCATTCATTTCCCAAACTTAAGTCAACTAAGTTTTTTATAAAATCTCTACCTCTCGTGTGAAATCATCAAGCATTGTCATTAACTGAAGATACAACTATTCAAATAGTTTTGCACTCTGCAGAGATTATACAACTTTATCCACATGATATGACTATATCTTATGCTATCATTGGTATAATATGCTTCCTTAGACATCTGACCAAAAAGATCACAAAAAGACTTTTACAATACTTAATCTCAAACTGACCTCACCTGCTAAGATTTCACTGCCAAGTAGACTAACCGCCTAGTCGAAAAAGCCCCTCTTGCGTTAACAGAATATCCCAATGGCGAAATCAAAATTGAAACATTACAAATTAATTAGTCATGTCTATCCCATACTAGACATATGGTTGTACGATAAATCTCATATCAATAGTGCACAAAGGTAATTCCTTATACACTACCTATACAAAGCATCTATATCCCAAAAGTGTTGACCACACTTTTTCTTTTTATTGTACGATCATTCGCTCAAGTAAAAATTATTTTGTATAACCAACACCAACGACACTACACATACCAAGGTATACAAATTTTATAACTGTGGCTGACCACCACGATTCAATATCTCATTAAGTCAAAATTAATTAGTTAATTAACATATAATGATGATCCCAACGTGTTATAAGCATGACAAAGCATACTAAACGTACAACTCATGTGCATACTAGTATTGTATCACTAGATAATTACCCATCTTATGATAACAATGGAATCATGGTATTCAAGTTATCAATTGAAGGGTTAACCAAATTTGGTCAATAACTACTAGTTACAAATGTTTGTATTAATTTAGCAATGAGTGATAATTTAAAATAAAATAGTAAATAATATATTTGAAAATAATAGATTCAACACGATCAAAGGTCATGACTTGTCTTGACTTTACTCAGTTACCAACCCTGGATTTTTAGTTCCTGCTTTTGCTCCTTTGAAGACATTATATAATGAGAGAGAAAGCGAACAAAATACAAATAAATTTAAATAAATTCCAAATGAAATCTAAAAACTATAAAATTAGTATCAAAAGATAGAGCTCAATTTTAGATGAATTTAGGAAGAATAATCGGAGGGTTCACCGGCGGGAAGGTCAACGGTGGTGCGGACAGTCAGCGGTGAAGTTGAATGACACAGAAGACAATGGCGCTTGGGGCTCCGATGACGGTGATGAAGAGGACAATAGTGGCCCGAGCTTTGACGAGAGATCGACGGCGGTGCAAGGCGAAGACGACGGGTGGCTCGGGGTGCAAAAAGCGAGGGGCATCCACTATTTATGGCGTAGATGCCGAGGTCTCCAAGATGTGCAGGCACGGAGTCTGAGACAAATACCACGGGTGACGTCACACTGGACATGGAGAAGGATTTCAGGAGGAGGCCCTACTGTCGGTGACTACAAATGGTAGAGTCACGAGTGGGTGACATGTGGCAGAGGCGATGGTCAACGAGTGGCACGACATGAATCAGACAATCGGCATGAGATAGTGCTTGGATGGCCGACACATGGCAAAGCGGGCGCAAATTGATGATGCGTGGCGCGGTGGTGAGCATCTTTGGGTGGCGGCGTGAGCATGCGGTTTGGATGGTGCGTGGAGGAGTTGAAATTTGGGCTTAGGGTTTTGGCCCAAATGACTTTTGGGGATTTTTAACATTCAAATTTTAGAAAATGAGATAAAGAAGTTTGAAATATAGAAAATAGTAAATAAATCTAAAAATTCAAGAAAATACATAAAAATTCCTTGTATCACAAGGAAATTGAAGTTTATTTTGTTCAAATTAAATCTTTATTAATTTATAAAAATTCATATTAAGCTTTAATTAATTCAAGAAAAATCTAAATAGTTAATTTTATTTTAAAAGCTTCAAAAAGGCACTGAAAATAAGATGTTACAAACCTCCCCCTTAAAACAGAATCTCAACCCTAACATTTGGGCTTACTAAATAAATAGGTTTAGAAACACTGCTCTTAGATCCTACTCACTCTCCTAGGTTACTTTCTCCTCTGTATGATTGCTCCACTGAACCTTGCAAAAATAAGTGACTTTACTCCTAGTCATACGTTCAGACGCTCGTGAATTTTTGACATGGTGTTCCTTGTAAGATCCTCTTGAAGATTGATGGCCTCTACTAGCACTGATTTCTTTCGTACACACAAACACATCTTCAACTGAGAGACATGGAAGACATCATGTATCCCACTGAAAGATGAAGGCAGCTCCAATTGATAAGGAACTTCCCATTTATGCTTCAAAATCTTAAATGGACTAACATATCTTAGTGCAAGTTTTCTTTTCATATGGAATCTCTTGACTCCTTTAAATGGCATAATCCTGATATACACATAACTATCAGACTTTTCTATCTGGTCTAGGCTATTCTCAACCTTTCCTGAATTAGGCAAACTTTTTTCTTAGCTTCTTTCAAACATTGTGGCCTAAAAACTTGGCTTTCCCCAGTCTCTTTCCAATTGAGAGGAGTGCGGCACTTCCTTACATACAAAGCTTCAAACGGTGATATTTGCAAACTAGACTAGTAGTTGTTGTTGTAGGAAAAATCTGTAAAAGGCAAACATCTGTCCCACTTGACTCCATAATTTAACACACAAGCTCTTAGCATATCCTCAAGAATCTGATTCACACGCTCAGTTTTTCCATCTGTCTGAGGATAATACGCTATACTGAAATTCAAATGAGTACCCATGGCTTCATGAAAACTTTTTCAAAATTCATATGTAAATTGCAATCTACAATCTGATACTATATTCTTAGGCACCACATAGAGACTTACAATTCTTGATACATACAGATTTGCCAACTTATCACTTGCGTAGGTGGTCATGACTAGAATAAAATGCACAACATTTGTCAAACGATCCATAATTACCCAAATTCTTCCTTTGTTTTAGGTAGTTCTATGATAAAGTCCATACCAACTTTTTTTTCCACTTCTATTCGGGAATTCTCAATGATTGCAACAAACCTACTGGTCTCTAGTATTCAGCTTTAACTCTCTAACACAAATCACAAAATACGACATACTCCGTTATTTCTCGCTTCATACTAGACCACCAATACTTGTACTTAGTATCCTGATACATTTTAGTACTACCAGGATGAATCAAATACAAAGACTCATGAGCCTTGAGTAACAAATCCTTAAGCTCCCTCTTGTTTGGTACACATATACGCTCCTTGAACCACAGAGTACCTTGTTCATCCTCTGTGAAATCTGAAGCTTTATCTTTTTTATGTTAGTCTTGATACTCTTGATGCCCACATCATCCACTTGTGCTTGGCGAATTTGTACATCTAAAGTCGGTTGTAGCTTCATTGTAGGTAGAAATCCATCTTCAACCAACTCTAAACTAAGCTGCTGAAATTCCTCATGTAAAGCTGGCTGACTTTTCTTAATCATCACCCATTGCAATATTTCTTTCTACTCAATGCATCTGCATCACATTCATCTTGCTTGGGTGATAATAAATCCTAATATTGTAATCCTTTATCAACTTCAACCATCTTCTCTACCTTAGTTAAGATCAGCCTAGCTAAAAATATACTTTAATCTCTTATAATTCGTATAGATTTCACAATAATTACCTATGAGATAATGGCGTCAAATTTTCAAAGCATACACAACAATTGCTAACTCTAAATCATGTGTAGGATATTTCTCTTCATGTGGTCTCAACTATTGCATCGATAAGCTACTACATTTCTGTTTTGCATCAACACACATCCCACACCTTTATGGGAAGCATCACAATAAATTTCAAAATCCTTATTAACATCTGGCAGCACTAATACTGGTGTAGTGGTCACACATTTCTTTAGTTTCTGAAAATTCTTGTCGCGCTCTAGCATCCAAACAAACTTTTCTTTCTTTAATAACTGAGTAAGCGGTTTTACTCTACTGGAAAATCCTTCAATGAAACGACGATAATTCCTGCCATAGTAAGAAAACTCCTGACTTGCGGTACTGAAGTAGGCAACTTTCAATTGAGCACATCTTTAACTTTTTTAGAATCAACTTCAACACCTTTTGTTGACATAACATGGTCTAGTAAAACAACTTCCTTCATCCAAAACTCACATTTGTTAAACTTGGTATAAAGTTTATGCTTCCTAAGCTTCTACAATACTAACCTCAAATACACTGCATGTTCTTTCTCATCTTTGGATTAAATCAAAATGTCACAGATGAACACAACAATAACTTGTCTAAATACTCCATGAACACCTCATTCATCAAATATGTAAAATAGACACAGGCATTGGTTAAACCAAAAGACATCACTGTGAACTCATACAAACCATAACGAGTAGAGAATGTTATCTTAGAAATATCCTCTTAGGAAATTTTTAGTTGATGATATAACGATCTCAAATCAAACTTAAAAAACATTCTGGCTCCCTTAAGCTGATCAAACAAATCACCGATTTTGGTCAAAGGATACTTGTTCTTAATAGTAACCTCGTTAAGTTCTCGGTAATCCATACACATACGCTGGCTACCATCCTTCTTCTTGACAAATAAAATCATGGCTCGCCATGGCAATGAACAAGATATGACATAACCCTTATCTTGTAACTCCTAAATCTGCTTCTTCAATTCTGTTAACTCATTAGTAGGTATCCGGTATGGTCTCTTGGATATAGGTGTGATACCAGGAATTAACTCAATTGAAAACTCAACATTCCTGTCAGGCGACATTCGTGGAATATCATCTGGAAACACATCGAGAAATTATCTAATAACAGGCCCATCCTTCAACATGACATCTTTACTCTGACAAACCATACTTTTTCTTGGTTGCACCAAAGTAGCTTCAAATTTTACTTTCATTTCATCTGGACTGACTATAGTAATAGCTTTGTTTCTACAATCCAATACAGCTTGATACTTGTTTGGAGACCCTTGCGGCCCCGCCTCGATCCCCACTAGCTCCCCCACCCCCGACCCTGTTAGCCTTCCCTAGGGACTCAGCCCCCACAGGGACCCAAACCCACAGGGATCCCCATGAGGGATTAAAAAATAGGTTAAAACATTTAACAACAATAATAATAATGTGACTTTGTTTATTAATTTATAATTATTTATGCATACTTTATATAAAAAAATAACTTCAAAATATATTTTCTAACATATAGATTCAAGTTGTAGTCCAAATATATAAGGAAAAAAAATACAATCTCCCATATTAAAAAACTATAATCTATTATTTTTTATTTTTATCTGGTCCGTATGGAGCCCTACGAGGGGAAGGGAAGGACAACCCCCCGCGCTAGCCTAGCGGGGCCCTGTCCCCGATCCCCTGAGGGGGAGATCGCCCCCGCCCTACCCCTGATGGGGAAATTCCCCGCGTAGCCCACCCCTGTGGGGGAAATTGCCACCCATAGGCCCACCAGTCGGTGACTGCGAGTGGGAGAAAGTGGGCGGGCGACACCTGGTGGGGAGCGGTGTTGGAGCGGCCTGTGTTAAGAGAAGTGGGTTGGGCCAAAGCGAAGAATTTGACCCAAAGCCAAATGTGGATTTTGGGATTTTCTGAATTTCAAAAATAGGGAGAATTCAAATTAAGCCAAAGAAATAGCAAATAAACTCTAAAGAATCTAAGAAAATACAAAAAAATTTCCTGAAACACAAGGAACTCAAATAAAATAGGTTTCAAATTAATTGAAATTTATTTTGTTTATATTAAATCTTTTTAATTTTTAAAAATTCAAATTAAGCTTTACTTAATTGAAGAAAAATCCAAATGGTTATTGTTATTTTAAAAGCTCTATATAAGCACTGAAAACTAGGATGTTGCATCGAGAGTAGTCAATGATGATGTCAGCACATAATTGGTGCCTCCAAGGGATAAAATGTGACTTACACAATAAATCAAAGTGAACATAATCCAATATGTCTTTTGACGAGTGATTTGCAGAGCTGAAACTCACCTTCTGTTTACGAAAGACACAATGTTCTCAAAACTTTGATTGGTTGACACTTTGACCATCAAGCAGACTTCTTTTGTGCAACTCCTTTAACCCGACTTTACTTATATGCCTAAGACGCATATACCATAGACTTATCGGATCAACATCAGACAACTTGGTCAAGTCAACAGCAGCCTTCTAGACCAATGTAGTGCCTTGAAAATGATAGAGATTTGCTGTCTTCATATCACCTTTCATCACAATAAGAGAGCCTTTGGAGATCTTCAGAACTTCACATCCACCTAAAAACTCGTATCTTTTGGTATCGAGAGTACTCAACGAGATAAGGTTTCTCTTCAAATTTAGAATGTGTTGGACCTTAGATAGGGTTTTGATGAAGTGTTAACTTCCAACAACACTGATCCACTCAAAATAGCCTCATAAGTAACTAACCAGTCATGATTCGGGGCTCATGTGGAAAGTGCAGACTGAATCAAGAATCCATTCATCGCTGGTATTAGAATCACTAGCAAAGGCAACAAAAGTCTCCCCTTTGTAACCTTCTTTTATGATAATGGTGGCCTTAGCTTTACATCTTGTTGATCTTTCTTAGAACTAATATTTCTCTTCTTATTCTGGAGTTTCTAGAGATATTGTATCCACCCTTTTTATAGTAGAGGCACGACTTATTAGTCTTTGACTTTGAATGCCCTTTGTATCTACTTAAGCTTTTGCCTATGAAATCACTAGTCGGATACTTCTCGACTAGTCTGCCCCAAACGGATAAATCTTTTACATGCGAACTCGAGCTCTCACTTGAAACCATACTTTTTATTTTTTTTCTTTGCCATACAGATCTTCATAAACCTCCTTGAGAGTAAGAGTATCTCGACTGTAGATAATTATATTTATAAATGTAAAGAACGAAACAGGTAGCAAACAAAGCAGAATAAGATCTAAATCTTCATCATCGTATTTGACCTATATGGCTTCAAGGTCGGTGGCAACAACTTTAAACGCAGTCAGATGATCTTGCACCAATCCACCTTCTACCAACTTGAGTGAAAAAACTTCTACTTTAGATGCATCTTGCTGGTTAGATTCTTAATCACACAGATCTGTTCTAACTTTAACTATAAGCAACAGTGGTGATCGCCTTTATAACTTTTTTGGAGGATATTATTAGAAAGATGAAGACGAATTTGAGAGAGAGCCTTATAATCTTTCCTTTGCTTCTCCTCAACAGACTATGCAGCGGGCATCTTATCGATTCCCAATAACACATCATCCAAATCAAACTGTGACAGAACAACTCGCATCTTGACTTGCCAGAGAGAAACTCTTGTGTCATGATCTAATAGAGGAAGATCATACTTATTGATGCCATATCAAGTATGCCCTAGATTGATCAGATGAAGAACCAAGCTCTGATACCACTTGTTATGAAAACCGACGGTGAGATATGAAACAATGAGGAATAACTAGTGCATGAAATAAACATTTAACATGAAAAACCCTTGCGAAAAAACCACAGATGTACAATTGGTGAAATCTTTATATGGGGAAGAAATTACAGAACACTCTTGGCGTATTACATATGTAGATAACTTGTGCTACGCGCTATGTTTTACTTTATCTATCATGAGGCTTATAGGAGGTATAAATAGTCTTGGGAACAAGAGTCCTAGATAAGGAAGGAACAGAGTCTTAGTCGGCAATGAAATAGATATCTACTTGGAAACTAGAATAGTAACATACTCTAAGACAAGAATAAACCCAGCTCGGATACGAAACAGTCTTAGAAGATGATTGTGAAGAGTTGTAATTGGAAGCACATCGAGTAGCCACGTCTGACTCCAATCGGCGCAAATACCTTTAGATGCCACATCTAGTGCAAGTTATTGCAGAGTCCATACAAATACGAAGATGATTCTAATCATAACCTCCAATCAGTTCACATTACTGACCAGTTATATTGATCTGAATATATATTTTGAGTGAACCCTGATCGAATTATTCTAGTAGTCGGATTGATCAGATTTGGATCGCAAAATGCAACAAGTGACATGCCATTCTACTGAAGTAATGCAGTATGTGAGTTGTTGTAATCAGCATGTGTTCCCTCTTCATTTGCGTTGGCAAAGTAAAATTTGAGGGAAATTTACATAAACAACCCCAACAGTCATTTTTCAAAATTCCTTGTAGTCGGACTGACCAGATACGGATTGCAAAATGCAACAAGTGACATGCCATTCTACCGAAGGAATGCAATGTGTGAATTGTTGTAATCAGCATGTGTTCCCTCTTCATTTGCATTGGCAAAGTAAAATTTGAGGGAAATTTACATAAACAACGCCAACAGAGTCATTTTTGGAAATTCCTTGGAACTATTTTGCTACAATTGTCTCCCCACGATTCTAAATTGGATTTATTCATCATATACCCTCCTCTTAGACTGAAATTCAGGATTTACCCTCCGGCCCATATGTCAGTGACTCATCCCGACCCCACATGTCAGTGACTCGGGAGGGTAAATCCTGAAACTCTCAAATGTGAGGAGGGTATATGACGAAGTTTCCCTTCTAAATTGCATTAAAGCTTCAAACGACCCTTGATGTTAAAATCCCAAATAATTCTCGCTTTGATTTGCATTCATCTTCGCTTTGATTTATCTCCACTTGAGAAGGATACATATGAACATAGGAAGAATGGAATAGTTACATGTTTCAGTATTTCGCTTTGATTTATATAAGGTTGGACATTTGGTTTGAGGCTTGCGAGCCAGCTCGGCTCGAGCTCGTACTGATTCAAGCTAAGCCGAGCCCAATGTTCAGCTCGTGACAGAAACGAGTCGAGCCCGAACCCGCTCGCGAGCCACTCGTGAGCCGAACGAGCCGGACTCGAAAGCATCGACCTCCAATCGCTCGCATGCCTACTCGCGTCTGGCCTCAGATCCGGACTCGAAAGCCACTCACCACTCGGCATTCTCCGCCCGCTCGCTCTCCCCCCACCCCGCGACCGCACCAATGGCGACCACTGCCTCTTGCTCCCCGCCGTTCTCCTCCATCTCAGCCATCCCCGCTCGCGGCCCTACCTCCAGGCGCTTCTTCCCCTCCCTTGCGGTCCCCGCGCCCGTGCGCGCCTCGCGGGCTCCTCAGGAGTGGCGCGAGTTCGAGGAGGTCGTCAGGAGCAAGGACCTCTCCCGCGCACTCCGCTTCCTGCAGTCCGTGGAGCCTCCTTAGGATGCAGCGGAGGCGTCTATGCAGGTGGTGCTCCCCGTGCCGCCGTGGCGGGACTTGGAGGTGCTGGATGCCTGCATTGACGCCGACAACATGAGGCTCCGATGCGATTTTTCTTGGTGGTACTTGGCTGCCATATTGGCGTTAGCAACAGCAGATGCGATTTTTCTTGGTGGTACTTGTCTTCCACAAATCTCTTGTTTTTGGCCTCCGTACAAGCGCCGAATCCTTGTACATGAAGCAAGCCATCTTCTTACTGGTATTGCTTCCTTCAATTTCTCCCACTTTTTACTGCCTCAAGTTCTTGTAATTGCTGTAATTTTTAGGATGGTAGCTTTTACTTCCTACTTTGTTATCCTAACATATCTTACCTCCATTGAAGCTAGTTCTTTGTTGTTGAGCTAACGCTGCTGCTGCTTTAATAAGAATCGACATCTGCTTCTTCTTTGAGCTTTGGCAGCTCTTTGTGCTTCTTCTTTGTTTGTAAACTTGTGACTTGTGAGGATGTTGTGAACTGCTACTGCTGTGATGTTTGCCTATCTGCTGCTGCTGTTATCTGCGATTCTGGGAACTGCTCTGTTATCTGCGATTGGCTCGTTCTGGCTCGCGAGCCGGCTCGAGCCTGTCTCCCAGCTCGTTTCGAAAACGAGCCGAGCCGAGCCAAGCCTACTGTTCACCCGAGCCGACATGAGCTTGGCTCAAGTTGGCTCAGCTCGGCTCGTTTCCACCCTTAGATTTACATCACAAACTTCATCAAACTCTGATAGAACTAGAAATCAGAAATTGATGACATTACCAAAAATAGATAGAGCTCCTAAACCTGACGGTTTCAACAATTTGTGCTTTCCAAAATTGCTGGAATATAATCAAAGAAAGGCTTGTTTTCATTCTCATTCTTCTTCGGTAAGTACATTCGTACCGTTGGTGTTTACTACATTTGTTCGTTTTATTTATCTACTTATCATTTTGGACATCATACGATCTCCAATACAACCCTTTAACTATAACTTTTTTCTAATTATATATTAAAAATAATTAAAAGTATAATGACATAGGAGTGCTTTTGATGACAAATCTAATAGTATAATACTTTTAGGAAAAAGCCCAAATTACTACCTCTAAATATAGTTTAAGTTCAGATAACCCCCTAAAGAATGAAATGTTTACTTAACCTCCTGTGTTTGCTAAACCAGATCAAAGTTCACCTTTTACCCATCTCCAAAACTGATTTTGCTGAGTTGGCTAATTTTGTTGACTAGGATTGACACATAAGCTATCCTACATGGCAATTATGTATCAGAGCTAAATGTTCATGGAAGGGCGTAGCACCGCGCACCGCAGCGAGCTCAGGGCCGATGCCTTCGGCCCCTTCCACCTGACCTCCGCCGCAACCCTCGGTTTCGCGCTCCCCTCCGCCTCCAGCTCAATAGCCGGTCGCAGCCCCTCTGCTCACCGCACCACCAGCCGAACGCGGAACTTGCGCGCCACCGTCGGCCGCGGCCACCGCATCATCCTCGCCACCATCAAAACGGCTCAGCCTCGGACAAGAGACGGCCAAGAACCGCACAAAGATTGGCCAAACTACGCGGAGAAAAAAACTCTCAACTTCGCTCCAAGAACCAACCGAAATGTTGAAAACAAACCCCGCATCTCCTCCAAGCAAGAAGGCCAAGAAACCGGGGGAAAAGATTTCAATTTCTTGGCCAAATAGGAAGGGGGAATCCTGCCTTCACTCCCAACTCGAAGAAGCAGAAGAAATCCTCAAGAGGACGCGATTTCAGAGCCAAATTGCTCAAGAAAGCCACGAATTCGAAGCAAGGAGACGCGACAAGGCTAGACTTTAACGGGGAACTCCGAGCTTGGTTGCGATTTGACTTGCGAGAAGGAGAGGGGGGGGAGTGGCCGAGATTTGGGGAGCCGAGAATAAATAGGGAGAGACGTTAGGGAAGGGAAGGCCAGTGCGGTGTGCTCTTGTTGGAAGAGGACTGTGAGGGTAGTAAACATAATTACCATGTAGGATAGCTTATGTGTTAATTCTAGTCAACAAAACCGATCAACTCAATAAAACTAGTTTTGGAGATGAGTAAAAGGTGAACATTGATCTGGTTTAGCAAACACAGGAGGTTAAGTAAATATTTTCATTCTTTAAGGGTTATCCAGACTTAAGCTATATTTGGATGTAGTAATTTGGACTTTTTTCATACTTTTATGTATTTCTGTAATTAAACTTTTAAAAGGTTGACTACACGTTCTAAAACGAAAGTAAGAAAGAATGGAGTAATATATTTTAGTAGAGTTCTAGTAAAACAAAATCACAGGTCAGGAATAACTTCTCATTCTTTCCTTCCCTAATAATAAATATGGACCTTTAGTCCTAGCCAAATAATAAGGGTATATTAGGTAAGTACAACGCAACACTGCCCCCAAATAATCAATGTGGATCTTAGAGTAACGTACAATACAACTACATTGTTCAGTTTAAGCGGCAAGAACATGAACATTCAAGTTACATGGGAAGGCCTGAATGTATCAAGGTATGAAGATCACAAGTCAATCTACAAAGAGAGCATGCCGATGGTAGCCTGCTCAGCATCAGTTATGTGCTTTCGAAGCCAAATATTCGGAAAACACCTGCAAAAACCAATAAAAAGTAAGAGCCTAATTTGATTAAAGCTTTCTAGTCATAAGTACTGTTAAAGTTAATCTTGTTTTAGTAGGTTTGGTTTATTTTTTAAAGAGTTTGTTTAATATTTACAAAGTATACGTATGGGAGTAGAGAAAGGAAATAGGAATCCAAGTAGGATTAGGAATCCGAGTGCTAGACTTGAAATTAGGCTTTATAAGGCACAATAGTCATGTAATTGAGGCAAGAGAAAACGAGAGAAGAGGAAGAGATAAGAAGAAAAGAGAGAGCGGTTGGTGCTCCAGAAAAGTATATTATCGTATGCAAGAGATGAGCGGGAGTTAAAATTCCAACAAGTGGTATCAGAGCTTGTTGATTTTGGTGGTGCCTGAAGAATATGGACGAGAAGGCGAAAGCCCAGGGTGGGTTAATCTCCCTTCAGTACCCTCTCCTGACGACTGACAATTACTCGGTGTGGGCAATGAAGATGAAGACGAACATACGCGCCCAGAAAGTCTGGGGTGCAGTCGATCCGAAGAGGAAGGACAAGGAGCTAGAAGACAAGGTAGATCAGGCGGCTTTGGCTATCATCTACCAAGCGGTGTCAGACTCGATGATGCTTCAGTTCGTCAGGAAGGAGACGGCACGAGAAGCGTGGGAGATGCTCCAGAAGATGCACGAGGGAGTTGATCGTGTGAAGGAAGTGTGGCTCCAGAATTTACGAAGCGAGTTCGAGAATCTCTAGATAGGAGAGACCCAGTCGATGGACGAGTTCGCCGGTAAGTTACTGATAAAGGGAGATACAAGGAGTAGTGGCTCATCAAGCAGTCGCGGGCGATGGCACGGGCGAGGTGGACATAGTGGTAAGGCGGCAAAGGTGACCGTAGAGAAAACGCTTGGCAAGACGGTGGTGACAGATCCCGTGATAAGTCACATATCAAGTGCTTTGAATGTGGTGAATACGGGCACTACGCGTCACGGCACATAAAGTGCTTCAACTGCAACGAGTATGAGCATTATACTTCGAATTACCAAAGCAAAAAGAAGAATGAGGAGGCAAACCTCGCCCAAGACGAAGAAGAAGGTGACGAATCAGTATTACTCTCATTATATGTTGAAAAGGCACTGGTCATGGTGATGCTAAACAAGAAGAACATAGTTCCAAAACTACGCACGAAGGAAGGCAACCACGATCACTCAGATCAGTGGTATTTGGATAATGGAGCAAGCAATCACATGATGGGAGATCGCTCCATGTTCCATGAGCTCGACGAGAAGGTTTAGGGCAAGGTCAAATTTGGCGATGGCTCTATAGTAGAGATAACAGGCAAATGGACGATGATATTGCAATGTAAGAACGGAGATAAGAAGTTGTTAACTGAAATTTACTATATACCAAGTCTGTGCAACAACATACTTAGTCTCGGATATATGACGGAAAGAGGGTGCAGGGTGGTGCTGCAAGATGAGTTCTTGCGTGTCTATGCCAAGAACAATGATCTGCTGATGAAGATGAAAAGATCTCCGAATCGGTGGTACAAAATTTCTTTGAAAACTTGTAAGTAGGTTTATTTAAAGAATAGCTTGGAAGAGTCGGGAGATAACAGGACCCAAGGGTGAGACTCGTTGAGCGTAGCTGGGGATAGCCAAACAAGGCATACAGAAAGCCAAAATGGCGGGACTTAGGTGCGGCATATGCACGCTCAGGGGGTGCGCATGGAGAGCGGCTCAGGCGCACAAAGTGGCGGCCCCAGGGCTAGAGCAAGTGCGTGCGAAATTGAAGGTGGCACGCATACAACTGCGGATAGAGAACTTCGTACGAACGGTAGATTCTCAAGAGGAAAAAGTGTATAAGTTCCAAGAGAAAGACTTGGAGTACATGTTGGTGCATTTTTCTGTGATTTTGAGAAGGCGTCGTCAATAGTGGAAACAGGATGCACAAGCACAAAAATTAGAGGCGGTTTAATCTCGGCTAAGATGTACGTGGGAAAGCGACCAGGCTTAGTCCAAGAGAGAAGAGCGGGAGGCTCAGATAATAGCGAAGCTCAGGTAGGCAGACAAGGAAGGATAAGTTCAGTCTAGGTGCGAGGCACGGTAAACGTCGGATTATGTGAGGCTCATGATGGAGCAAGTGCAAGCGGTAGAGCAGTGATGGCCTAAGAAAGAACGGTGCACAGGAGTGCAAGTAAAAGGAAGAAACAAAAGACAGAGAGAAGATCGGTGTGATCAAGACGGAGAAACAAGATTACGGGAGTGATTGTTAAAGTTAATCTTGTTTTAATAGACTTGGTTTATTTTTTTGAAGAGTTTGTTTAGTATTTACAAAGTATACGTATAGGAGTAGGGAAAGAAAATAGGAATCCAAGTAGTATTAGGAGTCCGAGTGTTAGGCTTGAAATTAGCCTTTATAAGGCACAATAGTTATGTAATTGAAGCAAGGGAAAACGAGAGAAGAGGAAGAGAAATAAAAAGAAAAGAGGAAGCGGTTGGTGCTCCAGAAAAGTATATCATCGTGTGCAAAAGATAAGCAGGAGGTAAAATTCCAACAAGTACCGATTCCATTCCACTTTTATGACACTTTCCCTTTTATAATGTTACGAACTGAAATTAGCGCATCTGAAGTCAATGAAATTGGTTATGTGGTAGCAAGTGAAGCTAGACATTTCTTTCATTCGACCAAAACTAAAAAGAGTGGATTGCTGCAACCATACCTTCATCAGCCTGGTACTTATTCTTGTCATCTCCTGCGTAAGCCAGCAGGTCATACTTAGGGTTCCATTCAACACTATTCATAGCTGCCTTACATGGAATCTGATGAATCGATCGTCCAGTCTGAACATTGGCCTGATGGTAGGACACAGATGTAAACGAATTATTCTTGACAACAGTTATCCTCAGGTCATAAAGAAATTACACAGATCAGAAATGAAACTTAGCACTTGTTGCGACCACTCACAATGTCAATGAAAGGATCTTCACTGGCATATGCAATAAATTCTCCAGTATGACTGAAGCTAACTGTTCTTACAGGCCACCTGAAAAAAAAAGAACAAAAAACAGAGAAATCGATACACACTTCTAAGCTTCCCAAAACTAAAATTATGGTTATCTGGATCATACTTAGATTAACATTTGAATGATTGTTTTCAATATACAGGTAGTTCACTCAGAAAAGTAGCTAACCCTGAATTTAGTCCTAGTATTTATGCTTCACGGCTATTTTTAATATGTTTGGAGAAAAAATTTGGGTTATAAGATTAGTCAAACCCAAAGCCTCTTATGCTTAACATTTTAAGCACTTTTGATGTCATTTTATTAAAAGTTAATAAAATGTAAGTATGGTGAAAAACACCCCAAAAGATTACATGCATCCCGGAAGTCCACACTGTCATCAAGACTTGGGAAGTGATGGGCGACATCAAAGCTAACACCCACATTATTCAGTAATTTCAATTGCATTGACATGCTTTTTGGGCTATGGAAAACATTCTGCCACTTCCAGGGCAAACTCAAAGTCCTGACTCAAACCTAACTAAAACTCAATGGTCCAAATGAATATTAATGGCAACTGAAAACTCAGGTTGATTCAAATAAAAGCATTTGGAATCATTGTTACAATATCATAGTATGATACATAGTAAAGATCACAAGCAAGAGGAAAACATACTCAAGTTTTGTGAAGGTTCTAATGCACAGCAACTCTTTGACATTCCAAAGACTGACAAGTGAATCTGCACTTCCAACAGCAAAATACCTGACATCAACACATTCTGTAAGTGTCATCATCAAAATAATTAAAATCTCCCTGAATATTCAGACCAAAAAGAAACCAGGCAATTGCCAGATAATTGTGTAAAAAAATTCTGCTATAACTGCACTAATGCATGAATTTAGTTGCATACCCTTGAGGGCCATAACTTGGAACTTTTCCACATAATTAGTCTATTGACACTCACAGCTTACAGCAGTTTCATACAAAAAAGGGATTGAAGTTCATAGTGTGTAGCAGAGATATTAATGTTGGCCAGGTAGCAAACTTATCCTACGTATTTATAGGCCTGGCACTGTTATCCTTTAAAACTCACTTATGGGTAGGAAATACCAGGTATTCATTAACTCAAAGAGTCAAAGGTAGCTAGGATAGAATTTCCTTTTGATCTAAAGATGGAACTATACAATTTCAGTAGCTCTCAATATTCTAATAGCCAGAATATCAGTTTAATAGTTTCACTTGTGCCTATATTACCCTGAAATAAGAAGTCACTAACCATAGCGCAAATGTAAGCACGTGTTTAAAGCATTTCTAGAGTTAAGTGTTAAATCAAACAGTAGATCAGACAACCCAAATAACTAGAATGTAAAAAATGCATGGGATCATCTAGATCCAGAGAATGAAGAAACTGAAAAATGAATGAATTTTCACCTATCAAGGGGATCCATTGCAATGCAATAGCAGCCTGCTGTGTGAGCATTCAATTTGCAGACTGCATCAGGGGAAAAAGGATAGCCAAGCACCTCAACATATCCTACATAAACAACAAACCATGTGGCAACATTAGCATTAACTAAAGTGATATTAACACTTGAAATCTGACAACATCTAGGCTCCTTGTTTTTTTTTTTCAGAAATCAGAATTGATAAGAGCTTAGTGATGCATAATTAAGGAAAGAGAAGGCATCTTAGTATCTTACCAAGCCCAGTAGTGATGAAGAATAAATCTCCAGTTTTATTCCATGCAATCTCATTGATCTGAGGAATAAACCAATAATTTACTTCCGAAATGACTAATGACATTAAGCAATAATATGCAAACTAGGAAAAGTACACAAAATTGAGAACTGCAAGAAATTGAAAATATGAACCTTAGAAAGGTATAAACACCAGTAATACAGTAAATTGAAGTAAAGTAGGTAGATCCGACTGTATGGTAAATTCATACATCAGCATTCATTCAAAGTATCAGTGGACAATTTCTCTGTCTCAGGCAAGCACATATGTGCATGCTGCTCACTATATTTCTTTTCACATGCACATGTGCATGTTCATCCAAAATAACGGTTGGATCAAAACAAAGAAGTGCTACACAATGTTTCACAGATCCAAACTTCATTGGGAAGTACCTCATAAGAAAACTTGTGTTTGTGAATTGCTTTTAGCTTCCGAACATCCACTATTGTCAGCTCATCCTCCTACAAATAATTAGCAGCAGCTGTTATTGTACTGTATGATTTGATTAAACTAGTAATTCATAAAGTAAACGCACATGGTGCACACTTTTAGGAACCATGCAGGCTACCTTACTTGACCTTCCAAAATAACGTTTCATTTCACTAATTATTACAAACTTTACACATTGCTTCCCATGCTCAAGAACACTTCTAATTTAACACAGCGAAAACATGTAAGGCTTCCATGTGATTGATAGGCTAATTTGTGTTATATGCACATCTCCAGATGCATCGGAACGAAGCTATGTTGTGTTGATACTGGTACAGGATACGGCAATGCAGCATATTCCCCAAAACACCCATACAGTGGTATGGCTATATATTTATATGCATTATATAATTTCATTTGTAGCATCGTACTTAGGTTCACAAAAGATCTAATTTTCTAGCAAACTTGCACAATAATGTATAAACTGGAGAAAAAAAAACCCACAGCAGAATAACAGAGCTAAACGGATAGAAAGAACACCCATATTGCATTAATCCAATGTAATGGACACATCTTCTGTTATTGTATATGCACATCAAATGCATTTTTCTTATAATGTATAGCATTCTTGGAGATACCAGAGAGAATGGATTAGGCAATGCAAACCTTGTTTCCAACAGCTATTTGAGTACCATCATGTTTATATGTGATGTTGATGTTTTCTCCACTGAGTTCAACAACCTGACATTTTCCACCTGGGAAAAAACACAAAACTAGTTTGAGAAAAAGCTGGATAAAGAAATATAACTTGATGAACAGGTAAACTTCCACCATCACAGAGCGTTAAAAGAAAAGACTGAAAAGTAAAATGTATCATGCTATTCCAAATATTACATACAACAAAACTAACTTCCAGGTAAGGTCATTGCACAAGAGATCTTGTCTGATAACACAAAAATCACTGTAAATGTAAGTGTAGGAAATGAAAAAAGGCACAAAAACTATTCATCAATTTCAGATAGCAAAGCTAACATTCTTTAAGAATACTGAATAAAACAGGATTTTTAGCACCTTAACCTTCAAGGATGAAGTGTACTACTTACTTCGAGCATCCCAAAGGCGAATCGACTTGTCAGCAGCTGCAGTAGCAACTGTATCAGGATGCTTTGGATCCCAGCATAGCTGATCTACACTATCTGTGTGGCCTTTCAGTTCAATATCTTTAACTTTGGACTGTGCATTGTAAAATGCCTTGTCAGCAAAGGTTGCAGTTTGGAACTTTGAATGAAATAGAAATTTAAGCTAAAAGGTCATCCCCTCCTTAAAAAAGCTCAAAGTCATCCTTAAGCAATCAAACCAATTTATAGTTAAAACTTCATTTTACAGCTTCAGAACTTGTTATCAACATTCCAGTCTGTTGAGAATGAAATTCACTACACAAATTAATAAATTATGGCCACAATTTTTTTGCATATTAAACAACATTGTGCATCCGGTTACAGCAGTTAACTAAGGAACAAAACAAATGAGAAATGCAGACTTTAACATGTTAAGATGCTCCTATTGTGAAATGCAGACTTTAACATGTTAAGATGCTCCTATTGTGCCCAAACTCTATAAACAGGGATATTACTTCAAATGCCTATGGTAAAACTTCCACAATCACCAAGTTAACAGATGATGTGATAGATATAGCATGGTTGTCACGGCCGAACTGGCAACTGTGGCGAGTGAGGGGCGCCAGGATGCCTAGGCAAACACCATTCGCGAGCGTATCCTGTATGCATACGGTCACCTCTCGCTCTCTCCCGTCTAAAGCCATACGCGAACGTCCCCTCCCCTCCCGTCTCTCTCTGTCTCTCCCCACCTCTCTCTCCCGCCTCTCCCGCGGCGACTCCTCTCCCCGCCGCCGCCTCCCCCGTCCGCCACCTCCCTGCCCCGCCGCCAACTCCCCTCACCGCCGCCTCCCCCCCTCCCCAAGGTGCGGCGAGTGGCCATGGTGTCCACCCAGCTCCGCCGTGACACCTAGGCTAGGCGACGCTGTGACAAGCATGGAGAGTAGTGACCCTTACACCTTTGGCATATAAACTAACATGAGCACGTCAATAGAAAATGAACATGCTATCATTTCTTATTAACATTATGGTCATAACTAGTTGCCTGACTTCTATAGAATGGGGGATATTCCCAATTAATCATTATGAAGATCTTCGAAATTTATAGAAATATTCTTAATAAGAACAGGGATAAAAAAAATTGGAGTGAATGACAACAAAAAGGGCTATCCAATTCATAAAAAGCAAGGTTATTTCAGACGAAATTAGAACACAAGGAGAGAATGTTACATGGCCATGGGGATCAATGCTCCAGACACGTGCAGTATGATCAATAGAGCCCGAAGCAAGCTTTGTGCCTACGCAGTTCCATGCTACAGAGTGCACCTAGCAATCAAACAAAACACCATAATTATATAATAATTAACATTGATGAACAATACCAGATAAAAGCAGAACAGAGAGCACAAAAAATTACAAAACCAACTAAATTATTCATGTCAAGTACTAGATAAGAAGGAAGATTATTTTTTGGAAGATCATTAGAAGGAAGATTTAGCAACACAAGCAGCATAATACAAGAAAAGAACCAAGAAATCCTCACAATACCACGATTTCTTCTGCAAGGAAGATATTTATTCAAAATACTCAGTGCAACTTTACAAAGCTAGATAAGCATTAGTAGACCTCGACATTGGAGAACAGAATTTTCTTTCTTAGTATGCTGACACCAATTTTCCGCATTAATCGAAACGAACAATCACTCGACAAAAAACCTATAATTGAGAAAAAGGATTCTTTTTTCAGCGTGCCCTAACATTAACTCGAATCAAAATTTCCTCTAAACTTTGTTCAATCTTTCTTGCTTAGCCCTAGAACAAACGAAACCACATACATACTATACGAATGAAAACACGAGAAAGAGACCAAGGAAAACGCCACCACGACTGCTATTACAGAAACAAAACCGAAACACCCAAAGATTGGATCTTTCATATCTTTGTCCTCCTTTCTCCCATGATGTTAGGGTTTTAGGGATTCAAATCAAGAAAAGATGCAAAGATTGGAAGGTTTTGCGGGGCTCAAAGAATTTTCGTGCCTTCTTTTCACGATAGTTCAGGGGCATGAAGAGGTACCTTCTTCTTGTGGCCGTGGTATTCCCTCGACACCAGGTTCTTTAAGGTCATCCCCGGCGTCGAGCCGCCTGCGCCGCCCTTCTTCTCCTCTTCTCTCCCCTCCATTCTCTCTAGACAGCCCCCGCTTTTTTTTTTTTTTGGTGCTCGCTGTCATGTTTGGGGAGGAGAAATTTGCGTGAGTTGATGGGCGGCTAGCTTTGGGCCTGGTGGGCTTTAGATAGACATGGGCTGCAGTAGGACTTTGGGCATCTTCGGCCCTGTTCTTTTTTTTTTTGATTGGTGGCTTATCACTATGTTTGTATGAATAAATCAACTAGTCTTTTCAAAAAAAATTGTCTAGTAAGCTACTTTAAAACGGTGACAGAGAAACTATTCTATTTGTTTATTCAAGAGAAACCATAAGTCATAAACCTCAATTAGGCTTCAGCCTTCTAGCTTTTTAATTTTATCTTTTTCTGATTTTTTAGAGCTTTTTTATCTTTTCTTTTTTCTCATATTTCTTTGAATTGTCCATGATAAGATAACCTATTTTTAAAATTTTAAATTTAATTATGCTAAAAAAATTAATAGTAGCTATAGTGACAAAAAATCATAATAATAAAAAAAGCTAAAAGCTCATAACAAAAATTGAAATGAGCGCGGCCGAATGAACTGGGCAGTCCTCAGAGTGACAAAGCCCTTACATTATGCATTTTATTGCTCTATCTTTTAGCACCCACATTGGAGTATAAAATGACATCAATCTAGCAAATGTGGCGGCAAAACTACGATCACATTGATAAGCTTGATAGGTTTGGAAAGGAGGCCAAGGTGTAGGATTTTCCCCTTATCTTTCCTAGTGTTTCTTTTCCTACAAATAGTTAATATAAATTTCTAAAACCATGTTTCAAGCGGGGCCTTAGAATGCCCCTAACTTTTAAGGGCGCATCCATATTATCGAGTTGAGTATGAACTTCCAAGGTGAGAAGATAATGCACGTGAAACTGAGGTAAGAAAGCAATACCATGGATATAAGATAGCGTTTGGAATAGCGATGATTTTTGGTTGAAATTTTACTGTAGCTGACTTATTTTTTACTGTAGTTGAGTTGACTTATTATGCATAATTAAATTTTAAAAAATGTAAAAATAAAAGCGGTATATTAATCTAGAGCGGATAATGCAAAGGAATACAGGGAAAAAAATAAAACACAAAAATACGAAAAAAAAAGAGAAAATGACATAATATCTATACCTGCACGGTAGAACCAACGCCGAACGCTCAACGTTACCGCCCATCACTCAACGCTAAGCGGGGCCTAAACCAAAGTAGGAGAGGTGGTGTTACCTAGACACACACGCCGAGGGGGCCAGGTTCTCAGACATGTTGTTGATCATATCTCGAAGTAGGGGTCGAAAATAGATATGAATTATTCATAATATTCGGTTATCATATTCAATAGCATACGAATATAAGATATATTTTTTTATCTGATTAATAATTTCTCTCCTATTCATAATTGTATTCGAATTTGCATAAAAAAATATAGATACGAATTTGATATGGAATTTTACCATATGAAATGTTATTTTATACAGACTATCCATATCCGTATTCGTATTCTCGTAAACAATATACATATTTTATTGCAATTTGACTAATTAGTTGGACAATTTTTAATTCAATTTAATTTTGTGTTTTTATGTGAAGTAAATGAATTAGATTGATTAAGTA
This sequence comes from Melocanna baccifera, assembly GCA_036346265.1. NCBI lineage: Eukaryota > Viridiplantae > Streptophyta > Magnoliopsida > Poales > Poaceae > Melocanna > Melocanna baccifera. Next base: position 100,138 of record JAYEVJ010000336.1, read on the forward strand.
TGACTGTACGATGATAAAATATCATTAATATCTTCATACTACATAAGTTATGATGATATCCGGATCCGATCAAATTGAGTAGATGTTCGATTCGAAATTGTATTTATTACAATATTTGATTTGTATTCGAGAATATTCAAATTTGTATTCGTTTACAAAGTACGAATACGAATGTGGTAAGAATACTATTCGATTCGTATTTGATCCGTTTCCACCCCTATCTTGGGTGGGTTCGGATGGGCTTTGACTTATCACTTCATGCTATAGTAACTAGCTTTTAAACGATATTTTTTAAACAGGTCTCTGAGATATATTGTAGTAGACATTGTAATCGAGTTCAACTATACCGGCTAAAAATTATATGTAATTGTTTCTCTCTGTGTACTATCGCTCATGAATAGTTAGAATTTAAAAACCGTAAATCAAAAGTCAAAGCAACAGTACAAAAGAAAGTACTCCTCAAAGGGTAGAGTACAGTTAGGGTTGAAGTGGAGAAGAGGGAAGGAGAAAGAGTGGTCTGGTTAGAAGAGTTGAAAAAAGGTTGGCGATGGAGGACAAAAAAAGAGGATGGGGATTCCAATTTTTTTAAGAAAAGGGTCACTAACACGTGGAACAGAGGGCACACTGAAAGAATACCGATGGATTATATATTGTTGATAGTTGGAAGGGATACTAAATGGACGTTGCAAATAATGTTGGGCATATTGCGGAGGAGGACAATTTTGGGAATACAATGTAATGCTTTTTAAATATTGCACATTTGATATTTCTAGATTTGGATATGGGAAGTTTGTATATTTGAAAAATAAACGCCTTTGTTACAAAATAGGTAGTGTTGTATGTTTTCAAGGTTGTTAACGGCCCTATATTTCCTTGATCATACTATTTATTTTGGTTGGGAATAGAGCATGAAAGAGCAGCTATTAGAAGAGAATAAAGTACACGAGAAAGATGGAGTTATTTGGAGAGTTAATTGAAGGTAGGTTTGTAAGGCCGCACTCAGTTGCGCGTCGCGATCGGCGTTTTCTTCTACTATTCATTTTTTTATTTTTTATTATTTTTGGTTTTGTTGGTTTTTTTTCTTGTATTCCTTTGTATCGATTGTGATGGGTTAATATGTTTTTGTATTTTTATTTTTAAAATTTAATTGTACCAAATAAGCCAACTTAGCTACAATAAAAAAGTTATAAGCCAACATCATTCTGAATACTCCCAAAATTGTGTCATTTCTTAGTCTGCGTGACTTGATTGGCCAACAAATTTTGTCAATAATATGCAGGGGTTCTGTTTGGGTGTGGAGACCTATTTGGGCGCCACAACTGAGACAGACTTTGGTTATAATATTAATATATGATTGTTGGGATAGGGTTTTAAGAAAGTGTGGCACACTGCAACTATGGCTACAGTCCATAAGAAGGCCATGTCATGTTAATCTTGATTAATCGGAGTGTTACAACCAACTGAAAAACCTCTTGTATATTTGCAAAGATGTTTAAATCTTTTATAGGTCTTCAAGACTTTTGTCTCTTTGACTTTGAAAATATTTCATTTCTAGCATACTCCCAACTTATCTGCGACAAAAGACTTTGTTGTTATTGTATATTTGCAAAGATGTTTAAACTAACCCTAGAGTAAAAACACAAGTGAATTTAACAGTTAGATTTCTTTAACTTGCTACTGACTTGAAGTTATGCAACCCTATTTACTACAAAGTGGATTTGTTTAAGTAGTAGTAACTTGGGGTGTTGTTATTTGTATTATTGTTCCATCATGGGCAATAGTACGATGATGTGCAAATATTGTTAGATCTTCAAGATTCTTGTCTTTTTGACTTTGAGAATATTTCATTTCTAGCGTACTCTCAACTTATTTGCGGCAAAAGACTTTGTTGCTGTTGTATATTTGCAAAGATGTTTAAACTAACCCTGGTGCAAAAACACAAGTGAATTTAACACGTTAGATTTCTTTGACTTGCTACTGACTTGAAGTTATGCAACCCTATTTACTACAAAGTGGATTTATTTAACTAGTAGTAACTTGGGGTGTTGTTATTTGTATTATTGTTCCATCATGGGCAATAGTATGATGATGTGCAATTATTGTTAGATCTTTAAGATTCTTATCTCTTTTGACTTTGAGAATATTTCATTTCTAGCATATTCTTAACTTATTTGCGACAAAAGACTTTGTTGCTGTTGTATATTTTGCAAAGATGTTTAAACTAACCCTGGTGCAAAAACACAAGTGAATTTAACACGTTAGATTTCTTTGACTTGCTACTGACTTGAAGTTATGCAACCCTATTTACTACAAAGTGGATTTGTTTAACTAGTAGTAACTTGGGGTGTTGTTATTTGTGTTTGGACTGTGAGGTGGATGATAGTGGAGAGGGGTTGGGTTACGTCATTGCCACTTAGTTGGAAAGTTGGAGCAGGCTTGTTAATGGGCGTACTGATCGGGGTTTAAAGGGTTGGGTTTTTTAATGGGCTGGCATCGGGCTCTTTGAAACGGGCCATAGTTGAAGATGTGTACGGACGGCTGGCTTTACTCAAGATGGGCTGGGTTAGAGTTCATGTGAGAGGATGGAAAGGGCTTCAGCCCGCGAGCCAGCCCGAAAAAAGAATAGTGGCCCAGTTTGTTAAGATCTGAAGAACAGAGAAATCAGAGGACACAAGGGAAAACAAGAGAGGAGGAGGTCACCGGTGGGTGTCAGATCCAAGGGCCGATGAGTTGAGCTTGCAAGCGACGAGGCTGGCAGGATTCGGTGAGAACGGGAGAAGGGAAGAACGTGAGAGAGGAAGAGGCACCTATGGGAGTAGAAAACGGTAATGGGTAATCCATTTTATCCAATATTTGTATGTAAGAAGATACGAATGTGGTAACCAAAATCTATATTTAAAAATATTCATATCCGTATTTGTGAATGTTCGTATTCACATTCATATTCAAGACTATCCGATCCATTTTCTATCCCGGCCAGTCGGCCCAGTGGTATTCGTATTCGTATTTAACCGAATTAAGTTGTTACAAAAATTATAGGAGGATATTCATATTCGATTGAATTAATACATATTCAATTTGAATTCATATTTGTTATGACATTCGATTCGTATTCGTATTTAAAAATATTCAAATTTATTTTAAAAATATAAATTATATTTGTATTTAAGACTATTTGATTATATTCGATTCGTTTACATCTCACCTACGGGTGAACTCGGACGCTGGCGACGATGAAGGGGGTGGCGGAGGCCTCTCTCGAAGAGTGATTTTTCTTCATACGGCGCCACCAGGGAGCTTTGATACTATTGCGTTTCCATCTCATACTCATACGATGAGCAGTAAAAAAACACCTAAGCAAAATCTTAGGCTGAAGCTTGTATAACATAACCTGTAAGAGCAACTCCAGCAGAGCCCCTACTTGAATCTTTAAATTCAGACTAGTAAGGTGTCTGTGCGTTGCAACGGAAAACTAAATAAAAGTGATGCATACTATCATTAGGATATTAGATAATTAGTGCAAAGTACAATAATTTTGGGTAGCAAACTGAGGATGTGACTAATACAATAGGCTTGTTTACCCTATGGATTCAGAGTAACATTGTTATCCCAAATCAGATGAGAGAAAGAGTTGAACCTATTGAATTTAACTGAAGTAAAAAAAGAATGGAAACAATAATAAGTTGTTCTAACTATATTTACATGTATTCTATAGAGAAGAAATCTTCTTGTCCAATATTCAGGGATGATGTAAATAAGTTAAGTTTCTACAGGACAATGGCATGGTTAAATTCAGAGAATTTAAAAGCCTTATATTGAATTCAACAAAAAAAAAACACAACCAATCTTTGATTTCAATTTCCCTAAAGGGCATAAAATAGACAACTCAATATATAGAACAGAGTTTCAGAAATTGTAGAACATATGAAAGGAGATCTAACCTAAGACATTGATGACATAGACTTTCTCTTGTAGCAGTTCTTTCATATCTTTCCCAAAGTGACCAATTTTAGTCATAACTTTCGTCCCAAAACTGGAGCTGCAGGATTAAAATGAGATATGCTCAAAAGAATTTTTAAAAATGACATTAAGCTTATCTATTTGCTACAGAAGGAACCCAGCAGGTGAACAACAGAGGAAAATATTGTATAAAGTATAGAAACACATTAAATAAAGGGAATGCATATCTGAAATAATACAATGATCTAACAAGCAAAGAAAGAGGATTTGGGAAGGATGTTCCTACAATAAAACTTTTATGGAAGCTTTTCTCGCAGATCTCAATTCCAGCACCTGCACCGCTTTGTCTCGTTATCCGCATATATGGAAAGAAATAAATGAGCAATTTAAATAAGGGTGTTTACTGTGCTTGAGCTTCGCAACAAAAGTTACACAACCCGTAAGCCATGTGGAGGCAACTTCAACTCAAAGATGATGTCAGTATCTAAACATTTCCAGAAAGTAGCCCTTGGCAAACAAGCTCTAAGCAAATTAACAAGGTCATCAAGGATACATAATTGTAACTTAGTTACTGTTCTGTTCCCTAAAAAAACTTAGTTGCCATATTGCATTTCAATGTTAAGGGAAAGTCAAAATAAGTCACCATGCTGAGCAAAACATCACCTTTTATCCGTATGTTAATTTCATTTCACAATACCAATTCCATTTCACAGTGAAGACGTTATTGAACATTATGTACCAAACGGTTGATTGCTCTGCAGGCATACCTTGAGGCGGTTGTCAAACTTGGAGATGACAATCATCGTGCACCTGAAAGTGGGATCAGATGGGTGAGATCAGATGGGTTGTTCCCCACCAAGCTTCACGAACTCGTTGATCTGAATTTTCAAGCAGAAAATGTAAAGGTACTACAAGTATTCAAGTAGCCACTACAAACTAAATTCCTGATCAAATCACGTAAAAACATGCAAGACGAGAATTACCTATGTGATAGATGTCAACCGAGTAAATTCATCAAGAACTCGCTCCGAACAAGAATTTCACCATACGACCATAATCTACGTTCTTTTCAGTTAAGATAAGACAATCGTAATTCAAAGAGGTAAAAATTAAGTGCAAACAATATTTGCTTATTTAGATAAAGACAAAACATAAAATAGAGGAATGTTCATCGTGCAAGATATATAATGTGTTTACATCATAATGATCGATATGTATGTATGAGCAATTTTACTGGGATAACCTTATGGTGAATTCTTGATTTCGCAGAAACTCGTAAAGCGCCAGATCCGCTGTCGCCTTATCTCATGATCGAATCACTCAAAGATATTAAATAAACTCGTAAGGGGCAAAGAAACACAAGGTTGCTTGAATCACAATACAAGTAATACATCGAGGTAAAAGAGAGGCATTACCATCGAGAAAATCGTGAAGGAAGCCAAGCATGTCAATATCAGTACACTGTCTAACATCGTTATCCACCCCACCAAAAATTGTCTTACATAAGGATTCAACACATTCATGCGCTCTCAAGAGTGGTATAAATTCTTCTATGCTAAAGAGCAAAATTAAGATAAAAGCGGCAATCAAGTCAACACTAAGATTAAGATAAGGAAAACATTGATATAAAAAAAGCAAAGATATACAAAGATACCTAAACTGGTCACTCTCGCCACAATATCCTCGTTTATAAATAATTTATTTTATCAGTGGTAATTAAGAAGAAAATAAGACACATGTTATAGGATGCACAGATGCATCCAGACAATCATACCTTGACAAGCTGTCAAGAAGATGAGCTGCGCTCGCACATTAGAGGTGGGGATAAGGACGCGCGGTGGTGGGAAGAAGGGGGGCGGTGGGGAGAGGAGAGCGGCCGCAGCTTTGGAGAAGAGGCGCGGCGGATCGGGAATTAGGGCTAGAATCAAGATGTGAGTACGAGGAGGCGCGCGGCATGGGAGGGAGGGGAGAGCGAGGGGAGGCGCGGCGCGCGGGTGGGGTGGGGAGGAGGCGAGGCGGCGGCGGCGCGGGGGGGAGGGAGAGAGGGGCGCGCGGGGAGAGCGAGGGGAGGCGGGAGCGAGGGGCGGATCGGCAGCGGGAGGAGAGCGGGGAGCGGATCGGGGTGGCGGGGAGAGTGGATCGGGCAGCAGGGGAGAGCGAGGGGGCGGATCGGGCGGCGGAGTGAGGGGAGGAGGGGGTGGTGGGGGAGAACGGTTTAGATTCTATCTCATAATTAGATCGGATGGTTAAAAAAATGAGAGAGGACTCATCAACCACCAACTCTTTCTTTTAAAGTAGTAAAGATCTCATAATTAGATCGGATGGCTAAGAAAAAATGAGAGAGGACTCATCAACCACCAACTTCTTCTTTTAAAGTAGTAAAGATTTGAGAGTCAGAGCAAAAAACTGAACTCCAGCAGGGTCCCTACTTGAGCCCTCAAAAATAGGAGCCTCTCAAATGATGCCTCCAAGCTCTCATTCCTAGGGGGCCCCTACTTGAGCCCTCAAACTCATATTTATTCGTATTTGAATAAATACGTCCCTCATTCGGAACAAATTTGAATTTAAATTTGAATATTCGTATTTGAATTCATAAATTTAAACGTCTCTCATTGTGCTTTCAATTTAAATTCGGAACAAATTTGAATTTAAATTTGAATATTCGTATTTGAATTCATAAATTTAAATTCGGAACAAATTTGAATTTAAATTTGAATATTCATATTTGAATTCATAAATTTAAATTCAGAATAAATTTGAATTTAAATTTGAATATTCGTATTTGAATTCATAAATTTACATATTATCCCTCATTGTGAAATCATAAATATTTTATTGTGTATTGTGCTTTTATCCCATACATATGCATATAGTGTGTGAGGAAATAGAGAGAATTGAGAAGTAGGGGCTCTGTTTTGAGGGCTCCTGCTGGAGTGCAGCTCAGAAAACAGGGCCCTCAAAAGTAGGGGAGCCCTCAAATGAAAAGTAGGGGCCCTATTTTGAGGGCTACTGCTGGAATTGCTCTAAAAGGAATAAGCCCGCAAGTAAAACACTTCTACGAGGGTAAAAGCCTAGCGAGGCATCGTCAGTTGTTGAGTTTTTTTGGAAAAGCATTAGGACCTATTTGGAATGTGGGAATTTTTTTTCCAATTCCTACAGGAATTAAACTGCTTTTGGTGAAATTCCAACGTTTCAAATACATCCTTATGTTTTTTAAGAAACTGCATCTAGTCCTACTTACTACCTCAACCCTACTGCAAATGAGGTAAGTGTTTTAATGTATGTTCTTATATGCTCCAAGTAGAATGGCTTGGGTTTCATCATGGGTTGATTGAATTAACAATTTATTTATATTAGTTAAGGGCATGAATACAATGTTTGGTGGATTCTAAATGTTCCATTGGAAAAAGAGTTCCCGTTAACGGTTACGATTTTTCTCACCAATGACTGCAAGTATCAATGTTCTTTAGTGACGATATGTTGTTTAAGGTGCAGCGTATATATAAAATTTCCTAGCGCCTTTTCCAACTTCCAAGTTCTCAATAGGGCCACTTAAGCCAAAAGCCCATCGAAAACCCTAGTCAGCCGCCCTAAGGAAGCCGCCGCCGCCGGCCGGGCCCCACCGCCTCCGGGTGCCTCCCTCGGTTGGGCGCGCCTTCCCCGCTGCGCGCGCCGCGCCGCTACGCCCGGCGCCGCCGCCACCGAGCCGGCGCCACCGCTTCACGCTGCGGCGCCGCGGCCGGGAGGGAGGCGCGCGGCTTTCCCTTTGGGCGCCTCGGCCGGCGCCGCCTTCTCACACCGCGCGCCGCGCCGCTTCACCCGGGCGCCGCCACTCCGCGCGTGCACCACCGCCCCACGCCGTGCGCCGCCGCGGCCGGGGAGGTCGCGCTGGGCCGCGCTGGCCCGTCTCGGTTTCACTCGCCGGCGGCGTTCCGGCGCTCGATGGCAGATCTGGCGCGCTCGCCCGGACCGCGCGCCGTGGCGGATGCCGAAGTCTTCGCCATGTGCTTCCTCCACCGGAGGATTTTTCTCCGCTGGTAGAGGCCGCTGTAAAGATGGAGCATGAGGCGGAAGGGGAGGCTTGTGGGAGCATTCGGCACTGGATCTGCGCGCTTCCTCTGACCTGCTAGCCGGGGTTAGGAGGCCTGGATGTGGATCTCGGTTCTGGTTGCTGGCCGGAGTGGGGAGCTCCGTTGAGGAGGGTGAAGAGGTGGAATGCAATTCCACCGCAGCGAGCGAGTGGCCTTGAGGCGAGCAGAATCCCGGTGTGCTGGAGGAGGTCTTTTTTTGTGTGTGGGTATGCGTGGTTTGCTATGGTTATGCTGGCGAAAGCCTTGTCGGTGTTCATACCGGTCTCGACAACTATGACGCCTATGGTCGCCATTTTCCTTCCTGAAGGGTTGTCATGGCACTCCATAGCCATCATGTATTTGGTTCTCCAGGTGAAAGCCTTGTCTCGGTGAGGCGGGCGGCGTCGGCGACCCTCGTCGCCTCTTTGAAGACGCCGCCGGAGGTTCATCTTCACACAGATAGACCGTGTTGGGGTGGCTCGATTGGAGAAGGTTAAGGGCTTGGTTGAAAGCAAGGACGGGGAAGAAGTTCTGAAGCTTAGTCTTTCTAGCTTTTTCATAGTCCTTAAGCTATCTTTCTTGCTGTTGTGTACTCCTCAGTGTTGAGGCTTTGGGCCTAAGAGCTCGTGTAACTTTTGGCTGTGTATATCCCTTGTGGATATAGAGTCTGGATTTTATAAATCCTTTATCTAAAAAATAAAATTTCCTAGCATTTTAGGGATACTGTACATATAAAATTTCTTAGCGTTTTAGGGATACTGTACATATAAAATTTCCTAGCATTTTAGGGATACTGTATTATTGTGACTTGGTGGCAAATCATGCAATATCTTGAGTTATATTTTGGCATTTTTAGTAGAAATTTAATGCCCTATTTGGTACTTGGGAATTTTCAATGAAATTCTCGCATTCCAAACGGAACCTAAATATGTGGTAGAAAATGGCACACCATACCTCATAAACTTTTCAAAGTAAAGACAAATTTCAAGCATGCTTAGAGATGCTCGTAACTTAGATTGCATGCCATCAACTGACTAATCAGACAAATTTGGTTTTCACTTGTGGCTTTTTACTACTTCGTTGTGTCTTTTCACAAGTCTACACAAAAAAGCTTTTGCTAACATGAAAACAAGCAAATACTAGCTATATACAAATGCCATTTTTTTTCCGCAAAGATTACGTAGATGACATCTAACTCGTTAAAGTTAATTCGAGCTCATGATTTTCGCCTTTTAGTTTCCTGCTTTTAACTTACAGTTTTCTATAAGTGAAGATTTTGTTAATATGGAAAGGAAACAAGTACCATGAACACCAAATCATTAAAAATAAGGCATTTTGGGATGTATTTAACTAATCTATCAAAATATGGTAGCTGACTCATCACACAAATCCCAGGTGCATGATTATCACTTTTTAGTTTCTTACTTTTTTTAGTTTAGTTTTTTATGAAGCCTAGAAATGAAGTTGTGTTCTATCAAGAAAGAATAAAAAAGTATCATATACAAACAAACATTATTGAAGGCACAACACCTAACAAACTAGACAAAAACCATCTCAACATTCAACAATTACTTAGTAAACCTGCTTCGCTCCACATAAACTCAACTAGACAAAATGATTAAGTAATCATCCACAAGTAATCTGATTGCAAACCTAGCTACCACCCCTTAATCACTTAACAACTCACGCTAGTTTAACGTTTATTACTAAAAATCAATTCCATCTGCCAACCAACTAAATGAACAATTTGATCTTGTAGCCTTACTTGATCAAATGTTTTTTAGAAGAAAGACAAATTTCAAGTATGCTTAGCTATATTTATAGCATAGATTTCACACCGTTGCCTAACCGATCAAACAAGTACAACTACCACTTTTAGCTCTATTTGTACTTATGTCTTTTGGCTATTCATAAATCTACACATACATTAAAGCTTTGTTAACATGGAACAAACAAATGCTAGTTGTATCTATTTTCATAACTAATGGATCCTGTGCCATCACTAACTAATAAGACAAATTATCACATCTACTCATTGAACATAATTCGTGCATGATTATCGCCAGCAGTTTCATATGTTTAACTTTTGTCTTTCTTCAAGCCTACAAATGGAATGGTTTTGTTCACATGAAACAAACACATACCATGCACATTCAATCACAATGAATCATGTGTCTTGAGATACATTAACTAATCAAACAAAATATTGCACCTAACTCATTACACAAAATCCAAGTGCAAGATCATCACTTTTCAGTTTCTTACTTTCTTGTTTTGTTTCTTTTTTAAGCCTAATTAAGCATGACAATTCTACTAGCCATCTCCCCTCCACATAAACTCAAATATCCATGCTTACCGTGCTAACAAGCAAAGATCACACACACAATAATTGAAACAATCATGAACAATTATTCTCACTAAACACCTGCCATCCCCAACTTAATCACTCAAGAACTCATGCTACTTTAACTTTTATTGACTTCAAAAATCAATTTAATCTACCACCTATAATCTCTCCCATCCCCCAAAACCCTTGTCTAATAAACCCTAAACCCATCCATGGTTGACGTAAGCCATCCTCATCTTTGCAGTAAAAAAAATCCAGAGAGACATTCACAAGGACATTTTGGTCATTCCAGCTGTCAACATTTTAATATTGATATTCCATATGATTTGTATGGATTCGGAGGAAACTCTCTCAAGGAATAGGCTACGGGTACACAGAAGACGCGGGAATTTTTATACAGATTCGAGCCTTCTCCTAGAGAATAACAACCCTACGTTCTGTGTCATTAACTTAAAACAATGATTACAACAGAGTAATGTGAAAAGGACTTGCAGTATCTCCTCCATCACCCTCTTTCTCCGAAGTCAACCCTTATATAGTTTACGAAACGATGGCCATTGTCCCACGCCAAGAAACATCCCAACGCTTTAGGATATAACCGCTAGAGGGTAGTATTATCAGAGAGACGTAGCTAGCCGTTCATTGTGTGATGGTTGTTGTAAAAGAGAGATCATGTGCAATTATTGGGCATAAACGCACATTCTAATTGCCTTGTTAGATAAACCCACAGTGTGATATATCATCGTAGTCAGGCTGGTTGAAGATACTCTGGTCGCAGGAAGGTCTATAACCACAAAGTGCTTGTAAGACCACTTACAACTAACTCATGGCCGCAGAAGAACTTACGACTATGGGATAGTCATATAAGGATTAAGACCATGTAGTCATAGAACAACTTTACGACTATGGGATGATCGTAGGAGAATTAAGATCAAGTAGTTGTAGGATAGCTTTTCCATTATGGGATGGTCGCAGCAGAGTTTACGACCACTCTGTTAATTTTCTCCCTTACTGATAAGGGGTATATTTAGAATATAAATGACGTAATAATTTGAGAATTATTCTATCCTCGACACCAGCCATGCCTCCTATCACAGGGACAACCCAATTAGTGCTCTGCAAATACAAACAAATTCCCTTACACGCTTAAGCATACGGATTATTATTTGTCTAATCAGCAGAACATTATTCTGATGAATAATAAGCTTTTATCAAAGTTGTGTAGCAGAACAATAATGTATAAACTATACTTTCTATTATAGCATTTGCCATGAGGGCTATGGTCTTAAATAAAAATACATAGGGGTAAAAGGTACAAACTGATACCCTATGGGTCTCCTGCTCGGCTTAGCTGGTCGTCTACTCGTCCCAACTACTGTGTAGGGGGTCTACCTCCCCTACCTCCTCGAAACCGCTATCTTCCTCCCCGGTGTGCTTGACTGTGCCTGTAACCCCTTCATTAGGCTCGGAGTACTCTCCGATATGAGCAGGGTCTAACAAAGAAAAATGATAGCAAGGGTGAGTAATAAGGTACTCAGTAAGCATCATAATAACAAAATGCACTGAATGCCTCTCTTCTGGGGTTATTAAAGTTTCTACAATTTAGTTCGCAAAAATAGCATTATCAAACTAAACATTCATATTTTAACTTGTCAAAAACTCTACTTTTCACTCGGGTGAAGAAAGATCCCTAGTGATCACCGTAGTCTCCAATCCAAGATTCTGACATGAATTCATGATTTTATTTAGCACTACGCAGCTTTGTGCCACTATACCCATGGCTACTCTGACCATCGGAACTTCCAAACTTCTTTTGGTGTGGGGTCAAGTTCAAAGTACAAAACCTTTTTCCAAGTTACGTTGCTTAAATCTCCATCCCATTTATCTTCCACCGGTATTCTGGGTCACTCACCCCGGCTCTACACGCTTCAAATAATGTTTGGTTGGACCGGCTCCTGACCCAACTCTCTCCTATGATATAGCATCTTGGACTTACTCACTTGGTCCATCTCTACTCACACATATATACTTACCCAATGTAGAGGGATGAATAACTTAACAGGGTACTAATTTCTGAGATGAAAAAAAATGGTTGGCATGGTAGTTACGGTCGTCGATTCGGAGTAAGTGCTTGGTAGGTCCTTATATTCTAGCCATATGTAAAATGGTCCTGCCTGTACTCTCTCTATCTTTTCAAGGTCCCCTTACCCTTCTAATTACATACTCTTGTAGTCTCGCTGCTCCTCTCAGCCGGACTACGAACTTTAACTCATGATCTTTCTTTTCTCTTTCTTTTTCTCCTCTTTTCTTTTCTCTTCCTTAACTCATCACATTCCTAAGTCTATTTACTTTTTTAAACAAACATTTTAATCCAAGTATAGCATATTGTTACTAGAAATAGTTTGTACGCTTGATATACCTATATTTGTGATCAAGAATTAGCTTTGCCTGAGTAGTAGTAAGTGCCGAAATCAACTGCAACTTGATCTGCTACCTCAGCTTGAGCCTGGTCGATTTCTGCATTACAAGATTGGAAATTCTTCCTTTCCCGCATCGGTGGATTTCTACTCTATCTAACGGTTTAAAATCTACTGTCAGTTGACTAAAAAGGAAAAAAAAGAGAAAAGGATCTAAAAGATCTAGGCCTTTCGACCTGGCCCAACTCTTGGCTCAAGGCCACACTCGGTCTACTGCGATACTCGGCCCATGGCCCGCACTCCACTCTCAGCTGACTAACACTTCGCCTCCCTTCCTTACTCGGCCGATGCCTCGCACTCCTCTCTGGCCGACTAACGCTCCTCCTCTCTCTCGGTCAACGCTTGGCCTTGGCTGTGGCTTCCTCTCCTTTCTCTGCTCTCCTCTACTTGGCGCCGGAGATGGCACTTCCTCTTCTCCTCCTTGAGGCCCATGGCTCCTACTTGCTCGACTACCCAAAGATCCTCCCCTCTCGGCCCGATCGGGCGGATCCTCCTCTCTCCACTGCTCTCACCAGACTTTGGGGCTTCCACGACCTTCTTCTTGCTAGATCTAGTGATTACTCACCGGATCTAGCAATTCGCTCGCCAGATCTGGTGCTTCCTGGCTATCGGGGTTTGGCTACTTTGGCCACAGCACTTCGGCTACTCCGGTCTCCTACGACTATGCAGCTTCTCGACTATGTGGCTACTCCAACAGCTACTTCGGCCTCTCTAATGACTACTTGGCTACTCGGATAACTCAGCTACTCAGAAAACTACTTGGCTACTGAAACAACCCCAATTTTCCAAACGAATTTGATTTGCTGTTATTTGTGTTTGCTTTCCCTAATCCCTATGCTAATCACTCTCCCTTGAGTTCCCGCCTTCTCCCTCCTGTGGCGCCAACACGAAGCCGCTTTCCTTCTCCCTGTGCTGTCACGTCGCCTCACCCTTCGTCGTGCCAACTTGCCTCTCCCATCGCCTCGCCTGCGTCAGCACCTGCCCGCGGGACCCGCGCCTCAGCGACGCTGCCTCAACCGCTCCCCTCACTTCTCCCTTGCGTCCAGCGGACGCAGCTCGCTCCCTCCGCTGGCCGCTCCCTCGGACCGGTCTCGCACCCACGCCGATTCCCGAAGCTCCCCTCCCCGCCAATCCCCTGGAGACAGCGACCACCAACTCGGCATGAACCTCCTCACCTCCAGGCGAAGTCCCCCGGCCTTCATTTCCAAGCTCCTTGGGCGTCCGCACCCCTCTCGCAGCTCCCCGCCTCTTCCGAGCTTTAAAAGTCCAATTGCCGTCGCCTGTGGCTTCGCACCCCTTCTACCTCCCTCCTCGAGCAGGCAATTGAAAGTTCACCACCCACAGCTCCGCCACCACCTCCCTTTGGTCCGGTGAGCCAAAAGCTCAAACTCCCTCCACAATCGGTGAGAGTCCAATTAATCTTGCCCCAAGCACCACCATAGCACTCTCAACAATTAGCCCAACTCAATTCTTCGAGAAAGTCCCTCTCTTACCCCCGCACCATGCACCTCCTCACCGGCCGCCACCCCTCCATGTGGACAGCTCAACCGAGCTTCCCCCGAGCTAGACCGACCCCATGCCCTGGAAACCTACCCTCCGAGAATGGTTAAACCGGAGCCGTTTGGACTGGAGCATTCTCCAAGCCACCCCTAGCCGCAAGCTCCTCCACCGCTTTATTCCTCGCCGGCGACCTCCACCGTGAACTCCCCCACTCCCCATTACCCAAAATCGAGACCCCCACACTCCCAGGGACCCTTTGGTGCAGTCCATGGCCGAGGAGTCCCTATGCCGGGGCCGAATCATGGCAGGGAGTGCTCCCTTGTTCTTCTCGTCGCTGTTCCGGCTCAAGGAGGAAGAAGACTTTCCCCCGGGGCGGCGTGGCCTCTTGTGGACCCTCTGCGGGTGATCTAACGGTCATCAGGCGCAAGGGCACAGTCTCCAGGCCTTTTCGGCCGTTTCCCCCTCCCCCTCGGTGTCGTGGCCCAATCCAAACCCTCCCGCACGATCCGAGGGCCCGAGTGCGGGCGCGGTTTCCAGGCCCTTCGGCCGCCCTCCCGCGCAGCTGGGCCGACGGCCCGTGGCCCACGCAGCTGGTTGAAAATCATGGCCCGCGCGTGCGCGCCCTCCCGCGCGAGGAGTCGGGCTGCGCCCCGGCCCAGAGGTCGGTTTTCAAACCTCCGCGCGTGTGTGTGTTCCCGCGCGCGATTTGGGCCGGCCCAACACTGTTGCGACGAATAGTAACCTTTCTGATATTCAAAGCCGATTTTTGAGTATAATATATCATTTGAATCATTTCGTCGATCCGATTTCCATTCCGATATCCATTTCCCCAAACTACAATGCCAAAAATATCAACCCAAACCATTTTATTTCTTTTGCAATTATTTATTTTATTTCCTTTACTTAGTTTATTTATTTTATTTTCTTTCCAGCTTGTTTAGAAGCGAGCTCGGATTTTGATTTTACTAGTAAGATGCACGTGCGTTGCAACGAAACCAAAATTTATAGCAAATATCATGCATGTTCTATCCATTCATCCTAAACCACTCCCCCAACATGCTTATTTGTCGAGTGCTAGCCTACACTGACTATTATGTAGCTTTAATTTTGTTAGGTCTTGTTAAGAATAAAATTGTAGGATTATTTTGTCAAATAAGCATATATAGGATATATTAAATCTGTCATGCACATTATTTGAAAAAGCGATCTAGTGACAATGTCAACAATAACTTATACTACTGGTTCATTAAACACTTGAAACTTATCATCAAGCATGGATATAGCTCAAGCTTATAAAGTTTTTCATCAGCTGCATAGCTTGGGTGTTAGTAAATCAACTTGCAATCATTAATCATCATCTCGAGCAACCACAAGCATAAAATAAAAAGTGAGCAAGTATGGTCTCATATCCTTTAATGCTCAAGTTATACAAGCACATAATCTATTAGGTGATAGCAATGAAGGATAGCAGATTTCCTGGATGCGTGCATGGCCTTAGTTTTCCGGTAGACATACACAGATTTATGTCGCATCCGTCTTATAGTTAACTAACTTTCCTAATACAACGTAAATAATAATTCGTAGTGTGTTTGTGAAAAGCTAATCTAGTTATAGCAAATACCAGCTCCCTAGCCTCCAAAACATCGCCACCAATCTCACAACACGAACTAATTGGCTCAAAAATTTCAGAAAAGTGGCCTAGGTGGTTGAATGAGTTCAGAGAGTACTTCTGTTGGAGAAAATGAACGATTGCAAAAAGAACGAAAATTACAAAGAGAATTAAAATTGTGAACCTTTTAATTGGGTCTACTATAGGATCACAGTCCACGTGCAATCGTTGATAGAACAATTATCAAAATTTTAGGGCAGCAAGGGAAATCAAATAATAGAAGAATGCCATGCAGTTGTCAGATTAAACAAAATTATGCATTGCACATTTGAAAATGGAGTGATAATGTGTCAGTAAACATTACGCATATCATGAGGGCATAAAGAATGTTATCATCTCATTCCACCAATGTAAAACATTGGCATCGACTTTCTTTCCATGCTCAATGAAGGAAAAAATCCTAAAGCGATGCCACAAAGAACTATTGTGCCACCAAGTAATAACTCATCTTTTAAAAAAGTTTGTGGTTACAAAGAACAGCTACTGAGGAATATTATTGGCTAGCATATAGATAAGAAATCACCATACGGTGTAGGTGGTTTAACTTATATATTGTTGCAAAGTCGTGCTCCAAACAGCTATAACAATTTGCGACCACACCTTTTGCATTCACACTAACATCGCAATGCGATGCATCGCAACTCCTATCAGTACAACCATTATGCTTAGCTTTGTGTCCCTTGAATAATGTACATGATCAAAGACAACCTCCAGAAGACATGATGCAGGTATCATGCACAACTTTGCTATCTGAACATTGCAATGCATCAGATGATTAGACAATGACCAAAGTATGCTGCTGCTTGCACCTGAATGAAATATAAATAGGCGCTTCCCATTAAGTAGAGATGTAGCAAAATACTATTTACGTGTTGTGGGCATGGGCAGGTTATGTGTGGGGTGAGATCTCCAGCAAATATCGAACCTGCAAGCTGCTGTTGGAATCAATGAGGCGACGTCGGGTGAGGCAACAACGGCGGCGTCAGGTGAGGCTACGAGGGCGGCAGCGCCGGGGGAGAAGGAGGCAACGGGGGCGGCGACGTTGGGGGAGAAGGATGCTCTAATGCTACAAAGCTTCATTTGACTCACCTTCCAATGCGACGACGTACACGCACACGGGCCCGACCAAATCCGGCCGGTGGAAGCGGCGGTGGGGGAAGGGTCGTCCAGATCCGGCCGGTGCTGAGATGGGGAGGAGGAGGCGGTGCGGCGGCGCTGGGTGGGGAGGCGGAGCGGAGTGGGAGGGAGGGGAGGAGGCGGCGCGCGGGGTGGGGAGGCGGAGCGTAGCGGGAGGGAGGGGAGGAGGCGGCGCGCGGGGTGGGAAGGCGGAGCGGAGTGGGAGGGAGGGGAGGAGGCGGCGCGCGGGGTGGGGAGGAGGCGACGTACATGCACATGGGCACGACCAAATCCGGCCGGTGGAAGCGGCGGTGGGGGAGGGGTCGTCCAGATCCAGCCGGTGCTGAGGCGGGGAGGAGGAGGCGGTGCGGCGGCGCGGGGTGGGGAGGCGGAGCGGAGTGGGAGGGAGGGGAGGAGGCAGCGCGCGGGGTGGGCAGCGCGAGGTGGGGAGGCGGAGCGGGGTGGGGAGAGGGGGGAGGCGGCGCGTAGGGTGGGGAGGAGGCGACGCGCGGGGTGGGGAGAGGGGAGGAGGCGGCGCGTGGGGTGGGAGGCGCGCGGGGTGGGGAGAGGGGAGGAGCGGCGCCTGAGGTGGGAAGAACGGTTCGGATTTAATTTTGTAATCAGATCGAATGGTTGGGAAGAGAGGAGTGAGGACTCATCAACCACCAACTCCTTCTTTTAAAGTAGTAAAGATTTTGTGGTTATTTTCGTTAGTGCATGAGGATTCCGAGGCAGTGGTGCAGGACCCCGAGCCAGCTCCCACATTTTACAAGATCATCGAAATCCCGGATTAGCAAGGCAAGTTACAAATTTTTGAGCATGTTGAACCTACCAATTAATGAATGTTTATTTATCTACATTATTTGCATTATTGCTAATTGCTCAAATTAATTGGTTATAAATATTCGTTTATAATGATATGGCACATGTAGTTATGTCCTACCATCGATAAATACCCTGCTTTACTTTAAGGCCACATTCACCTTGACAACCCTAGTATTACTAAATTAAAGTATACATAATCACTGCATTTACTCACATAAAATAACGAGCTATCAGGTAGCCTGATAGTTCGACGGTAAAATTGTTTTAAAAATGTTCTAGGGTAGGGTGGAAGTCGTGGAGTGCCCTGTAGTGGACGAGTCCACACCCTACCCTAGGGTGGAGAAGTGCAGCAGTCGGGTGCCGGTACAAGTATTGGACGGGATCCGATCGTGGTTGGCAGTCTCAGTGGAGAAAGATAAGGACTAGATCCTTATGCTGAGTATAGAGCACAGTAACCGCTCAACCACAAGTATTGAACCGTCAATCCTGATCTAGTAACTGCTCAATTTAATTGAAACCCTCCAGGTGTTTAGGGTGTGGTATTTGGGTGTGGTCTCGCCGTACACACACAACGGTAGGTCTTCACGGGCTTGGGCGGCCGCGATACGCATTAGCCAGCGGATACTCAGTCCAATGATGGTCTTCACGGACTTGGGTGGCAGCATTTCGTATTGGCCAATGTGTACTCAGTTTAGTGAAGATCTACCAGGTAGGGTCTATATATTAAAGAGAGCAGCGAAAGATTTTGTTTTCTCAATTCAGTCGCACGCTAGTGGAGCGTGTAAATCGCATGACATTGAGAATTGAGAAATCTTGTGGGTAAATCTGAGCAACTCTGCAGAGTGAATTTTAATTGTATTCGAATACGACGTGGTTTCGGTTAATGAAGCTGTGCTTAATGGGTGATTCCAGTAGCGAGGCATAAGTAGTTTTTCTGGTACTTTGAACATGTGTAAAGAGAAGAAATTAATGTTCAAGACCCTATTTCTTTAATTATAGTATAATGGAGTTTATTGTTTTAAACTGTTTACAAATAAAACTGCATCTACATAAAATATTAAAACCAGTATACTCTCTTCCTTTGAAATTCCATGCATATAGTAAATTGAGATTTACCTTTGTGACTTGCTGAGTACGGTTGATTGTACTCAAACTTGCTATATTACCACCCCTTCAGATTCCAGAAGAAGAAGGCACATTTCAAGTGTTCGTGTTAGGGTTACGACCGCACCCAGGCGTTCCTGTGGGCGTATTCTTCAGTTCTTCTGAGTGTAAGATACAATTTGGGCTTGGACGCCCATAAAATCTATTAAATTGGCCACTAGGTCTTATTTCTGCCAAACTAATCCTTTTTGAATGCTCGTAAGCAGGCTCGATACTACCTTTATCTGCAACAGAACTCCTGGGTTGTTGCGGGACGTGCGCGCTCCTGCTCCCAAAAACGGGGCGCATAAGCTACTCGGTGGCTATTTGACTACTCCGATGACTACTCGGCCTCTTGGTTACCCGTGGTTGTCTCAACTTCCTCCTCACCTCAAGAAGGAACGCCACCGACCGGGGTGACTATTGTGGGCTTGGCTTTGGTCGGTGGTCATGGTTTGAGGGGTTCAACTTCGTCTTCCTCACCAGTTCTACCTCTCTCATGTACCTCCTCCTAAACTTACTCACTTTGATTTTAGTTCATGTTTTAGTTACTTTCCTACTCTTTGCCGTACCTAGCTTTAGAGAACCCTGGTGGCCGTGATCGATGGGACTCAAGTTTTGGAGTGCTTGTGCCTAGGAGTGGCTCTCCAAGCCCGAGGGCGCGCACGGTGCTAGGGTGGACACCAGTTACTGTGGTAGCCACCAGTTGGTCTAGGTGGTTCTCCCCCCTTCTCAGCCACCTGGCTCAACCGGACGAGCCGAGGAGTAGTGCCTAGCGTTTGTGTGCCTTACGAAAAGAACTGAAGAAAATGGGAAGAAAAAGGGGAAGGGAATGTGCGCCTACTTGTGTTGGGCTAAGAACGGCAAGGGTTGGATGATTGGTGGGGTTGTGGTTGTGGTTTTCACGTGGTTGTAGACGTGGATGAAGGCATGGTCGAGGTACTTGTTGTGGTTTGGGGCGTCGTCTTGTGGTGGACCTCCCTGTCAGCTCCTTTGTCCCACGGTCATCGCTCTCCTTCATCTTCCTCTACGTACTACCTCCCCTTCTCTGACACTCCCCTCTTCTCACTCGGTGAGCTGATGGTGGGCTTTGCACTATTTTGGGATGATTTGGGGGCTAAGGTAAGTTTGAAAAAAATGTGGGCTTTGGATTTTTGAAATGCCAGATGATGAGGCCCACAAATGGTGAGAGGTGCCGACCGGATCCGGACGGTTTGGGAACTCAATGAACGCCACTCTAATTGGCTCTTGTAGCCCAAGGGTACTAACGGCTTCTCTCTTGGATTGTTGTTTAATTTGCTCTCCGACTACAAAAGAAAAAGAGGGCGGCTGGCTCGGAGGTCCTAACGTCGGCTAAACGCAAGGACGGGTCACGACACAAGCAATCAAGAGTTAGCTTTTAGTTGATGCAAGCGCATTTTTAGAAATTAGCTTCTCTTTATGCACCATTTTTGTAAAAGAGATTGTTATAATTAGATTAGGTTTATTTATTTGAGATTTTGAAAATTGGGGTTGTAATTCATTCTTATAATTAATGTGTTGCAATAATTCTTAATTTAATTTTAATTATTGTTAATTGCACTGTTGTGAGTTGATTAGAGCTAAGGTTCTTTCATCTTTCCTTATCTTTTTAGTACTTGATGCAATTTTGAGGTGTCCTTTGCGCGTTTACGTGAGAAAAGTTGGGACCTTTTTTGTGTGTTTTGGTGTGCAAGGTTGGGATTTCAAAGGGGCGTTCTTGGAATTCGACATTGCTCCATTATTTTACTTGATGCAATTGGATGACTGAATGTGTGATATTTTTCTTGTTCATATGGCCGAAAAACAATTATGATTTTTAATGAGTTTTTATGTCGATTTCTGGATGGTTCTACAGTCTACTGATAGTTGGTGGGAGGCCTATAATTAATTAGTCAAGGATCTACCGTGGTCCGTGGCTTGTATTAAATAATTGGTTTGCAGTCCAATTTATTAGATTCCATGGTACAAATATAAAACCTGGGATGCCAGAGCAGTTTCATCTATATTTAGTTAGCCAGTTAATGTTTTGGCACAAATTTGTCGCATCCAATTGACGTGATTCATTTATCCCGGCAGAGTGTTCTTGGGATCATCCTTGGGGGTGGTGCCGGGACAAGGCTGTATCCACAGACGAAGAAAAGGGCGAAGCCTGCAGTGCCGTTGGGTGCCAGCTACAGGCTCATAGATATGCCGGTCAGCAATTGTCTGAACAAAAATGTGTCGAAGATCAATTGCAAAGAAATGCAGCTGCAAAGATGTACGAATGCCACTCAAGTTGTAGCTAAACTTCATAGGGTACATAGAACAATAGGGGAGAAAAAAATTGATATGAACATATCAGTTAATCAAAAGAATCCAATGCGTTGTTTGCACCCTACTTTGGTGAATGAATAATTATTAGTTTTACTGCAGTCCTTGGCAATTGTTTTGTATTGTACTTCTGTCACATGGGCACTTGACATTCAATGTTAGTGGAATTTATCTCTTAGGAGTGTTCATGAGTTTGGAGGGTTCGGTACTTGCATTGGAACTGGAAAATAAAGTTAACAATGATGCATAACAATAGATGCTGCAAATGTCGTCTCTTCTGTTGCCCCTTTACATGTTTTGTTCTTTCTGTGTTGATATTCCCCAAGCCACTTCATGAATTGGTGTGTTGATTTATTTTGCTTCTACCCATCTCAGGGTACTGCAGATGCTGTGTGACACAACTTGTGGCTATCTGAGGAGCACAGTGTTATGGAGTTCCTTATTCTGGCTGGAGATCACCTGTACCGGATGGGCTACCAAAAGTTCATCCAAGCCCACAGAGAAACAGATGCTGATATAACTGTTGCCGCTCTGCCAATGGATGAACAACGAGCAACTGCATTTGGCCTTATGAAAATTGATGATGAAGGGAGGACAGTTGAGTCTGCAGAAAAACCAAAAGGAGAGAAGTTGAAATCAATGATGGTACACATTGTGAGCCTTTTGCATCTAATTTAAGACATGCACCCTGAGCAGTTGAAAGCATATGTACTTCTGCAGTTAGTCCTTTTCAGTTAATTTTCTGCATGTTTTGATATTGCAGGTTGACACCACCATACTGGGCCTTGATTCTGAGAGGGCCAAGGAAATGCCTTGTATTGCTAGCATGGGAATCTATGTTTTTAGCAAAGATGTGATGCTTCGGCTTCTTCGTGAAAAATTTCCTGCAGCAAATGACTTTGGAAGTAAGGTTATTCCTGGTGCAACAGAAATTGGAATGAGGGTATGCTATGCCCTTGAAACATTTAGCACCATGATTTATGTTATTTTCAGTCCATTGCTGTAGCTTTTATGAACTTTGATGTTTGATCAATCAATAAATTAAAGTTACATCATCTTTTGAGAGATGTTACTTGTGTACTTTATAGTTATTTCACTTGGTTCCTATATTCATATTCCATATCTTATGTTTGCTTATGCTACTATTGTGTTTGACAGGTGCAAGCTTACTTATATGACGGTTATTGGGAAGACATTGGTACTATTGAGGCATTTTATAATGCAAACTTGGGAATAACCAAGAAGCCTGTACCAGATTTTAGGTAGGATTTACACATTTCTACAGTAAAAAGTTATGAGGTACATATTGCTAGATTCACTACCTATATTCTACTTGTTTTGATCAAACATTCTTGTATGCAGCCTCTATGACCGTTCTGCTCCAATTTATACACAACCTCAATACTTGCCTCCTTCAAAGGTTCTTGATGCTGATGTGACAGACAGTGTTATTGGTGAAGCTTGCGTTATAAAAGTAAGTAGCCTTTTCCCTTGACTTATCGTTGTGTTGCCTTCTATCGTGTTTAGAGACTTGTACTCCCTCTATTTCGCTATATTTTTCAATAACTCATCATACATATATATTAAAGAAGCACTAAATCTAAGAAATACTTAATGAGAAATTACCATATATGCCCCTATTAAATGTCATACCACAATTACTTAATCTTTTCTAAAGCATTTAAGTAGGGGTAGAGAGTGAAAAAATTATAATAGCTACACTCTAGATTCTCTCAATTGACACACATATTAAAATGGATGCTCCCGAGGCCATGAATAAATATAGCAAAACGGAGGGAGTAGATCATAACATATTAGGACCTTTTAAGTTATTCATTGGATATCTTTGTCGTTGCTTCTAGTTTCTCATGCTTCAATACATAGACTTCCTAAGTTTGTTATCTTGCTTTTTTATTTTCCTTTTGTCTAGCATTGCACAATCAACCGTTATGTGGTTGGACTCCGTTCCTGCATATCTGAAGGTGCAGTGATAGAGGACTCTCTACTAGGGATACTAAACCCGGAACCAGGGCTATTCTCGACTGGTGGCCGGTAACGGTAACAGGCTAATTATCAGAAATCCTGAGGAAAAACTTGACGAATTTCGTGATTCAAATTTTGAATTTGTCTATTTGAAACCGGTAACCATTCCAGTAACCGACCAAAAACTGGAAAAACCGGTGAAAAAAGGGCAAAACCACTAGAAAAACCAAAAAAGGTAGAGAAAACATGAGAGAACAATAATTAATGCATATTTACTTCACACAATAGGTAATCTAGCACAACAAATACCTAAACCAATCTAGGATGTGCATTGTGCAGCTATAAATTTAAATTTACATTTAAAAAATTCCAACAGATTTTTTCCCTCCCGGTACCCACTGGCTAAGAAGCACTGATACGTCACTGTACATCTGTACCCATACACGATACATATCCAATATGGCGCGATATGGTATCAACGGAGTATCATAAATACCAGACCCAAAAAAATTTAAAAATACGCTGATACTTCTATGTACGGCACGATCCAATGTCGATACGTAAAGCCCAACAGTGGCCCAACTGTTGGAGCCAGCCTAGACATGAGTATAAGCACCGTTCCCCAGCCCTAACCCTAGCCCAGCACTCACACCACCGTGGCTTGCTTGCCATCGCCATCGCCCAAGTCCCGTAGGGCCAAACCCTAACCTGCTTACACCTGCTTGTATCGCTCCTCCCCGCACATTCGCATCGTTGCTCCTGGCTCACCGCCGCTGCCGCCTGGAGGTGATTGGCCAGCCATCGCTCTCACCGCCTGGAGGTCCACCGCTCCCTCCGCCTAGAGATCCACCCCTCCCGTTGCTCCCCCCAGCTCGCACCGCCTGGAGGTCCATCGCTCTCGCCGTTGCTCCCGCTTCTCCCGTTGCCCACGCGGCGCCCATGTGCTCGCTCCCCTTGTGTTTAGCCTGGCGTCATCTGATAAGCCCACTCCTCTTGCTCCCAGATTGTCGCGAGCTTCTTTGACTCTGTCCTTCCCTCCTTCTCACGTCTCCATTTGGAGGGGATCGTTTGGGATCCTGAAGGCTTTTGCCGGGTTCCTCACTTCCTCCGCAGAAAGGTGATTTTGGTTTGCACTTTGCAAGCTATATGAGCTGCACTCCCCTTGCTCGGCGAAATGCCTCTGAGAGAGAGTTGCCAAGTTCTGTTGTTCCCTTGTACTAAAAAGGAGTTCACTACCAAGATTCACATTGTCATTTCGATAATTTATCTTGTCGCCTTAATTCTTTGTTGCAGGTGTGTAGCATCCTGATGGAAGACTCGGAGAAACCTTTGTTCAAATGCTAATAATACAGAACGAAACTATAGTGAAAGAGAATTTGGTAAATTCAAGAGATTGATGAAAAACTCAAAGAAACCTTTGTTCCCGAGCTGTAAGCCGCAATACACAAGGTTGTCATCCGTCCTTGAACTGCTGAAATTAAAGGCAAACAATGGTTGGTCCAATAAGAGTTTCATGATATTGTTAGGTCTTCTAGCAAACATTCTTTCAGAGAGAAATGTGTTACTGAGAACCACCTACCAAGCTAAAAAGGTTCTTTGTCTATTGAGAATGGAAATAGAAAGAATACATATATGTCCGAATGATTGTATCCTCTTTCGTAAATTGTATGCAAGCTTACATGTTTGTTCGGTGTGCAAAGCATCTCGATATAAACATAAAAATGACTCCGATGATGGAAAGGGTATCGAGGTGAAGCAACGACCGTCTGTTAAGATATTGTGGTATCTACCTATAATTCCCTGTTTGAAGCGTTTATTTGGAAACCTAAAGGATGCAAGATTACTACGTTGGCACTCGGAGCAGCGTAAGAAAGATGGAATGATAAGACACGCTGCTGATTTTGCCTGGTGGAGAAATATCGATAGGATGTTTGTAGGCTTCGGTGCGGAACCGAGAAATATAAGATATGAGTTGAGTACAAATGGAATGAATCATTTCGGTAACATGAGCAGCCGACATAGCAACTGGCTCATGACTGTATGCATGTACAACCTT
The DNA here is from genome assembly GCA_036346265.1 of Melocanna baccifera. Classification (NCBI taxonomy): domain Eukaryota; kingdom Viridiplantae; phylum Streptophyta; class Magnoliopsida; order Poales; family Poaceae; genus Melocanna; species Melocanna baccifera. Next base: position 125,615 of record JAYEVJ010000336.1, read on the forward strand.
CCTCCTTAGTTGTGTATGAAGCGAAAGTACATTTTAATGTCACTACTTATCCAAGAGCCGAAACAACCTGAGAACGATATTGATATATATTTAGCACCATTGGTGCAAGATCTTATCATACTGTGGAACGAAGAGGTATAGAAATGGGATGTGGACAGACGAGAAAACATCACTCTATATGCCATATTGTTCTGCACCATCAATGATTTTCCTTCCTTTGGTAACCTGTTGAAGTTGAGTACAAAAAGAGCAAAAGCATGTCCGTACTGCTTAAATTATACCAAAACTGTGTACATATGTCATCGTAGGTTTCTTCCAAGATATCACCCATACTACAAGATGAAAAAATAATTTGATAGAGAAAAAGATGATGACTCAGCACCAAAGCCTTTTAGCAGGAAAGAGGTCTATGATACAGTCAAGGATATCGATGTTGTGCTTGAAAAAGGACATAAGTTGAGGACCCGTCAAAAGAACATATGAAAGAAGAGGTAAATATTTTGTGACTTACTTATTAGAAGCACTTAGAAGTTCACAATTACATCGATGTTATGCACGTAGAGAAGAATGTATGTGATAGCTTGATTGGTCTCTTACTGAATATTCATGACAAAACAAAGGATGGTGTCAACGCACGTTATGACTTGGTCGCTATGAACATCAGGACCGAGTTAGCACTGATAGAGACCGATAAAAGCCGGACATACCTTCCCCCAGCTTGCTATACTCTGTCTAAATTCAAGAGAACTAAACTGTGCCAGTGCTTAATGGTCCTTCAACCTGATACCGTAATAAGCAAGATGAAAGTGATCCATCTAGAAAATTGCAATTTAAAAATTACACTATTGTTCATTTCACCTTACTACAAATAATAAAAATTAACAATAAAAATATCAAAAAATCACTATGGTTACCTCTTTTGCTGAGTGCAGTCGGATTCCAAATTTTCAAATATTTGGTAAAAATATTTTGAATTTTGCCAAATATTCACACACTAGCTCTCAATTTTCACAATACAAACGAGGAAAGAGACTGAGGGAAGAGCTATGGCTGGATGAGGAAGGTGCCTATTTATAGAAAAAATTAATATTTTTTAGATTATTTGATTTTTAAGCCTCCAATGGCTAAGAAATGATCCAAAAATTTGAATTTCCCACCGTTATCGTGTCTTAATGGTCCTTAACTGACCAAACGGTTGTAACTGGGACGTGCCTTGCCATGTCGGTCGTCAGCCCATTAGACACGACCCCTGCTTAGTGATCAGTGCTCTGCCCGTCCTCACCTCATCCAGCCGCTCCGCCTATGCGGCTGTGCCTACTCCACCCTCTCCCTTCCTTGGTCCCTCACTCCCCACTTAGCCGGTGCGTCACATCCCGCTCGCCCCCACTCCCTTGGTCGCCCACCTTCGCCACCTGCAAGGGGTGCAAACGGAGCGGATGCAAATGGATATTATTCATCCAATATCCTTTTTTATATTTTTTTTGTCAAAGTCAGAGTCAGACACGGATAATGCCAGATACGAATACGAATATGGATATTCTCGGTCACGAATATAATATGGAGCGAATACATATCGCTCCGAATACGATAAGTTTTGGTCACAAATATTTAGTCAGATAATGAGCTAAAACAAAAACCATATATATCACACAGTTAGGTTCGACATCATACCTAAAAATCTAAACAATTGCACTATCTTCACCTTTCTCAAATTGGAGTTGTTGCTGGTCTTGCTTTGCGGTGTGCTTGAATGCCAATGATTCCACAAGGCCTTCGTGCCCCTTGAGGTCTCACATCGAGCTTTGTGAGGACATTTATTGCATTTCGCCCAAAGTGATTCTCCTTCCCACAATCTTTTGTGTTAATAGTCACTATGTACTTAGTGTAGTGTTCCCAAACTTTCAAGATACACTTCTTCTACTTGTTCTCAGCATGCTCAACTTCTCCGATACAAGTCGCTTCATCCACATCAAAACCACATGTTCTTCACCTCCCATGGCTGTGGTTGTCTCGTATGGCATCAATGCATCGGCATTTGGTGGCGGTGGCATTGCTGCTAAGTGGCCCGTACCAATTGTTGTGGCAGTACCAGTAGGGGATGCTCCTGTGCTTGCACAAATGCTCGTACTTACACTTGCAGCAGCTATCTTGAATTATCAATATCTTGCAAATAGGTTAAGAAACATGAGTTATGCTGCTGTTGAACATGAGTCAATCATGTTTGTTTAGATATGTGGTGATAATCAGATAGTTTAGGTATATGTTACTTTAGAAGTTCTTCGGCTGTTTCCCTCTTAACTTTCAAATAAAACCTTACAAATTAAATCTCAGGTATGTTGAGGTAAATATGAATTCTGGAAATATGAAGTTCACTCCAGAAGGGTTTAATCTTGCTTCATCCGAAGTTCACTCAATGTTGGGATACCTAACTATTGACATACTAACAATGTCTCTATTATAGTTGCAACTACAAATAATTGGCATTTTGAGATCATAAATCAAGTTAACCCTCCTTTATCGACTTCAAAATAAAGCTTACAAGGCAAGCTAACATGCCATGCCAAAACAGTGACATCATATTAAGAATGGTATCAACTAGTGTTCCCCACCAAACAGTCTTCCAGATTCTGTAAATCCTTAAGTCCTTCTATAACATATTCATAGATACACCTAAAGTTTCACAACTCATGCTTTTTACAGCGTAGCACCATGAACATAGTGTCAGATTAAACTACACAATACAAATCAATGCACAGAAGCACTTAACACAATATTTGTAAAATATTTTACATTCTTATGGCCGCAAGCGTCCTACTTGTAAGGCAAACGTGCTAAATGCTATATCATTCTGCCTTGTTCAGTAATCACTACAGCAAAGCCTTGGCCTCCACATCACGTAGAATGCTTCACTGTGCTCTCAAGCTTGACTGCAATTAACTTAATTTTACAACTAATCACGAGTCGCTGTTATGTTAAAAAAACAAAGTAAGCAAAATACATGTAAACTGGCATTCTAAGACCAATACGATCCTAATATTGATCTTAACGGTACTACGGTAGTTAGGGTACTTGCTAGAATCATTGATGTTTCATTCTCTTCATTGATTGCTAGAATCATTGATGTTTCAAATATTTATGACAGGTGCATGTAAAACTCTGTATGACTAGCTAACTGCTAAACTGGTTACAAATCGATGTTAATAACTTGCTGCATATCTGGTAGCACTTACCACAAGAGATGGGAGGGAAGGGAGGGATTCCCTGGCGGCGGCGTGGGAGGGCAGGCGGGAGGGAGGGATGGAGACCCTGGCGGCGGCCGGTTGGCGGCGATTTGGAGGCCACCATGGGATGGCGGCAGCGGTTTTTTGGAGTCGGGGCCTCAGGGGGGACTGCAGAAAGGCAGGAGGGAGGGAGTCCCTGGTGACGGCGTGGGAGGGAGACCCTGGTGGCGGCCAACCGGCGGCGATTTGGAGGCCGTCGTGGGAAGGCGGCGGCAGCGTTTTGGAGTCGGGGCCTCGGGGGGGAGGGGGGGGGGGGTCTGGGGAAGGCGGGAGGGAGGGAATCCTTGGTGGCGACATGTGAGGGAAGGCGGGTTGGAGGGAGGGAGACCCTGGCGGCGGCCGGCCGACGGCGATTTGGAGGCCGCCGTGGGAGTCGTGGACTGGACCGCGGTGAGTGGCGAGTGAGAGTGGCACCTCAGAGAGTCCCGCTTACTCACTCCGGGTTAGGGTTAGTTTGTGCGGGACGGGCTTGGGAAATCTGCGCGCATGGGCTAGGGATTTCTGGATAGTTACTAGATTTTTCTCCGGTAACTATCTGGCAAAACTTACAGATAGCTTCATATCCGCCGAATAATGCCTTCCTAAATTTGTTTCTGTATTTGAAACAAAATATCTGACTCTATTTTCATATTCGAAAAATACCTCTAAAAATATGTTTCAAATTTATTCGGACAGATAAACAATCGAGAAATATCCTCTCTGTTTGCACTCCTACCACCTGCTAGATCCGCTACCGACTCGTCTCCTGCACCATTGAGTCTAATGGGCCATGCTGTGCTCACCTACGTCTGGGTCGTGTCTAGATGACATGGTACTGTATGTACCGTACCAAGCCGGCCCGTTGGGCCAAAGTTGCGACCCAAGCATGGCACTCTGTGTTGAGACAAGCTGACATGACTCGTTTAATCTTAGCCTGGCCAGACTAATAGTACCATATAGATTGACACTATTAGCCTGGCCATTTGGCCATCTCTTTGGTAGGCTAATAGTACCATATAGATTGGCACTATTAGCCTGGCCATTTGGCCATCTCTTTGGTAGGCTAATAGTACCATATAGATTGGCACTATTACCCTGGCCATTTGGCACTATTAGCTCTCCTCGTCTGTGACACGTCGCTCGGCCATGCAGGTCGTAGCGTGGCCGTGAAGCGCACCACCGCGCACATCGGGAAACCGTACACCATCTTCGCTACCGCCGCCGCCCTCGCGTCGCTGACCACCAACAGCGGAGGAGGCACACGGTCGCCGCAGCAGCGTCGTGTGCATACGGGAATGATTCGAGAGAGGCACGCTGTGGAGTTATTAATACACGTGTCTATACGGCGTACCGACCAGAAAACGTTGCAGGATCTTAATTCTTAGCGGAGTTACTAGTGCTCCTGCTCATTTTAGCTTTTTTTAGCTTCTACTTCTAGATTTTGCTCCCTTTTTTTCACTATTCAGTAATTTTATCCTTTTCTAATTTATTTTAGATTTTTTGGGCTTTTTTGTATTTTCTTTTTTCCCCTTATTCCTTTGCATTGTTCGTGATGGGCTAATATATTTTTTATTTTTAAATTTAATTATACTAAATAAACCAACTCAGCTACAGTAAAAAATAAACCAGCTACAGTAAAAAAATCATAAGTCAACGCCATCCCGAACGCCCCCTAAGGATGTGCTACCTCCGTTCTTTCTAGATGTCGTTTAAGAATGAGTATAGTTAAATTTTTTAAACATCGATTTTTAACATACACAAATTTATTTGTTTTGTCATGTGAAAATTATATTACTATATCTGTCATAAAAATACTTTCATATAATTATATATTTAATAACTTTTGCTAACATGTAATAGAAAAACTAATTACCAAATGTATGTATTGGAGATGGTGTCAATGTCCAAAATGATAAGTAAACAAAGAGGTAGTGGTAAGTTAGTAACCAACCAACTATTGATGTTATTTATTTATATGGTTCACGCAGTAACTTTCTTCTAGTCGAATGCATGCAGTCACTGAAAACTTGCCTTCTTTTATGGTGACCAAATGGCAAATATATATACCACCACGTCATTCAGCTAACAACAAGATTAGCAAACTAACTCTGGTGACACCATTTTGGGTTTAAATTGTGCTGATGAGCTGAAGGGCCGAGGTAGTAATTCAGGCCATAATACGCTTACGGTTACCACAGGGTTATGAATATATTCTTCGTGGCAAATCTATTAAAGAAAAGTAAAGTAAAGTAAGAAAAGTTTGCCTGATGTGACCCTCCCCGATCGACAAGCAGTTAAAAACCAGTGCCGCAAAGGGCTGGCAATGACTCGACAATATCACCACGCATGCTTATCCTCCATGCTGCATTTGGAGGGCGAAACTATATTACATAGCAAAATATTAATTAGGTGGAAATGCAAATATGGTGCAAATTCTATTTTCACCTAAATTAGAAAATATCGGATGTAGGGGGTTGTGGTGTATGCCTCTACAAAATTTTAAGATCATACTCAATTGCATTCGAAACATTGAAGACAAAGAAGACAAAAGCTTGCTAAAATAGTGTCAGATGCGATTAAATTTGATCTTAAATTTTACAGAGACATACAACGTACCCTCCTACGCATCTGTTAGTTTCTTGGGGGAATTCTTAGAAACATCTAGATTAAGTGAAGATAGAATTCGCACCATTTGTATTTTTACCAAATATGCCACCTCGTTTCCGTCGCAATGGATGTGGCATCTCGGGCTATGTCGTATAGGAACTGCCTGGAACGAATGGTTGTGCTAATTACCTGAAAATTATTCGCTGAAATCTGTCCAGTTTTTTAGCATCAGAATCGTCAATTCATTAGGTAGCTTCTAATCAGGCTGATCCTTTGTCATGTACAGGACTTAGTACATGTCGTGAGATTCACATGCAGTGTGGATCTCGAAAGCTGGAAAACATCGGACTCGATCGGATGAGGTGCAGTCGCGCGTTGCAATGGCTGTAATATAAGCAGTCACAGCATCTCAGCCCTTAGGAAGCAACCCGCCAACGTCCCCATGGATCTGGTTCGAAGTCCTCCCCATCCGAGCATGGTGAAGAGAGACCGAGAGGAAGCAGCTGTACAGCCAACTTCACCAAGCTCCGGCCGGCTGGAAGCACATGGAGCCACCGGCGACCATCAACACCTCGACCACCTGCTATCACTGGCATTAGCTTCTAAAAGTCTCTAAAACCGCCCAAGCTTCATTTTGACCTCCTGGAGCAATGGTCCAAACATCGAGCGGTTTATAGAATCAACCTGCAGCTTCATTCCCACAGCCACATTGTCCATCTCTAAAATGATCTTGTTTACTCCAAGCTCCAACGCCAAATAATCCACCGCTCACCTGCACGCCAGCGCTTCTGTCAGTTTTGGATCAGACACCGGCCGGCAGAGAAAATGGCCTGACGCCGCCATGAAAGCTCCGTTGTGATCCCTGAGGGCCACCCCCGTTCCACCAATCTTCTCTATTGGTTTACAGGCACCATCCACATTAGCTTTAATCCATCCAGTCCGCGGGAGCAACCATGCTTCTATCTGCTTAGGCCGAGTGTCGGACCCCAAATTTGCCATTCCGAAGTCTCCATGATTCCACCATACTATTTCTTAGATCAATAGATAGTACTCACAGATACATTATTAAACCATACCAAATACATATATTACACATCAGAGTTTAAATAGCCCATATCGGGTTGACTTTACATAATGGGCCGATCAGGCCAAATGTTTACCTTACAGTAGTGGAAATAAAAGTAAAAGATGAGACCACATCTTACCATAGACAAGCGACTGGGGATAAAGGATGCCATACTATTCTTCAAAAGTTTGGATAATAGATGTACACACAATCACCATCAAATTTTGCCTATCAAGAGGTAAGGACTAGAATTCTAGAAAATATTATAATCTCCACTATCTTCTTCTCTGTCAACGTAGTGGTCATGATCCACAGCCTGGAGAGGGAAGCCGGCGGTGCAAGCAGGCCAGAGATCGGATCGGCACCGATGGTGGGAGCAGGCCGAGGATCGGTGCTAGCGGCAGGAGCAGGCTAGGCAAATAGCCTCGGTGTCTTCATCTGATCGCTAGGACGATGCAGCGTCGCCTAGGCGACACGATGACAACCATGCTTATGTCTTAGGACTTTGCTAATGTTTTGAGAATACCTTAAAAATCTACTTTTAATTATGCATACATGAAAGTAGATGCAAAATAAGAACTTCTTTTCTTAATTACATATCATTCTGCTACCTTCTCGATTGCATCCATATGGAACAGTGGGCCGCTCCAGGAGGTGCTTCAGGTTGTGGCCGATGAACTTGAAGAGCTTCTCGAAGACAATCGTTGTCTCCTTCTCATAGAGTGGACGCATGGCGGTGGTGGCAGCAGAGTCCTGGGGTGTAGGCAGCTAGTTTGGTGCGGAGCGGTGGTGGCGTTCGGGTGTAGAAGCTAGTGTTTTTCATGGTAGTGGTCATTGGAGGTGGGAGATCTGAGGAAGGAGGGATTGGAACAAATGAGAATGGGAGGAGGAGAGGGAGGTGACATCTACACGACGTCGACGTTGTTAGAGTTTAATCTTGTTTATGTTTTTTAGACGTATTTGAGTTGTATATGTGTACGTCTTGTCGTATACGTAGAAGTCTAGTTCGTTTACGATTTGTTTCCGTGTGAGTTTTGGTTTTGCAGTCTGTGTCTATGTCCAGGTCGTGATGGTGTGTAAGCATATATATGTATAAGGTCGAGCGCTTAGACGTAGAGAAAAAAGGTGGCGAAAGCAATAGAGAAAGAGAAGAAAACAGGAGCGGTTGTCCCCTGGAAAGATTATCAATTTACTGTTCATTTGATTTGGTGCACCTCTCCAGCAGCACGTGACAACGCATGTGTTGATCATGACGTGAAGATTAGGGAGGCAGCTGCTCCTTCACGGCCAGAAGGCACATCAAGTGGACAGACGATGTTCCTTGCATGTCGAGGTCCTGTTCTGTGCGTGGTACAGGCAAGGTAGGCAACCAAGAGGGGTGACATCAGTGGAGTGCAGCGGAAGGACGGCCTATGCGCAGTCGAGCATGATTTGAGAGCGAGAGGCTCAGTAAAATTTCAACAGACGCCCGGATCTGACAGTGCTCCAACGCTGCACCACCTCCTCCCTCGTCACAACCACTAGGTTGTGACATGCCGGTCTCCCCCACAACGAGGTGCTTCGTTGCCTCTCTTATCGCTGGTGGGGAGAGGGAGGAGAGGGTGAGAGAGGGGGGTGTGGGGGACCTTGGGCTGTCGATGGGCCCGAGAGTAGATCGGAGGAGGGGGAGATAACCATAGGGAGGAGGTGGCTGGCGGGTGGGGAGGGGAGGCGGCAGCGGGAGGACATGCTGGGAAGCGGCCGATGAAATTGGGGGGGGGGGGGCAGCAGAGAAATGGGGCGAGGAGGTGGATGAGGGAGGGGTTGGGAGAAGTGATGTGTGCGAGATTAAAAAAATGTGGGCTACATAACGACTTCTACGATCTACACGCGGCTCAGAGAGAAGAACAGTGGCTGCTGTCATGCAAAACAAAATTCCTACACTTCTATGACTGATAATAAATTTGTGAACTCGCATGGCTATGACGAATTGAAGAATATAAGCTACAGACTTGAGATGGATGCAAACGGAAGACTCAAAACTAAACCAGCCTAACACACATTTTTTTTGAGCAGATCAGGCCGAGATCTTTTTTTGGATGAGCATATCAGATCGATCAAGTGTTCAAACCTCGCCGAGGGAGAAAGGAAAGGTCGGAACTGTCATGGCATGGTGCCGCTGCCGCTGAATCACCCGTAAAATATAGATCGAGTGATTTTCGTTTTCCTTGACGATGAAGACGGAGGCTATGGTCCCGTGCAGGTCGAAGGCTATGACGACGAGATCCCTTCGTGGTTGCGGCAGCTCGTCACCAAGGACTTCTCCAAGAGGTGCGTCGGGGACTGCACGTGCGGCACCTGCGGCGGTCGCTCCTTCTATGGGCACTGCTGCGGGGAGCACCACCAGTGCCACGAGACCTCTGCCGTGAAGGAGGCGTCGGAGGAGGAGAAGCACCGAATGGACTCATTCTGCATCGGCTGCCGCACCGCGTTCTGCTTCGAGCTATGCGCGCACCACGGCGGCGGCGAGGGCCACGAGGTCGTCCGCGTCGACGAGTACGGCGACCGGCATTTCGTGCGCTGCACTGGCTCGGAGCCATGGTTCTACGCCGCCTTCGACGGCATTGAGACTTTCGAGGACAGGACGGCAACCTGATGGTGCCCCTAGGTCGCAAGCGGACGGACAGATTGGATCCAAGTGGTGTGCTTCCGGCGCTGGATCCGAAGTGGGATGGGGAGGCGCCGGAGGAGGCCGAGGAGGCGGCCATGGGTCGGCGCAGCCCAACAAGGTGGTCGCCTTAGGAGCAGATATCATCCTCCCAGGGCAGTAGCAACGTAAGAAGAGTGAGGTTAGGGTTTCAACCTTTGCTCTGATACCATGTTATGAATATTGTGTGTATATTAAAGAGGCCTAAAGGGCAATATATATAGGAGAGTATAGGAGATATCTAGAGGAATATGCCATATACGGATAAGGAAACCAAGGTATATAAGAAAACAACTGAAGCAATTCTATTATATCTCTAATACCCTTAACAGTTTTGATAAGATTATGCATATGTTATCATATTTTTAGTTACTTTTCTGAGCATATCTAGATGATCGCATCAGTTACCTGTAGATAATACAACTTTCCTCACTGTTCCTCTGTATGACAGGTTCTCAAGGTTTTCCCGTATCCCATAAACATCACAAATGTTCAGTTTGCTGTTGGAACGTAACTGTAATTGCTTTGTTCATGTGGATCACAGGTATCCTTAAAATACCAAAGATTTCTGGTGCACAGGTAAATATTTAGTATATTACTATATTGTGGCATACATTCAGTACACATACTATATTGTTCTATAAGAACATCTGTTGCTATTGTTTTTATTTCCCAGCTTGCTGCTATCCTAGCTTCCTCTGGCTATTGTCCATACCATGGGCAATCTTTTCACAAACATGAGCCTTGGAAAGGTTGCAGTGTCATTTACACATACCATCAAGGCTATGGAGCCTTTCTTTTCAGTTCTCCTTTCAGCAATTTTCCTTGGCGAGGTAATTTTTATTTTCTGTTCTACATTTACTTGCAACTGTGTATAATACTATAATCTGAGAAAATAATCCTTACTTCTTGTGTTTGCTCCTACACATGAATGACTTTACAGTTGCCTGCTCCTTGGGTTGTATTGTCTCTCATTCCAATTGTTGGTTGTGTGCATACATTTCAAAATCTTTTAACATTTACAACTCTGAACAAATATACATTTTTGAACATTTACAATCTCTGAACATTTACTACCCTGAACAAATAAGCATTTCACATTTACATAAGGTACTGTACTGGAAACTACAAGGATCTTTAGCTTCTATCAAACTGTTGGCACAACCCAGGACATCGGAGAAAAGTAATACATTGATTTATAATGATGATAGCTCCTCAAGTCAAAACTCATGTACAGATTGATGGCCCATGGACAAGTAATAGCAAGCAAAAATTGTTGGATTGATCTCTCTCCCAATTAGCCCAATGGCTAATCGGGGCCTTGATTCACGCCCTGATCGGGGACGCCCAGCCCATCTATTGGCTGGTGGGCCCCCGTTGTGCTGCGCCATAAATAGAGGGTGGGGGCTGGTAGCTCGACTTATGAGGTTGGCCTGAGCCGCAATTCTCACCCACACAAACCCTAGACCGATCCAAAGGGACGCGCAGTCGGCGACGGGAAGCACCATCACCGTCCTCTTCACCAAAACTACCACCGCCGTCGCTTCGGGATGGCCGGGATCTTCACGACTTCTTCTTCGACTCCGGCGACCGGCTCCGACGGTAATGAACATTCATAGTCCTCTCTCCTTCTCGGTCTCTCGGATCTAGACTCGTAGGCGCAAAGATCCTAACAATGGTATCAGAGCGGGCAAAGAAAATCCCCAAATTGATCAAAAACAACAAAAAAAATTACCGCGCAAGCCCGCGCTGCCGCCGCTGGCCACGCTCGCGCGCGAGCCGCCGACTCGGCTGGCGCCACCGCCCGGCCGGCCTGCTGCTTCGAAGGCTGCCCGCCGGCCCCTCGCGCTGGTCGCTGCGGGCTCCCGCGCGCACCTCCTGCGCGAGCTCGCCGGCCGCCGCCATGCGCGCCCGCCCGCCGCCTCTGGCGCTGCTGCGCAGCCCACCGCCGAAAGCCGCCCATGCATGCCTCTGTGCAAATCCAAAAACAAGGGAAGTTTGTGTGGTGGAGCTTTTTTGGGAAATCCTTTGACCGGCAAGGTAGATATTTTGGAAGATGAGGCTTTACATTGACCGGTCAAATGGACATGTATTAATCAAATCATGTATTGCATATAATCTTATGTTTTCAGCATATATATATATATATATATATATATATATATATATATATATATATATATATATATATATATATATATATATATATATATATATATATATATATATATGTATACATGAATTTTGTTTCATGGTGTATTTTTCCATTGCAAAAGTTAATGTTGATTACTCTTCAATTAAATTCAACTAACGGGAGAATTTAATTTTTGAGAATTGTTGTGAATTATGATATTGTTATTTTCTAACCAATGTTGATAATAACAGTATTATAATTTTAATTGATGAGTTGATTACTCTTTCAATTAAATTCGAACCAACGGGAGAATTTAATTTTTGAGAATTGTTGTGAATTATGATATTGTTATTTTCTGACCAACGTTGATAATAACAGTATTATAATTTTAATTGATGAGTTTTATGCATTATTTCTATTTCTGCCTAACGGTGATGTAGATTTAATGTATAAATAAAATTGTATGTCGTATTTTGACCAACGTTGGAAATAAGGCATATAATTTTACTGTTATGTTCTCACTTTTATTTGAATTATTTTTCAGGCGGATACAACTTGATGAGTTGTATCAAAGAGATCCCCACTCTCAAGGGAGATAACTATGGAGAGTGGAAGAAAAAGATAGACTTAGCGTTTATCTTGGCTGAGGTGGACTGGATCATCACTACAGCACGTCCCACTGAGCCTTAGGCACCGTGAGAAATGAAAATGAGGTCGATCTCGCTTGGCGCACTGCATGGAGGGACTATGCTCCCATAAAAATGTCATATGATCTTGATCATAAAAAGTGGGTCACTGCCAACAAGAAATGTTTGGCTGTGATAAAGAACACAATTGAGCCTGCAATTATGGGCTCAATCGCAGAGTGTGACACTGTCACAGAGTACCTTGAGAAAATAAAGAGTCAATTTCATGGCTCTTCAAATACTTATGCTACACACGGTGATTAAGCGACTTGCATGTAAAGGTACTCGTGGTGGCAGTGGTATAAGAGAGCACATACTAAGGATGAGCAACTTGGCATCCAAGCTCAAACCAATGGATTTGGCTCTCAAGGATGAGTTCCTTATTCATTTGGTTTTTGCTTCCTTGCCGAAAGAGTTTGACACATTTGTTGTCAACTACAACATGCAGCCCGAGAAATGGGACTTAGAAAAGTGCATAGCTATGTGTGTGCAAGAGGAGGAAAGAATTAAATCCTCACATGGTGGTTCCATCAACTATGTGAAGGATTACAAGAAAAAGAACTTTAATCATTCATCCTCAAAGACAGGAAAGCCTCAGCATAAGACTCAGCAACAAAATTTCACAGTGGAGAAAGATCAGTGCCTTCATTGCAAGAAAAAGGGACATTACAAGAAAGATTGTTCCGATTTCTTGAAAATGATTATGTCAAATAAAGGTGAGAACATCATTACGTTCATAAATGAGTTCTTGTATGTACAATATTCAAAATCTACTTAGTGGATTGATTCAGGTGCAACTGTTCATGTTGCCAATAATTTACAGGGATTCCGTTTGACGAGGAATACGCAAAGAAAAGAAAGATGCGTTAAAATTGCAAATGGAGTCCAAGCTGAAGTTGAAGCCGTTGGCGATCTTTCATTAGAACTAGCTGATAGCTTCACTCTTTTACTTAGAGATGTTCTTTATGTTCCCTCTTTACAGAGGAATTTGATTAGTGTTTCATGTTTGGACAATGATGGTTATGATTGTCATTTTGGAAATGGCAAGTGTGAAATAATGTTTAATAAAGAATGTGTTGGTCTTGCCATCTTACAAAATGAGTTTTATTTATTATCATTATGTGATGATGTAAATGTCGTATGCGATAATGGGAACGTCGCGTGCGAGGAAGTGATTGAATCCTCGTCTACGAATGTAAACAGGAAACGAAAGAGAACTCTAGATGCGTCGTCGAAATTATGGCATCGCTGTTTAGGCCATATTTCGAGGCGAGAATAGAAAGACTAGTTAAGAATGATATTCTTCCTCCATTAGAGCTCTCAGACTTAGAACAATGCAGAGAATGCATTAAAGGAAAATATGTAAAGAAAATTAAGAAAGACGCCAAAAGAAGCACATGAGTTCTACAAATTATTCACATAGACATTTGTGGTCCTTTTCCTATGAAAAGTGTGGATAGATATGACTCGTTCATAACATTCACGGATGATTACTCCCGTTATGGATATATTTATCCAATCAAAGAAAGAAATGAAGCCTTGGATAAATTCAAGATATTTAAGGCTGAAGTTGAAAACCAACACGATTTAAAGATTAAGATAGTCCGATCTGATCGTGGGGGGGAGTACTACGGTCGACATACCCCATATGGACAAGTTCTTGGACCTTTTGCAAGGTTTTTACAGGAAAATGGCATAGTGACACAAGATTCTACACCGGCGAACCTCGGCAAAATGGAGAATGAAAGACGCAAACTGCACTCGATGGATATGGTGCGAAGCATGATGAGCTATTCTACACCGCCATTGAGTTTATGGATGGAGGCGTTGAAAACCGCCATTCATATTCTCAACAGAGTGCCTAGTAAGTCGGTGCCCAAAACACCGTACGAGTTGTGGACAGGCAGAGTTCCCTCACTAAACCACTTACGTATGTGGGGGAGTCCTGCTGAGGCTAAAGTATTTAACCCAAATCTTGGGAAGCTTGATCCCAAAACAGTAAGTTGCCATTTCATTGGCTACCCTGAAAAGTCAAAAGGTTTTCGTTTCTACTGTCCAGGCAGATATACAAAGTTTGTAGAAACGAGACACGCTGTCTTCTTAGAGGATGAAATGATGAGGGGAAGCATGTTAGCTCGAGGGATTGACCTTGAAGAGAAGCGGGCGTATGCACCCACTCTGATGATTCAAGAGCCATTCTTCACACCGCCTGCTGTCGCTGCACCGACGGTGCAAGACACCGTGGTGCCAGCACCTGTTATTGTTCCTCCTGTGGCAACAATGAATGAGAATGAGGAACCTGTTCTTCAGGATCCTACAGAACCCATTGCCACAGATGAGGGGGAGCAACAGCAGCCTCAAACAGAAGATGTACCAAATGAGTAGGCCCCGAGGAGGTCTCAAAGAGTAAGAAGATCAGCTATTTCTGATGATTATCAGATTTATCATACAGAGGAATTTCAAATGGAGGATGATCCCACCTCATTTGAAGAAGCCATGAGAAGTGGAAATTCTTCAAAATGGTTTGAAGCCATGGAAGAGGAAATGTGGTCCATGAAGACTAATAAACTCTGGGACTTGGAAATTATTCCTAAAAGAGCCAAAACAGTAGGCTGTAAATGGGTCTACAAGACAAAGCTTGATTCCCAAAGGAATGTAGAAAGATACAAAGCGCGACTTGTGGCAAAAGGCTTTACTCAAAGAGAAGGGATTGATTACAATGAGACCTTTTCTCCAGTCTCATGTAAACATTCCTTCAGAATCATAATGGCATTAGTAGCACATTATGATTTAGAGTTACATCAGATGGATGTAAAGACGGCATTTCTTAATGGGGATTTGGAGGAAAATATTTACATGGCACAACCGAAAGATTTTGTCGTGGAAGGAAATGAAAGAATGGGATGCCGCCTAAAGAAATCGATCTATGGGTTAAAGCAAGCTTCAAGACAATGGTACTTGAAGTTTGACAGTACAATAAGAAAATTTGGGTTTAAAGAGAATGTAGAGGACAACTGTGTTTATGCAAAGTTTAAAGATGGGAAGTTTATTTTCCTAATCCTGTATGTGGATGATATCCTACTAGCTAGTAGTGACGTCAGTCTGTTACTGGAGACAAAGAAGTTTTTGTCCTCAAATTTTGATATGAAAGATCTTGGTGAAGCTTCGTTCGTTCTAGGAATCGAAATTCACCGGGATAGAAACAAAAGGACATTGGGACTGTCACAAAAGGCATACATAGAAAGAGTCTTAAAGAAATTTGGTATGCATAAATGTAGTCCTTCACCTACACGTATAGTCAAGGGCGATAGATATGGGGATTTTCAATGCCCCAGGAACCAGTACGAGCTCGATCAAATGAAATCGGTTCCATATGCTTCAGCTGTCGGAAGCTTGCAGTATGCTCAAGTGTGTATGCGCCCTGACTTAGCATTTGTTACCGGGTTACTTGGCAGATTCCAGGGTAATCCTAAAATAGAACATTGGAAATTGGTAAAGAAAGTCTTGCGTTATTTGCAAGGAACAAAAAGCCTCATGATGACATACAAAAGACCAGATTCACTCCATATAGTGGGGTATACAGATTCTGATTATGCGGGAGATGATAGAAAGTCGACATCCGGATATGTGTTCACTCTCGCTGGAGGAGCTATATCGTGGAAAAGCTCAAAGCAAACCGTCACTACATCGCCCACAATGTATGCCGAGTTTGTAGCATGTTATGAGGCTACGGGCGTGAAGCGGCAAAGAAGTTCATACCGGTTTAAAAGTGGTTGACGACATCAATAGACCACTTAAGTTGTATCGCGATAATGAGCCCGCAGAATGTATGCCCACAACAATAAGTCAAGTGGTGCTGCCAAACACATTGACATAAAGTACTATGTTGTGAAAGACAAAGTTCGGGATCAAATTATAAGTCTTGAGCATATAAGTACCGCAAAGATGTTAGCGGATCCACTTACTAAAGGCTTACCACCCAACGTGTTCGTGAGAACATGTAGCGGCATGGGTTTAAGGAAAGCCTATGATTCTGGACTATAAAGGGCCCAAAATTAAAGAATCTGTTTCAGAATAGAGATGTGTATTGTAGCTGTTAAGTCTATCGGCGATTGACCGTGACGATGAAACATGCTCTATGCACTAATCTGTGATGAAATGGGAAAAGAAAAAAAGGTATGATATGAGAGGAGATCAAGGGGGAGAATGTTGGATTGATCTCTCTCCCGATTAGCCCAACGGCTAATCGGGGCCTTGATCCGCGCCCTGATCGGGGGCGCCCAGTCCATCTATTGGCTGGTGGGCCCCCGTCGCGCTGCGCTATAAATAGAGGGTGGGGGCTAGTAGCTCGACTTACGAGGTTGGCCTGAGCCGCAATTCCCACCCACACAAACCCTATACCGATCTAGAGGGACGCGCAGTCGGCGACGGGAAGCACCATCACCGTCCTCTTCACCGAAACTACCACCGCCGCCGCTTCGGGATGGCCGGGATCTTCACGACTTCTTCTTCTTCGACTCCGGCGACCGGCTCCGACGGTAATGAACATTCACAGTCCTCTCTCCTACTCGGTCTCTCGGATCTAGACTCGTAGGCGCAAAGATCCTAACAAAAATTGCCCATGAATTGATCTACTTTGCACTCAAAAAATTGATCTACTGAGATTTCAGGCATCATCTGAAATCAAGTTGAATTGTACATGAGCAGATTTTCCAAAGTCTGCAATCGACATCTAGTTGCATTTCCCTATTTCTTCCATATGCAAGAAGCGGATCATCGCACTAATGAGCACTACTTGTTGCTCATTCATTTCTTGTCATAACTAAGCGCGAACTATCGAACAAGCCTTGGCGGAGGTTGTTGGGGAGAGCCGTCGCTGTGTCCTCCGCTTGCAGGGCCTCTCGCATCATCGCTTGCATGCCTGCTGGCGGGTGATGTTCGTTGTTAGTCACGCCGAAGCGTCATTGCCACGGTGGCGGGGGTCCCTCGACCACTGGCCCCCACGTCCTTGCCTCAGTTGTCAGTATAGCCATACTTCTCTTCCGCTTAGTCGCCGCTGCCATCTTCTTTGGTGCCATCTTTCCTTTAACTTGTAGCTTCTATATTGTTCCCTACGGACAGCGCCAACTGTTGTGCCTCTAGGCCAACAGTGAACGAGGGGCTACAAAAAGGCCACTAGAGGCTACCCAAAACTTTGCATACACTAGAAGTGGGGGTGAATAATAAATTAGTTGTGTGCTGATTCTTATTCTCTCAAGACTATATATATGACCTTAGGGCCGTATTACAAAAATGCTATTGCTATGGCTAATAATGCTAAGGGTACAAATATTCTTTTACATGCTTAATAGGTCTCTTGGCCCAGCGGGCTGAATAGGCAAAGGTGGGGGCCACCCCCAGCATAATCATATCATAAATTTTATAGTGTTGGTCTCCGATACCTACATCAAAAAAGATAGCACCTACCATCAAACTTTCATCATGAAAACATTTCATTTGGTCCAACCATTTCCAAAATGCTTTCTAAAACCAAAGTCTAACCAGGTGGTATTACCAAGCTCGCTCATGACCGGTGTCACAGATATTCAAATAGATTTGAAATCTCACTATGCAGAGGATATGCAACTTTACCCCACACATATAACCAACTCATTGCGTCAGCACAGTTTCACTCAACAAGATAGAGTGTGACTAAGATGTTATAACGAGGCCTTTACAAATATTTTGCTCTAACAATAAACCGCCATATGAGCTATCTCCTCAAGGTATGGAGATCTTTTTCCATGATCAAGAGAGTCTATAGTTGTGTAAATAAGCTTTACGCTACAACATAAGAGCCTCGGCCTTCGAATACGAAGATCCATTACCTTGCCCGCACAGCCTATTGTCTACCACTTGTAGTTTAAAGCTAGCTCAGGACAAAATTATTTAGCCAAGTCTTCACATACAGGAACTGACTCTCCTTGTAATTTACCTGGTGACTGTTAAGTAGATGGAATGAAACGGGTGCTATGGCAAACTGGTGGTATTAAGGACGTGTAATTCAAGAAACTGCTATGCCAAGGGAATGGGCAATTGCAGCTTTTTATTGCCTATATAATATAGTCTGTGTGTGGTTACCATGCTTTTCTTTCAATGTGCAATGACATTTCTTCCAGGTGAAATCTTGCATGTTTGTTGCATTGGATTAGATGCCTCATCTTGTGTAAGTTGACGGGTGAGAAGCAGAATTATTTACTCGCCAATTTTGCATCTGTGGAAGGGTGGTTCTAGCCAAAAACAGCAGGAGTGATTTCACCAAGTAGTTTGTAACACCTCAAACACCAATGTGAGATGCTACCATAGAATGTCATCACAAAGATAATATAGAAATTTTGCAAGTGAATTTAAAGATTTAAAGTACTTATTTAAGAAATCAGTGGAAGCTACAATAAATGTTTGAAACATGGGACCGGTCTACTTCTTACCAAAATAAAGATAATACAAATGAAATAAAATAGTAGTGGCAAGCCACAGTGCTAGAAATTCTAGTGCTGTCACCCGTGCATGATACTATCACTCTACTAGCCTTTTACCTGAGAATAGAAAGAGCAAGCGTAAGATTTAAAAATCTTAGTAAGTACCCAATAACAGTCACAATACAGTAAAAATATAGAACAATTGAAAGCATCTAGGCCCCCGAATTTAAGGTTTTGATAGTTGATGACGATTTATGAATATGGGACTAACATGCGTGTTAAAGTCGTATAGACAAAGTCTCATATGGGAAATAAACAAGAACAAGTTACATGGAATCTCGGCATCAAGAAAGATTAAAACAGAGGTACAATAAAATAAAGGATCATTTTCTTTTTATCGGTCTTTGGAGAAAGGTGGAAGACCGGATTATAAGTTAGATGCCGTACTATTAAGAGGGATCCTTGAAAGTAGCTTGATAGCATGCTTAGGTGCATATTGGATCAATTTAGGATCATGCATACATTGGAAAATAAGTCTGAAAACTTATTGTGCTCTCACAGAAAAATCGGTAGCACCGCACCCACCTGCGGTACTACCGCAGTACGGTAGTACCGGCATATAAACTGCGGTACTACCGTACTGTGGTAGTACCGATTTATTTGTGGTACGTTTTTTCCAGAGAGCACCCGTTTAGGGGACTTCATCTTACAAAAATCGGTAGTACCGAAATATGAACGACGGTACAACCGCAATGCGGTAGTACCGCATGGTACCGCGGCAGTACCAATTTACGGAACGTTTTTTCCAGAGAGCTCCCCAAATAAGTACTTAACTGGTCAGAAATCGGTAGTACCGATATTAGAACAGCGGTAGTACCGTACCTCCATGTGGTAGTACCGCAGTGCGGTAGTACCGCACTTTCTACGACGGTAGTACCGCACTAAATTTCAACGGCTAGTTCCGTCGCTTCTGACATAGCTGTTACTGTGTGCTACAGTGTAAATCGGTAGTACCGCACTTTGTACAGTGGTAGTACCGATTTCCCTGATTTTTCATGGTTAATTTTCTCCAATAGCTAGGTTTGGTTGGTGAGGGTATAAATACCCTTCCACCTGCACTTGGGTAAGTTGCTGAAGTTGTATTGAATACATTTGAGCCCTAGAGCATTCACTCCACTCTCTTTTTCTCTCTTGAGCACATTTTTGAGTAGCGGAGAGATTTTTCAAGTGCATTCAATTCTAGTTGATCCATTGTGCACTTGAGTGTCGTCAAGTGAAATTGGTGGTCTATTCTCTTGGTGCTTATCGGCACCTAGATGGCGGGAAGATCGATTGCTGGTGACTTCTTTAAGGAAGATTGTGAAGAAGCCCGTGTCGACTTGTGAGTGGTTTGAAGCTCGCCATCTCCAGAGAGGAGGAAGAGCTACCACTAGTGATCGAGGAGTTTGGCTTAATTCGTGGAGCCGATCCAAGGGTGCTTGGGCTTTCCTCAACGTGGATTAGTGAAGACCGGCAAGTCTTCGATACCACGGAAAATATCATTTGTCTTTGTGATCTTTTTATTTCTCTTTGAGCATTTATATATTACTTGTGATTGCTAGTACTTGCAGTTTATTAAATTGCTTGGGTAAAATTGTTATAATTGAGTAGGATAAATCTCTCTAGTATTCTTGTCTAGTGTTGAAATTGAAATTACTTGTTTATTTAGGTAAGAATTTAAGTAGACACTGATACGAGGTGGAAATAGAGAGAACGACAATGTGACATAAAAGAAAATCGTTATGAAGCAAGCTAAGGAAATAACACAGGCGGTTATTTACCACATACACGAGAATAGTAAGGCACATAATCGTTCTCGACTGTATAACCACGACGGGGCGTAATATCCTGAGTAACAAAAGCGTACGGCCACCCGTACATTACCAGGTTGGTGGCAATCTTTCCTATATGTGGATAAGTCCAGGCCAGGTAATCAAGTATCATTAACAATTCAAGTATCTTAAGTGATTATGGTAATGATAGGAAGAGCTAGATTAACACAATGATGAGTGAAAGGATTTGCTAGGCAGAGAACAAAGCAAGTCGTGATAAGGGCTAGGAACAGATAGTGCGAAAAGGTGACCTACGAATGATCCTAATAGGATAATATACTATAGCTCACACAAGGGTTGTCAATCAATCAAGTTTTATTATGTGTTGAGTAGTTATTAGTTAGATTAATAGGTAATTTACATAGAATTCCCACATAGCCTACCTACAATATCAAGCAAGTAACAAGTCATAAATTTAAATGATAAACATAAAGTCCTAATGTGAACAGGTACTTTCGACTAACCTATATTACAGCATGTTCGTAATTTAACCCCCCATTAACTATTGAAGCCTTACCTCTAAATCCTTAGTTATGGCATGAAGAACATTAAAACAGAGCATTTAATAGGACTAAAATATAGCATTGGCTAGTCTAAATTATCCTAATATAACTACTACATTCATAGGATTTGAATGGCAAGCATGGCAATTATACTCAAGGCACATGCAACAGTTAATTGGGAGCAATTGATATGCGAAGTACAAAGGTTACGGTCGTGAGGTACTTGTCTTGAGCATGCTCAGTGGACTCGCTGCACGAAGGATCTGAAATGCGACGCTGCCCAAAAGCTTCCTCCGCAACCATGTGAGAACCTACACAGTAGGACGGAAAAGAATCAGATGGGAATTAAACTAACAATGCAGGAGATCCGGAGTGGATTGTTTTGATCGAAGAAAGCACATTTGCAAGAATTTTTTGTGCGAAACACCGTTCAGCTAGGCGAATGATGTTCGGCCAGCCTTTGCCACACAATTTGTCGCTTGGTTGACCGAACGCCCATTCGGTCGCACAACGACGTCACGCTGCACAACAACCAAACGTACGCGTGAATCCGAGATTCGGCCGCGTCCCAACAGGGCGAACCACGTGACCTCGAAAGTTGGTCACCATTGCCTCTGCCATTGGCTGCCGCCACCACCGCCATGCCAGCCACCATCGCTTGCGTCGCCGCCTTGCCAGTCGCCACCGCCGCACGCTGCTGTGCCACACTGCTACCGCTCATGCACTACCGTCGCCTGCGCGCTGCACGTCGCCTCCTCCTGCGCACCGCAGGCCGTCGCCTCCCGCGCTCCGCCGGCGCTCTACCGCGCTTGCACGTCGCTGCTTACCTGCACAACCGCGCTATCGCGTGCCGCTTGCACGTCACTGTTAGTGATATGCCCTAGAGGCAACATGGAGATGTTGTATATATCACATACTATGTTTATGATACATTACTTTGTTCCTTGGAATAGACATCATCATTATTGATCAATGAGTATGTGACTTATTCATGAGACTCTTAAATACTAAAATGTTGCTATTTCTAAATGATCCCTGATCATATATCATATGAGGAACAAATATGATTCAAAGACAAAAATCAACATATGTATTGATTGATGATCATGTCTCATGGATCATGGTATGGTGATACCAAATCAATAATATGGACATGTGTTAGTGAACATATGTTGGATAGACTGCCATGAGACAACCGCGAGAGATTCCATGTGTCATCAGTTGGTCTCGAGTAGTGTTTATGTAGAATCCTTAGACTTGAGATCATCATGGTTCCCAACATGAGTAGTAGCTTATTTTGGGACTACTAAACACTGCTCCGTAACTGGGTAGTCATAAAAGTAGTCTTCGGGTTTGCCATGAAATATGTAGTGGGATGTGAATGATCGAGATAGAATTTGCCCCTCCTTATGGGAGAGATATCTCTGGGCCCCTCGATGTAATGGATTATGAAAGTGCATGGCCATGCCAAGGTGATTGAGGAGTCAATCACAAGTTTATAATCCATCACGGAATCGAGAGAGTGATTGAGCTATTGAGAGAATGACACAGGTCTCGCCTTGAGCTCAATCTATATCGTGAGACAAAGGGATTCGTACATGAGAGAACATTACAGGTTCAGCCGATATGATCTTTACATATACTTTGGGGTTAATATGTCTTACTAGATGCCGCTATTAACAGGGTGACCGGAAAGGCGCTTCCGGTCACGACCAAGTATACGTGAACCTCTGTGGTCGCACGCTTAACGGGTTGGAACACTGATTCGAATATGATTCGGATATGGGCTCAATTCGGATAAAGATTCGAATAGACTCCTAATGGGCCTCGGTCCGTAAGGCCCATGTGAGGAGGTCTATATATATGGAGGTGAGGGGCTGAGGGGATTCGTCCCTGTAATATCTAGCAAAACCCTAGCCGCCACCTCCCGAGCCAAACCCTAGCCGCTCACGAGTGCTAGTACACTCGCGATCGGCGTTCCAGCCCCGGACGTGTGGATACCGGTGGAGGCACTGCTCGTTGCGGTGTTGATCGGCGTGCGTGGAGGAGACGATCTGTTCGGGACGATCGGCTACTTCCACTACTACCTCGACGCGCGTGATTGGATCGGTTTCCAACTCTTCTTCCGCTGCGCTACGCGTCTAAGTGGTAATGATCCATGATCCTTCCTTAGCATGATGTTCTTGGGTGCGCGGTAGAAAAGTTTTGTTTTCTGCTTCCGTAGCCTACGCGTATTCCTTTAGTCACGCCTGCTCGTCACGGCCCGTGTACCGCCGCCTCCTCCCACGCACTGCAGGCTGTCGCCTCCCGCGCTCCGCCGCGCTTGCACATTGCTGCTTACCTGCACAACCGCGCTGTCGTGTGCCGCTTGCACGTCACGCCTGCTCGTCACGGCCTGTGTGCTGCCGCCGTTGGCATCGGCCGCCTTGCTGCCTAGAACGGTGAGAGAGAGAGGTACCTGGGATGGGGTGCCCCCTTTTAATAGTCCCTAACCCTAGGTTAAGGCCCATTAGGGTATGCTAATTGGCCCAATAATCAGGGCGTTACAGCTCTCCCTCCTTAGAAAGATTTGGCCTCAAATCGACTATTTCAAAAGTACGATGAACAGAATTGAGAGTACGAAAAGGTGAAGAAGTTGAAATCAAAGCTGAAGTAAAGAGATCGGGGTATTTCTCACGCATATGGGACTTCAACTCCTACGTGGCTTCATGTTCAATCTGATGGGACCATAACACTTTGACATAAGGGATACTCTAACATCGTAGTTGACACTCCGAATGCTCTAGAATACGAACCAGCTGTGCCACGACAGTCAGGTCCTCTGAAACCTCAAAGGTGGGTAGCTCCAGAATTTGGGCTGTTTCATTCAAAAATTTTCTCAACATCGAGACGTGGAAAATATTATGGACACCCACCAAAGAAGAAGGTAACTCCAAACGGTTAGCAAGCTTTCTGATTCGCTCAGTGATAGGAAATGGTCTGACGTAGCGTGGATTCAGTTTTCCTTTCACCCTAAATCAAACCATGCCCTTAGTCGTAGAGCGTCAAAAGAACTTAGTCACCCACCTCGAATTCTAGTGGACGACGAGAATGATCAGCATAACTCTTCTGGCGGCTCTGGGCGGAAAGTAGATTGTTTCTGATAATTTCGATCTGCTCCTTCCAATCATTGACTTGCTGAGGTCCAAGCAATTCCTTCTCTCCGACCTCATCCCATTGAAGGAGAGAGCGACAAGGCCTACCGTAAAGTGCCTCGAAGGGAGCCATACCGATACTAGAGTGGAAACTGTTATTATAAGAAAATTCTGCAAATGGTAAGTGGAAGTATACAAGTATACAAGAACACAACATATCTTCCAATGTGCGAATGGTTCTCTCCGACTGACCATCGGTTTGAGGGTGGAAGGCAGTGCTGAAGTTGAGTTTTGAGCCTATATTTTGATGCAAACTCTTCCAAAAGTGTGAAACAACTTAGTATCACGATATAAGATGATGGTCTTAGGAACACCATGGAGACAGACAATTTCCTTAACATAGATATTAGCAAGGTCTCTAGCTGATTAAGTGGTTTTGACTGGAATGAAGTGAGCCGTCTTGGTGAGACGGTCGACAATCACCCAAATAGTGTCCAAACGCCGCGGTTATCTAGAAAGTCCCACGATGAATCCATAGCAATGTCCTCCCATTTCCACTGGGAATCTCCAATGGCTACAAAAGACTGGTAGAACTGTGGTGCTCTTCTTTTACTTGCTGGCACACCATGCACTGCGACACAATCTTAGCTATATCCTTCTTCATCCCCGGCCATCAAAACTACCACTGAAGGTCCTTGAACATCTTGGTCTTGCCGAGATGGATAGAGTAATGAATTTTATGAGCTTTACAAAGAATATCCCTCTTCACTTGTGAATTGGATGGAACCCAAATGCGGTCACAAAAACGTAATAGCCCCTTTCCATCGACGGAGAAGTCGGGCCCATGAGGTCTAGTCTGATTGGTCTCCCGATGAAAAGACTGGATCTCTGACCTGAGGCTTGAGCTTCTAGCAAGGCCTCGTACAGAGGAGAAGCAAGGCCTCGTACAGAGGAGATAAAGCTTCTGATTTTTTCCAAGGATAATGCTGAGAAGGCAAAACACAAAGTGATTTGGAGATCCTCAAGCTCCTCTTGGGCCGATATGGGAATAAGAATGCCGTTGCTTCGCTTCCTACTCAGGGCATCAACCACCACATTAGCTTTACCTGGATGGTAATGGATGTCTAATACATGACCAATAGTTACTTAAGTACTTAACATCACAAAATTTAGAAAATCGGAATTTAAACGACAATATGCCAGGGAAGCACCAAACATAAACAGACTAGTAATTAATAACAGAATAACAGCGCAGGCAACATACTGCACAAAATCAAATCTCTTGCCGCCGTTGTTAACAATCAAAACTAAAGATCCCTGAGCTCCAAACCCAACAATCAGTCACAACCAAAATATAGGCCATTGAAGCAGTAGCTCGCAGGTCCAGCAAACTCACCGCCAAAATGCCAACCGGCCACCGCCTCATCGCAGGTCGCCCCCTCGAAACCTCACCGCCCTCGCCCTTCACGGATTGGCACAGTGGGCGGTGGTGCCGTGGGCCATGGCGACAGGTGGCAGCGTGGCGCAGTGGGTACTGGCAGCTATGGTTGGGGGTAGGGGGATTGGATTTGAGGGCGACGGGGTCGATTGGTCAAGTGACATACTCAAGAGTCAAGTCGATCTAGAGAAAGAGAGGTGGGGCGCCGACGGTTTCTCGCCCGATGGATGGGCCTCGAGCCCTCGACAGAGCCTGCGACTGGGAGTTAGGAGCTAAGGTCTCACGTACTTGCTAGTTCGATACTTCGGCCTATTCGGTTTCTAGAACTTACAAATCGAACCTAACATCGAATAGCACAAAAGTGCAAAAAAAGAACTGAATGCCGAAAACCAAAATGGCTGAAGTTTATTTGATGGGGGGAACTCACTGGGGAGCCATGTTCAACAACGAGGAGGACCACCACCGAGGAGCAGGGTTAAGATTATCGGTTCTGAAATTTTACCGGAGGGGACCGATAAGACCGAAATGCCCGATTTTCGGGTTTTTTCGGAGAATTTCGGACCGAAAAATTCAAATGAAATTTGAAATTCAAATGTAAACCGGCCGATTATCGCCGAAAATCGACCGAAATTTGTTGAAAAAAATCGGGCAACAAATCGGCCGAAAATTCCAACACAGATTAGAAGTCCCCACCTCTTCCAAACGCCTCTTCCATTCCATCCGGCGCTGTCCACCGACTCCAAGCCCATGGCCCGCCTCTCGCCGTCGCCGTCCGGCAGTAGCCACCGCCTGTCGGAGCTCCTGGAGGAGCAGCAGGAGCCCTTCTCCCTCGATGCGGCCAGCGGAGGCGCCATCTCAACGTGCTGGCCGAGGAGCAGCAGCGCCTCCTTCCAGGCGCTGAGGCGGCCGGCGGCGAGCAAGAAGACGCCCACGAGCGGCCTCCTCAGGCTTCTTCTCTCCAAGCGGGCGGAGCGGAGCGGGCGGAGAGATTGAGCCGCCATTGACTGGGGCGCCGTCGACCGCGAGGCGGTTGCCGAGGCGAGCAATCAAGTGGGGGAGCAGAGGCGAGCGGGCGGAGCGGAGGCGAGCGGTGGCGCGGCGAGAGATTGAGCCGCCACCGCCAGATCGAGGATGAGAGGCGGAAGACCTAGGGTGAAGCTAAGGAGGTCGAATGGGTCGGTTTGGGCCAGGCTTCAATTTAAAATGGGCCGAAAGCTTTTGGCCGGTATGGATATTTACCGGGGGGTCCGGTAAAACCGATTTTCCTGATTTTCGTCCAGTTTTAGGCCGATTTTCTAATCCCTGCCGAGGAGGCGGTGGTGAGAGAGAGTTACGCTCATCAGACAACGAGGATTCAAAGGACCTTGGATGTGCCGTGAGCAGGTCGGGCTGCTTGGACCACGAAATGTCCGCAAAGTGGACGGACACCACACCGACACGCCTGCGTGCGAGTCAAGCGCACCAGCAGCCGACGGAGGAAGCACGCCGTGGATTCCGGACGGGTTGGATGCAACATCGACGACGCCCATGAAGCGCCAGGAGGTCGAGTAACTGGCGCAACACCGCCGCCTCGAAAAGAACCGATATGGGAACCGGATGAAGGTGGAAAAAATGCAGACCAACGTCTTGATCGAATATACGCAGTTTGCCGCAACCGGACGGCGAGGGCGATCGATCGACGCAGAACTCCGGTCGATCGCAAAAACGCCGGTTAGACCAGATGCAAGACGCGGTAGATCCTGCGCTTTATCAGAGCGCCAGAGACAATGCAAGAAATCAACTCACAATGCAAAGCAATGTTTTTCTGTGAGGCGATTTGGTTCCCCGGTTTCTCCTCAATTTATAGTATCAGCAGTACATCAAATATGGTAATACAAATATGAGTCATGATCAAATACGGATCATGTTCTGAACTAAGAATCGGAAACAAAAACTGACAACGCTTCGGAAACAAACTTCTGAAAAAACTCTCCTGCTGCTGTTTCCGTCAGGAACTCTTCTGCCGCTTGTCTTCCGGAGGGATGCTTAGGATTAGATCCAACACCGGAAGCCTCGCGACGCCACCAAGGAATAGCTTCACGCAGGGAAGAGGAGGCGCCGGCGCTGGGAAAGGAACCTTAGAGAGAGGACGGCGGCTGGGCCAACCAAGAACTCCGAAAAAGCAAAAGGGGTAACATACAGGGATGGGACCCCCTTCCGCTTGCCGCCGGCGAAGCATAATTTGCATGTTTTTTTTTGTCACCATTATTGTAGTTTCTGTCCTCATCAAGTTCGTACCAATC
Source organism: Melocanna baccifera (assembly GCA_036346265.1). NCBI lineage: Eukaryota > Viridiplantae > Streptophyta > Magnoliopsida > Poales > Poaceae > Melocanna > Melocanna baccifera. The sequence continues at coordinate 153,740 of JAYEVJ010000336.1, forward strand.
CCTTGGTAGTTTTGCTGTTTGATGTTCTCGGAAGCCCATGGAATTAGGCCCTGCTCGTTTCAGTTTTTTTTCAGCTTCAGCTTCTAGTTTCAGCTCTTTTTTTTTTCACTATTTAGTAATTTGTCTTTTTCTGAATTTTTTTAGATTTTTTGAGATTTTTTGCATTTTTCTTTTTTTCCCGTGTTCCTTTGTATTGTCCGTGATGAGCTAACATATTTTTTCTATTGTTCTATTTTTTTTAAATTTAATTTTGCCTAAAAAGCTAAATCAGCTACAGTAAAAAAAAGCCAGCTACAGTGAAATTTCAGCCAAAAGTCAGAAGCCATCGCTAAAACGATCACCCTCTAATATAGTCAGCCATTGCAAACGGGCTGTATGCACACACAATACTCAGGGAACAGCAGCCACTGCAAATGGGTCTACCCATATGATCTACTGGATAGAGACGGGCTGTAGGAAAACAAAATGATCCTTTTTTTTAAGCTTCGACTTCTTAAAAAATCAAAATAAATGAAACGATTTATTCGAACAGCTTTTCGAATCCACTTCTTCAAACGACTTTTTGAATCTAAAATCATGTACACAGTTACATACGTCAACATCTCCAACGTCCACCGTCATCTTAAAGAACGTAGAAAAACCAATAATCATAACTAAAAATCGTTGGTTGCAGCCCGAAATAACAAGTCGAATGCTGTACTGTGTTCGCGCGCGTAGCTGTTCCCTCTTCGTCTTTCTCGATTCCGTACGTCAGGTGAAGCAGATGAGGATGAGGACGAGGCCGTCCGGACGAGCGCGCAGCTCCCAACCGTAAGTTTGTGCTGCAATTAATGACCCTATTATGGCAGGGGACTACTCCAACGACAGATGACAGCCGGCCATTCGATTGTACAAGTGCAGTAACGGCATGCGGATGCATACGCGCGTGGTGTACACGTCGATCGTCGACTTGTACATACGCACGCATTAATTGCTCATACCTGACTCGGCGGTCCGTCTGCTACATACATTGAGCGATCGCTCATACAGGACAGCAGGACACGAAGCTCGCACTGCATCTGCATGAACACAATGGACTCAGATCAGGGTGAGTCCCCAAGCCCTTCTGATATATGCAGCTGCAGGTGTAGCCAAAAAATATCACCTACGTACGTATGCAATGTCTCTTTGATTAATCTTTCCTTTCCTCTTTCTTCAAGGTGACATTGATTATGTACCACACGGGGAAAGCATAGCCCTACCAAGACTTATTGACCGTGCGTGCCCAAGTGCTTGTTTAATTATGATGCTAATGCGTCTAGTCTCTACGCAGAAACAGGAGAAATTAAATCAGCATACATATAGCTTTCTTAAAGTTTGGTCTATTCCACTTTGCAGAAAATTAAGATGCATGCTAGTTTGGAAACTTTTTAAAATTATGCCCAAACTGCTTTCTCGCTCTGCCTTCCTCTTCGTTACAAGAAATTATCTTCACTACTAGTACTAGTTTTTGTTGTGATTGCAAAACATTCCATGTGAAAATATTTTGTTTCCTCGGCAGAAAGTAATTGCTAATCGATCGGCCTATATATGCACAAATTAATGCATGCCTTTTTGTTGTTTTTGACCTTCAGAGTTCATGGAACATTTAGCAAGGGACAATCAGCAAAGTGATAATAGAGGTTACTCTCTCCCTTAAATAAATTGAATATTCATGTTTAGCTAGGTTGCATTGGAAGATACTAAGGGCCTGTTCTTTGCGGCTTCTAAAAGCCGTTTTTAGCTTTTGCTATAGTAACTAACTTTTAAACGGAGTATTTTTTTAAGATGGGGTCTACAAGTTAATTGTAGTATACGTTAAAAAACTAATATCTGTATCATCAAAAATTGTAAGCGAGTATATCTCTTTCCGCAATCTCCGTCACAAACAGCCAAAAAGCCATCAGCCGCAGCCAAAAGCCATCAGCCGTAGCAAAAAAGAACAGGCCCTAAGAGTTCAAAATTTGCTCAAAACTGTTCTCTACCTTTTTTTTTTCTTTACAAGAAACTATACTCAAGAGTAGTTTTTCGTGCCAGTGCATGCATATATATATTTCTGTGTAAGCATTTCTGTATGCCAATAATGCATGCTTTTTTGTTGTTGTTGAATTTCTTCAGTTTTGCGATCCTGTTACAGGTGCCCGTGAGGAAAACAATCCTGCGGGTCCATCAAATTTGGAGAAAATGAAAGCAAAACAAGAGGAAACGATCTCCCATAAAGGTAAGTTTCACATAAATAGATTTAATATGTTTGTAGCCCTTGCTAGAATTATATATGATCATTAACCATACAAATTCAATTCAAAATACAAAAAGAGGAGAAAAACATAAGGGTAAATATTTTACAATAAAAATTAGAAAAGAAGAAACGAAAACAAGTCACTATAATACATGCTTGGGTATTTTATGCACTTTTTAATCTTACAAGTGGGAATAGTAGGGAATTGAGAAAATGTAGTGTGTGGAAAAAATCTGATAAACTTTTAAATTAAGCTAAATCGAACTCTGTTTGATGTGGATCGACAAGGTCTATAACCATTAAATAAGGATAAAATCCAACTGCACATGGAAACACTAAAAAATCCATCTACTTGCCTCACCTTTTGAATTTTGCATGGTGCCACCTAGCTGATCAACTCGGCCCCGGTGACAATTTTAATTGTCATGTTGTTTATTAATTCATGTGTATCTTTAAATTAATTCATGTTTAGTTTTTAAGCAGGTGAAGGGAAAAAAATATGATCGATACTCACAAAAACAATATTGGTTGAGGGAATCATTTTTCATTAATTGCTTCATTTTATATTTTTACCTTGACTTGGTATTCACCTAGCAAATGTTGGTTTAACGTACGTAGAACCTGTAGTGTACATCACTGAGTTTCCCATACACTAGCAATTGAAAATAAGACAGAAAATTCCAATTGAATTATCCAAAACTACATAATATTGAAATGGATCCATAGGTCAAATCACATACTGTTTCTACTAGAACCAACATCAAACCAATACTTAGAGAAATATCGAAGTCACCCAGTGTGTCTTCATGCTTTGGAAGCAACTTATGACACATCTCACCGATCATTAACTGATCACATGAAAATTCTTGCTCAATAAATGCAACAAAGCAATCATTCGAGTATAGGCTTCCATGTCGTCGTTTGTAATCTTGTTCTTCAGATTATTTATTGCCAAAAATACTCTTTCAACACCTACAATTGCCACAAGACGGATCAGCATGCACCACCAACTTGAGAAAACAGACAAACTATTTTATAATGACTATGTTTATTTGTTTCAACAAGCTTAATAGAAACGACATCACCAAGTGCTAATGTTTCAAGCATGCATATACCTGCAGATCATTATGCTTCCATATTGCAACAAGAGCTGGAGAATGGGAATAAGGAGGGTGCAGATGGGACTCTGCGCTTGAGAGTAGCGGAGGTGTCATGGATTGCCACCATTGCTCTTCACTCTGACAAAGTAATGCAAATAATCGATCACTCCTTGTTTATTCCTAAATATATATTTAATTAGGTGAACTCGATCGACTGCTTAATTTATATATTTAATTATCATGTTGGTTAAATCTGCTGATCTATTAAGTAATTTGGAACTTAGGATGATAAGGGCGAGTGGACAGTGAAGCTGACCTGTGGCAGTGACTACCCACTCACGAAGCCATCCGGAGAAATCCTTGAACCACTTCGCGAGAGACAGAAGGTACACATCACCCAAGTGTCTGTCTTGTTGTGCTATTTCTGTGTTCTTGATGATACGAGAGAGAAGGGGAGAGGGAGAGGGGTTAGAAGTATCGACCGTCCGTGGTGTTGGATGAAGACCCGGCCATCGCTGGTTCGTCGGTGACGGCGGCGGAGGACGGTGGGACGGCGTGGATCCGGCGACGGTGACGGCGATGAAGCTTCCCGTCGTAGGTTTTCGGGTGGAGTTTGTGGCGGCACGATGAATCTCGTTGGTCGTGCCTCCAACCCCCACCCCTCTATTTATAGTGCAGCACGACGGGGGCCCATCAGCCAGTGGTTGGGCTGAGCGCCCCCGATCAGGGCGCGATCAAGGCCCGATTAGCCGTTGGGCTAATCGGCTGAGATCATTTTAACATTCTCCCCCTTGATCTCAATCTATACTTTATCTTTAATTACTTTTGACTTTACTCATTCCATCACAGATTAGTGCATAGAACATGTCTCATCGTCACGGTCAATCGCCGATAGATTCAACAGCTACAATACACCTCTCTTGTTCCGAAATTGTTACTTTAATCTTTTGGGCCATCTTTTAGTCCAGAAATCATAGGCTTTCCCTTAAACTCATGCCGGCTACATGTTCTCTGAACACGTTGGGTGGTAAGCCTTTAGTAAGCGGATCCGCTAACATTTTTGCGGTACTTATATGCTCAAGACTTATAATTTGATCCCGAACTTTATCTTTCACAACATAGTACTTTATGTCAATGTGTTTGGCAGCACCACTTGACTTATTGTTGTGGGCATACATTACTGCGGGTTCATTATCGCAGTACAACTTAAGTGGTCTATTGATGTCGTCAACCACTTTTAAACCGGGTATGAACTTCTTTAGCCAGTTCACCTGCCCCGTAGCCTCATAACATGCTACAAACTCGGCATACATTGTGGACGATGTAGTGACGGTTTGCTTTGAGCTTTTCCACGATATAGCTCCTCCAGCGAGAGCGAATACATATCCGCATGTCGACTTTCTATCATCTCCCGCATAATCAGAATCTGTATACCCCACTATATGGAGTAAATCTGATCTTCTGTATGTCATCATGAGGCCTTTTGTTCCTTGCAAATAACGCAAGACTTTCTTTACCAATTTCCAATGTTCTATTCCAGGATTGCTTTGGAATCTGCCAAGTAACCCGGTAACAAACGCTAAGTCAGGGCGTGTACACACTTGAGCATACTGCAAGCTTCCGACAGCTGAAGCATATGGAACCGATTTCATTTGATCGAGCTCGTACTGGTTCCTGGGGCATTGAAAATCGCCATATCTGTCGCCCTTGACTATAGGTGCAGGTGAAGGACTACATTTATGTATACCAAATTTCTTTAAGACTTTCTCTATGTATGCCTTTTGTAATAGTCCCAATGCCCCTTTGTTTCTATCTCGGTGAATTTCGATTCCTAGAACGAACGAAGCTTCACCAAGATCTTTCATATCAAAGTTTGAGGACAAAAACTTCTTTGTCTCGAGAGTGCATGACATCACTACTAGCTAGTAGGATATCATCCACATACAGGATTAGGAAGATAAACTTTCCATCTTTAAACTTTGCATAAACACAGTTGTCCTCTACATTCTCTTTAAACCCAAATTTTCTTATCGTACTGTCAAACTTCAAGTACCACTGTCTTGAAGCTTTCTTTAACCCATAAATCGATTTCTTTAGGCGGCATCCCATTCTTTCATTTCCTTCCACGACAAAACCTTTCGGTTGTGCCATGTAAACATTTTCCTCCAAATCCCCATTAAGAAATACCGTCTTTACATCCATCTGATGTAACTCTAAATCATAATGTGCTACTAATGCCATTATGATTCTGAAGGAGTCTTTACATGAGACTGGAGAAAAGGTCTCATTGTAATCAATCCCTTCTCTTTGCGTAAAGCCTTTTGCCACAAGTCGCGCTTTGTATCTTTCTACATTCCCTTAGGAGTCAAGTTTTGTCTTGTAGACCCATTTACAGCCTACTGTTTTGGCTCCTTTAGGAATAATTTTCAAGTCCCAGACTTTATTAGTCTTCATGGACCTCATTTTCTCTTCTATGGCTTTAAGCCATTTTGAAGAATTGTCGCTTCTCATGGCTTCTTCAAATGAAGTGGGATCATCCTCCATTTGAAATTCCTCTGTATGATAAATCTGATAATCATCAGAAATAGCTGATCTTCTTACTCTTTGAGACCTCCTCGGGGCCTCTACATTTGGTACATCTTCTGTTTGAGGCTGCTGTTGCTCCCCCTCATCTGTGGCAATGGGTTCTGTAGGATCCTGAAGAACAGGTTCCTCATTCTCATTCATTGTTGTCACAGGAGGAACAATAACAGTTGCTGGCACCACGGTGTCTTGCACCATCGGTGCTGGGATGGCAGTGCATCGCAAAAATGGCTCTTGAATCATCGGAGTGGCGATACGCCGCTTCTCTTCAAGGTCAATTCCTCGAGTTACCATGCTTCCCCTCATCATTTCATCCTCTAAGAAGACAGCGTGTCTCGTTTCTACAAACTTTGTATATCTGTTTGGACAGTAGAAACGAAAACCTTTTGACTTTTCAGGGTAGCCAATGAAATAGCAGCTTACTGTTTTGGGATCAAGCTTCCCAAGATTTGGGTTAAATACTTTAGCCTCAGTAGGACTCCCCCACACACGTAAGTGGTGTAGTGAGAGAACTCTTCCTGTCCACAACTCGTACGGTGTTTTAGGCACCGACTTACTAGGCACTCTGTTGAGAATATGAATGGCGGTTTTTAACGCCTCCATCCATAAACTCAATGGCAGTGTGGAATAGCTCATCATGCTTCGCACCATATCCATCAGGGTACGATTGCGTCTTTCAGCTACTCCATTTTGCTGAGGATTGCTCGGTGTAGAATACTGGGCCACTATGCCATTTTCCTGTAAAAAACCTTGCAAAAGGTCCAGGAACTTGTCCATATGGGGTATGTCGACCGTAGTACTCCCCCCCACGATTAGATCGGACTATCTTAATCTTTAAATCGTGTTGGTTTTCAACTTCAGCCTTAAATATCTTGAATTTATCCAAGGCTTCATTTCTTTTTTTGATTGGATAAATATATCCATAACGGGAGTAATCATCCGTGAATGTTATGAACGAGTCATATCCATCCACACTTTTTACAGGAAAAGGACCACAAATGTCTGTGTGAATAATTTGTAGAACTCCTGTGCTTCTTTTGGCGTCTTTCTTAATTTTCTTTACATATTTTCCTTTAATGCATTCTCTGCATTGTTCTAAGTCTGAGAACTCTAATGGAGGAAGAATATCATTCTTAACTAATCTTTCTATTCTCCCCCTCGAAATATGGCCTAAACGACAGTGCTATAATTTCGACGACGCATCTAGAGTTCTCTTTCGTTTCCTGTTTATATTCGTAGACGAGGATTCATTTACTTTCTCGCACGCGACGTTGCCATTATCGCATACGACATTCACATCATCACGTAATGATAACAAATAAAGCTCATTTTGTAAGATGGCAAGGCCAACACATGCTTTATTAAATATTATTTCACACTTGCCATTTCAAAAATGACAATCATAACCATCATTGTCCAAACATGAAACACTAATCAAATTCCTCTGTAAAGAGGGAATATAAAGAACATCTCTAAGTAAAAGAGTGAAGCCATTAGCTAGCTCTAATGAAAGATCGCCAACGACTTCAACTTCAGCTTCGACTTCATTTGCGACTTTAACGCATCTTTCTTCGTCAAACGGAATCCCTGCAAATTATTGGCAACATGAACAGTTGCACCTGAATCAATCCACCAAGTAGATTTTGAATATTGTACATACAGGGACTCATTTATGAACGTAATGATGACCTCACCTTTCTTTGACATAATCATTTTCAAGAAATCGGGACAATCTTTCTTGTAATGTCCCTTTTTCTTGCAATGAAGGCACTGATCTTTCTCCCGTGTGAAATTCTCATTGTTTGAGGCTTATCTCGAGGCTTTCCTGTCTTTGAGGAGGAATGATTAAAGTTCTTTTTCTTATAGTCCTTCACATAGTTGATGGAACCACCATGTGAGGATTTAATTCTTTCCTCCTCTTGCACACACATAGCTATGCACTTTTCTAAGTCTCATTTCTTGGGCTGCATGTTGTAGTTGACAACAAAGGTGTCAAACTCTTTCGGCAAGGAAGCAAAAACCAAATGAATAAGGAACTCATCCTTGAGAGCCAAATCCATTGGTTTGAGCTTGGATGCCAAGTTGCTCATCCTTAGTATGTGCTCTCTTATGCCACTGCCACCACCAGAGTACCTTTCTGTCACAAGCTGCTTAATCAGCTGTGTAGCATAAGTCTTTGAAGAGCCAGTAAATTGACTCTTTATTTTCTCAAGGTACTCTGATGAGTGTCACACTCTGCGATTGAGCCCACAATTGCAGGCTCAATCGTGTTCTTTATCACAGCCAAACATTTCTTGTTGGCAGTGACCCACTTTTTATGATCAAGATCATATGACATTTTTATGGGAGCATAGTCCCTCTGTCTGTCCGCTAAGCAAAGATCACCTCATTGTCACCTCGACCGGTGCCACGTGCTCGTGGGGTACAGTGTGGTGACTACCCAGTCCACCTCAGCCAAAATGAATGCCAGGTCAATCTTTTTCTTCCATTCACCGTAGTTGTCTCCTTTGAGAACCGGGATATCCCTGATGTATCCCATCAAGGAGTATCCTCCTGAAAATACAATTCATATACAGTGAGAACATTTAAACATATTAACAACAACTGCATGCCTCGGTTTCAACGTTAGTTAAAATTAAAACATACAGTTGTTTACACATTAAATCTACATCACCGTTGGGCAGAAATAGAGATAATGCATAAAACTCATCGATTATAATACTGTTATTATCAACGTTTGTCAGAAAATAACAATATCATAACATCAAAAATTATAAGCCTTACAATTTTATCTATGCATTAAATCTACATCACCGTTGGGCAGAAATAGAAATAATGCATAAAATCATCAATTTAAAATTATAATATTGTTATTATCAACGTTGGTCAGAAAATAACAATATCATAATTCACAACAATTCTTAAAATTAAATTCTCCCGTTGGTTCGAATTTAATTTAAAGAGTAATGACCATTTAACTTCTGCAGCGGAAAATAATACCATGAAACAATATCAATATATATATATATATATATATACATCTAAAATATACATCTAAAATATACATGAAAAATTTTAATACATGTCCTTTGACCAGTCAAAGCCTCACCCAAAAGCTTCCACCAGAAGCTAGCTCCACCACACAAAATATCTTCCTCCCCCTGGAAAAAAAGGCTCCACTACTCCCCATTCCGCAAAAAAAGGATCTTGCACAGAGGGGTGGGCGGCTCAAGCGGGCTCAAGGCAGCAGGGCGGCGGCCGGCGGCGCTCGCGCGCTGGGGCTGGGCGTAGTGAGCAGCCGACGGCCAGATCGGCGCAGCGGCAAGGGCCGCGCGGCGCGCAGGAGCGCAAGCGCGGCGCAATCCGGCGCGCCAGGCAGCGCAGGCTCGAGCAGGCGCGCAGCGCAGCGCAGCAGGCGGCTGGCGCAAGAGCCGAGCTGGCTCGGGCGGAACTCGCAGCGGCGGCGGTCGGCCGGCGGGCGGCGCAGAGCGCGCGCAGCTCGGCGGCTGCGCGCACGCGCAGGGCAGGCGGCGGCGCGCCGCAGTGCCCTTTTTGTTTCTTTGCCTCTTCCGATCTGAGACTTTGCCCGCTCTGATACCATTGTTGTGCTATTTCTGTGTTCTTGATGATACGAGAGATAAGGGGAGAGGGAGAGGGGTTAGAAGTACCGACCGTCCGTGGTGTTGGATGAAGACCCGGCCATCGCTGGTTCGCTCGGTGTGGCGCGAGGGCGGTGGGACGGCGTGGATCCGGCGACGGTGACGGCGATGAAGCTTCCCGTCGCTGACTGCGCGTCCCTGATCGGTCTAGGGTTTTCGGGTGGAGTTTGTGGCGGCACGGTGAATCTCGTTGGTCGTGCCTCCAGCCCCCACCCCTCTATTTATAGCGCAGCGCGACGGGGACCCATCAGCCCTGGTTGGTGGCGCCCCGTCGGGGACGCGATCAAGGCCCGATTAGCCGTTGGGCTAATCGGCTGAGATCATTCTAACATATCTGTGTATTGATTATTTGATTTATCTATGGTGTGCCGTTGGCTTGATCAAACAGTACTGTAAAATCACAAGTTCTTATCGTTGTAGATATTTACCCGGATTATCCATGTATAGTATCACACGGAGAAATCTAGCTTCATATTATTTACCCTTTTTTTTTTCTTCCTCTCACGTGACATTCCTAAATTCCTTGATGGTCAGGTGGAAGACATGAACCTTCAATGGAAAACTGGAACAATGGCAAGAAAATGGCCGATATCCTGTACGATATCAAGGAAGTGATGAAAAAGGAGAAGACAAATCCTCCTGAGTACACGCCAAATTAACTATCTATCCAGGCCGGCTTGGAAATAATTTAACCGCATTTAATAAACATCGAGCTCTCCATCGACTGGTCGCAACAGTAGTGTACAACTACTATGCTTATAATGGCTTATTATGTTTTTAATTATGATCTGACTGGATTGGCATACTATTGCCAGATCAATTAGGGCTTGCTTGCCCTCCATCGCGGTGCATCCGCATGCACGTTGTGTGTTTGACGTGCGGACAATGAATGTTAAATCGTCCAGGATCAGCTATAAATCAATAAATGGATGTGTCACCTATCTCTAATATACCATCTAAACGAATTTAAAATACTCCTTTATCACGTTGGATATACTCATGTACTAATTATAAGATATTTCAATGTGAACCACATGAAAAAATTACAAAGAAGTTCATAGTTTTTAGCGTATTTTGTAAATACCTTTATATACGCATATAAAAAGGAGTAAGTCAAAAAAATGTACATACCACATTTGAAAAATTCTTTATACCACTTAGATGGTCTTAAATACTCGTATACTACACGTACATACTCTCCGTTACGCGAGATACTCTCTACATTGTGAGATACGATATAGAGTGTAATTACACCTGGGTGTAGAAAAAAGGCTTATATATATATATATCTTTACTATTATAAAAGAAGCAATTGGTGGTTGGTCCGTCGTCACTCTTCTCCTCTCAGCCCTCCGATCTGATTACGAGATAAAATCCGAACCGTACATCCCACCTCACGCGCCGCTCCTCCCCTCTCCCCACCCCGCGCACCTCCCACCTCACGTGCCACACCTCCCCTCTCCCTACCCCGCGCGCCTCCCACCCCACGTGCCGCCTCCTCCCTTCTCCCCACCTCGCGCGTCGCCTCCTCCCCGCCTTGCGCGCCGCCTCCCCCTCTCCCTCCCGCGCTCCGCCTCCTCCCCACCCCGCGCGCCGCCTCCTCCTCCCCCCACCCCGCGCGCCGCCTCCTCCCCTCTCCCGACCCCATCTCCGCCTCCCAAAACCCTAGCCCCTCACCCCACCCCGCGCTGCCCGCCTCCTCCTCCCCACCCGCGCCCGCCGCCTCCTCCTCCTCCCCACCCGCGCCGCCGCCTCCTCCCCACCTCTCGCCTCCGCCACCGCCTCCTCCCACCCCGCAAACCTCCTCCTCCCACCCAGCCGCCGCCTCCTCCCCACCCGCGCCGCCACCTCCTCCTCCCACCCTCCGCACCGCCGCCGCCTCCCCACCCCGCGCGCGCCGCCTCCTCCTCCCCACCCCTCCGCTCGCGCCGCCTCCTCCCCGCTTCTCCGCTCCGCTAACGCCTCCTCCTCCCCACCCTCCGCTGCAGGAGACAGCCGGGGTGGGAGCCCCTGAATCTTCACGCCGCCTCCTCACGCGCCAACGCCTCCTTTCCCCTGTGCCACCGCTTCGTTGAGAGCTTCACCATCGACCAGGCTCCTCCTCTCTCCTTTACCCCCGCCACTACCGGGGTGACTCTAAGGTAACAATTGCTTCCGATGTTTCGATGTATTTGAGATGTTCATCACTGGTAAATTACTGTATGTGCTTGCATGTTGTATTAAAAGTCACACTTTTAGTTTCTATATCTTCGATGGTTCATCCAGTTGCTATGGATTGGTATGCTAAGGAACTCAGATTATTCTTGAGGTGTTCCGTGTTAAGGTAGTATATTGTTTTGCTGCTAACACTTTGCAATTAGGATGTATTGTGGATACATGATGGCAATATAGTGTACTTAAAGTGAAATTACGTAAACACTAAGAGCGGATTCGATCATGTTGTTGTTGTTATAGAAATTGTTTATGCAGATTCCTTCCTTTTAACTATTATATTATCTTCTGTTCTAAAGTTCATTCCAATTGTCATTGAAGTCATGCATAAGTGATCAAGCTAATTTTCTATTTTCAACTTTCATTCCTCTTTTTTGCCTTTAGTACCCTCTTCCAATGAACAAGGACACTCAAGGGATGACTGATCTATATATAGGCAGGTGGATGCAATCCAAGCCACGTGACAAGGTAATCTAAATAGGGCCTATTATTTATTGTCTCATACTAAATCCATTTGTGATTGCTTGTTCAAATCATGCCACTACTTAGAGAGCAACAATAATATAGTCATGAAACTCAACAATAATATAGTCTTGGATTTTTAAACTGGATGACTCAAAGACTTACAGCAATGCCCAATTGCCCATGTTACGATTCATAGCGAGGCGATCAGTGCTATCTATTTGGCGTTTGGTATGATTTTCTATTTTGTGGTTCCAGTGGAAATGAATTATTGATTACTACTTTTGTTTTTGAAGTAACTAGGTACTCTAGATTTTAGTATTTATAAAGACACGAGCACACTATTAGGTAGATTTGAAAGCAACTAGAGCAGGTTTCAACGAGTTCACCACATATCGGCAAATTTATTTATTGATCCCATGTTTTGAGAAGGCTATAGGAATTGACATGTTATGGAAAATGTTGCTTTATGCTGCAAATGTTGGAAAGAGAACTATTGTTTTAAGCCATGTTGTTTGAGTAACTTTAAATTTGTGAAGCAGTTGTTTGAATCGGCTGTTAATTTTTTGATCAGATCAATACTGTGGCTCTCAGAGTTTCGTGCTGTTACATAAAGCTTATCTGTATTAATGATATCTTGCAATTTTTTTGACTTAACCATACACCTAAATAGTCAATTCTACTGATTACTTTGCAGTAAGCTTTTTTGTTCCGATGTCTAGCTTTTAGGCCTAGGAGGTAAGAAAACTAATTTGCTCCTTGACTGATTTTTCTACAGGAGACCATTTTGATTTGTCACTTCTCTCTTCTTTACTCTCTTTCACCCATAGTTTATCTTTTGGATTTTTGATTCGTTGCATCTCAATGTTGTTGACAAGTTGACGCTTGGTATTGGTGTTTTCTATTTCATAAGGTTTTTGCCCAATAAACAGGAGCTGAAATAAAAAATTCTCGCTTTTATTTCAGGTTGTTCAAAAGCTGAAATAAATTGTTTAGTTTTCTCTATTATTAATAATATAAGTTGGTGTTGATCTGTCATCTTCAGTTCTTCACAACCTCCCACTGCAGCTTAAAAGAGGAAGTTATTGAATGGTAAGTTCATCTGCCTCCCACCCCCTCCTAAAAAAACACACCGATATGTGGGATGTGACGTGCTCTCATTCCTCGATCCCCAGAATTTGCATATCTTCAGTCACCGTGATTTTTTAGTATCACATTATTGCTGAGTTTGCCAATGAATATATTTTGATCATTAGAGATATGCTATTTGCATGGTATTTATTTTTCCGTTGCAACGCACGAGCACATAACTAGTATATATATATATATATATATATATATATATATATATATATATATATATATATATATATATATATATAGTTTTGTTGAGAATATAATGTGGAGCTAGCCATGGTGGCCAAGAAGACTTTGACTGCTTTTCCCCCTTTTTGTGAGAGAGAGACTGACGGTGGTTGTCGTGTAAATGCTGCGCAGCTTGTGCTTGAGAAGGCAAAGGATCCGAAATATATAGATCATCATCGATTGCCCTCGCACCGCTCCGCCGCTCTTCTTCCTCCTCTTTCATATATATATAGATCGCTAATCACATTCTCGCTTTCTTCTTCTTGGGCAGTACGTCGACATTGATCATGCATGGATCTTCAGCAACAATCGAGATAATTTGCCACCAGTGCCACTATTGTGAGGCCCCACGTAATTATCCCTGTAATCACGCAGACATACTGATTACTATTTACTCGACAAGAAACAACGCTCCAAAGAAATAGTAAGCCTTTACCAGTAGCCTTGTGAACAATAATATAGAAACTGTCTCCTTTATTACAACAGTAGCCACACGGCTTAAAGTCTGATTACAAAAGTAGATAACCAAAAGTACAACTAGTACTCCAGTGCTCCATCGCCCGCTCCGTTGGGCCTTCTACTCGTCCCAGCCGAAGTACACGGGGTCCACCTCGCCAGGCTCCTTGTAGCCGCCTTCCTCCTCTCCTGCCATCTCAGCTGAAGCTGCCTCCCCCTTAACCTGCTCGTACTGATCCCCGAGAGAAGTGGGGTCTAACAAAGGAAAATTTATAGCAAGGGTGAGTACCACAGCACTCAGCAAGCATAATATTAGCAATTATGCACTGTATGCCTCTCATGTCCTTATGCCCAGATTCTAATTTTTATTCTGAAACTAATTTACGAAAATAGTTGACCTCTTTTAATTGCCAAAACAATTTTCTACTTCCCACCCGGTAAGGTACGATCCCTAGTGATCACCGTAGTCCGCATTCCAACGGACTGGCATGAATTCATGATTTTGTCAGCACTGCGCAGGCTTGTACCACTGTACCCATAACTGCTCTGAACCTTCTGAACTAGGTTTTCCACACTACCTTAGGTGTGGAATCAGGCTCAAAACACAGAACCTTTCTCCGGTTACGTTATTCCATCCACCAGCCCATCTATTATCCACCGGTGTACCAAGTCGCTCACTTGGGCTCCACCGACTTCTAATAGTGTTTGGTTGGACCGGCTCCCGGCCCAACACTCCGCCTAACGCATATAGCGTCTGTGACTTACTCATATCCAGACTTGCGGTACTGGTCTTGAGCTTCGTCCATCTCTTGACTCACACTTAAATACTTACCCAATGTGGTGGACTGGTTAACGTAACAGGATACTGATTTCCGCCCGTCTAAGACAGGGAAAATGGTTGGCACGATAATTACGGTTCCCGATCCGAGTGAAAGTGGGGTGAATCCTTACATTATAGCCATATGTAAAGGGGTCCGCCTAGCCTCTCTGCATCCTTTCCCGTAACCCCTTTACCCGCCATATATTTACATATATATAACTGCTCGTAGGTCCACCGCTCTTCTCAGCGGACCCACGATTACTAGCTCTTTCTTGCTTTCTTTTCTCTTTCTGTCTCTCTTCTTTTCTTTTCTTAACTCATTCATCTCATAATAAATATCATCATTCATAACTTCTTTCAGAAAACTGATTTTTTATGCATTTATAAATAATAATCATCATTACCAAAATATTACATACAATTAACATAACTAAGTGCATGGTCAAAAATGAGCTTGCCTGAGTCGTAGCGAGAACTGGAATCAGTAAAAAGCGGTTTTGCTTCTCCAACGTATGCCGGCTCGGATTCTGCAATGCCGACGCTAAACTTAACAAGGTAGGTATTTACAATAGTAGTTTTATGGAATCTAATTTTTCTTTCCCCTACAGACCTACACACCCCTGAGCATGAACATACCCATATATATATATACATACATACATATATATGGGTTCGCACCCATACATATATATATACATATATACACCAATTTGATTACTTAAGAGTCTAACCAATATACTAATTACTATTGAGATTGCCTAATTAAATTAATTCTTGAGGGCACTAAATCTATTCTTACAAAAATGCATCTAACGATATGGAAAAGAAATAAATGAATTGAGCAATAATAAAGAGGAAGACAGGCCCAACCATTCCTCTTCGCCCACAGCGCTTCCTAACTTCTTCCTCACCTCCCTATACGCGCGCCTCATCGCCCTCGCGCGCCCCTCACCGCTCGCTCTCCATCGCGCCTCTCTGCTCGGCTCCCCTACTACCGCCGGCCACACTCCCGCGCCTCGCTCTCTCTCTTGCTCTCTCTTGCGCCGCTTTCCCACCACCGGTTGCTCCTACCCCGCCGCCTCCTCTTGCTCGCTCTACTCCCCATCTCGGCCCCTCACCCGGCTCCCTTCTTCCCCTCTCTACTCACTCTACCGCTCGCTACTTCTCTCTCGGCTCCCCCTTTCTACTCGCCATCGCCGCTCTGGCTCTCCCCTCTCCACTCACCTACAACCCTCTCTACTCGCCCGCCTACTACTCGATGCGCCGAGGCTCCTCTCAACCGGCCGGCCGCCTCCACCGCAGATCGGCCGCCTCACCTTGCTTGGTCCGGATCCGACGGATCCGGCCGAGACCTGCTCCTTTACACCGCAGCCGACTACGGCAAACTGGTTCTAAAGGGAAGTGACTTTTATTGACCTATGCTACTGATGATTTTTGCTCTGTGGTTCGCTTGCGGGGGAACTAAAGTGAGGAGTAAGGAGTAGGACCTACTTGCTGTCGGGCTGGAAAAAGAAAGGTTGGGGGTGGGGTTGCAGGATCGGCTTCACGTGGTCGCTGTCGGGGAAGAAGATGTACACGCGGGTTCTTGTCGGTGGTCCCTGGTTCAGCGTGTCCCCTTCGGCTCCTTGGGTCCTTGTTGGTGGCGCTTGTGCTTGTGGTGGTCGCCTTCTCCCCCTTGCAACGTCTTCCCTCTTGCTGTTGATTGGTCCACTCCGCCTTCTGGCCTCCGGCCGAAGGTGCGCTTGGTGGGGTCGTCGGAGGGAGATGTGAACTTTGAGGCTCTAAGTTTGTGTGGGGGGTGAGTGGTGGCTTACCTTTGGCTCTGCGAGCTTCGTGTGTGCAAGATCTGGGGAGAGTTGGTTCTGTGGCCAATGGCTCTAGGAGCTTTTGTGGTTTCCCGTGAGCATACAGGAGGGCTGGATACTTGGAATCTGCGGGAAGGAGAGGTGGTATTGGGGCTGGTTTTACTGGGGCGGTGCTTAGCTGGGAGCAGCTGGCTATGCTGGTGCCTATTCTTGCCTGAGCCTAATGCTACTGTGCTGGTGAATCCTTTTGGGCAAAAGGGTACACTGAGCACTGCTGCTTCGGTTTGGGCTGATTGAGCAGGGAGACTTGGCTTTTCTTTGGGGCTTGAGGAGACAGAAAAACTTGTGGGCTTGTGGCTAAAAGAATTTATCAGTGGGCTTTGAAAGAAAATTTGGGCTGAGACGATTAAATCATTGTGGCTAAAAATAACAGTGGCTTGCGGCTTAAGATTAATTGTGGGTTGCTTTTGTGGTTGCAAAATAATGGGCTGAAATGAATATAGTTTGTGGGCTTTTTGGGCTAAGGTAAGTGTTGTGGGTTTTCATTCTTTGGTTTGCCGGATGATGAAGCCCACAGAGACGAGAGGTGCCGACCGGCCCGGGGCGGTCTGGGGAGTCTCTAAGACGGTCTCGAAATGGCCCTAGCAGCCCAAGGGCAACTGACGGCAGTCATATCTTAATTCCTTTTATTCTCCCTTGGATTGCTAGAAGTCTAACTTCCTAGTTACTAAAGAAAATAAATTCGGTCTGGAACTAACGGCAGGCTTTTGCAGGAAAGACGAAGAAACACGTGCACGCTCCTCCGCCGGGAACTCCGAAGCCAAGCCACTCTTTCCTCCCTTTTGTAAATCATTTTTGTAAAGACATTTGTAATTATCATTATTGATGCAATGCAAGAATGCAATTTAGCTTTGTAATTACAATTGATTTAAATCTCAATGACATAGTTATTGATAATTAATTTAATGCTAATCACCTATTTAATTATGGTATTAGGGTTAGGGTTCTTTCAGCCTTCCCTCCTTTAGGCGATTTCGTCCGCGAAATCGGGTCTTTGCTTGAATAGGTTAGGATAGGACTGGTGCAATTCCTCCTCTTTCTCCCACGTAGCTTCACGGATTGAATGGCCTTCCCATAAGACCTTACAAAAGCGAATAGTCCGGTTTCTTTATCGTCAATCCCTCTACTTCCATTCTTTTTATAGGATGCACCTCATATGATAATCTAATCCCATCTGGCTTTCTAGTGGAAGCACTTTTAGATTCTCATTATATGTTCACTCCAATAGCGGACAACCGATCCATACCTAGGATTATTTCTAGCCCGCTCAATTCTATAACATAGAGGTTGGCCCGGAATTTAGTGTTATGGACAATGATAAGTTGGTCCTTTCTTGGGGACGATACCTCTATTACGCCTGCTGGCGGGCTCATCACCATCGGTTTATCTAAAGGTTCAGATTGCAATTTATTTCCTTCCAAAAAAATTTTCAGGAAATAATGGAATGAGTCGCCCCCGGATCAAATAAAACAGTACTAAGAGATGGTGGAATTAAAAGCGTACCCGTAGCTTCTCCAACTTGTTCTGCGGTCACATGAGTAAGTCTAGCTGATCCTCCCGTCCCAGTGCCAGCTGAAATATTCTGAGTGCCTTTAATAGGATTGGTTCGGACATTCTGGTAAGGTGCTGGAGCTAGTAGGCGGGGTACATTAGCAGGAGGTAGTGCTTGCCCTGAAGTATTCTGAGGATAAGGGCAGTCCATTTTGCGGTGGCCTGGCCTCCCGCAGTTATAGCAAACATTTGATCCCTTCAAACAGTCCTTAGTGAGGTGACCCGATCCACACTTAGCACACTTAATGGCGAGTGCCACCGGTTTAGGTGTAGCTGCTGGGCTTTGATAAGTAATGGTGTGGGGCTTAGGTTTTGGAGGTCCATATTCGGGTGGATTATAGGAATGTGAGGAAGAACGGAATTGGTTCCTTGATGAGGAATGCGGATCAATCCTCGCCTTCTTCCTTCTTTCCTCTGCTAGGTTAGAATGCTCACTCTCCAAAATAATGGCTCGGTTTACTAAGTCCTGGAACTCCGTGATTTTGTGGATGGATAGGAGCATTTTAAAATAAGGATGCATGCCCTCCATAAATCTATCTATCTTCTTCTCCTCTGTATCCACATCAGCGGTAGCATAGCGGGAAAGATCATTAAATTGACTAAGATAGTCAATCATTTTTTTGTTTCCCTGAGTTAGAGCTCGAAATTCTCTCTTCTTTAACTCTAGTCTGCCAGTGGGGACATGGGTTTCTGTAAACCTTTGCTGGAATTCCTCCCAAGTAATAGGCTGCTGACTAACTCTATTACGAGTATATGTAAGCCACCATGCGGCCGCAGGTCCAGTTAGCTGATGTGCGGCATATCGAACTTTCTCCTCATTGGAGCATCCCACAGTATCTAACTTCTTCCCAATCTCAACCAACCAGTCACTAGCATCCAAAGGATCTGTGGCCTTAGCAAAAGTAGGAGGTCGAGTCTGGAGAAAATCACCGAGGCTAACTCCTGGAGCAGCAGGTGGGTGGGGTGCTGCCACACGAGTCAGTAGTGCCTCCATAAAGCGGTTTTGGCTCTCTTGAGCTTCCTTCCTGGAATTTTCTAAGAATCTGAGGACCTCTCCCATAACTCCTAAGTGATCTGCCGGTCTGGAAGATGATGGTTGGCCGGTGCCTGGTGTAGCTGTTGGGGGTGGTTGTTCTCCAGTAGGTCTTGGAGGATTTTCTGGTGGTGCTTCTTCAGGCAAGGACTGAGGAATAGAACCCAATCTCAATCCCAGTTCTCGCTCATTTCGTTGACGATCATCCATCCTAAAAGAGGAAAGGCAACATGTTTTAGTTGTAACAGGTAAACATTTCTACCCACAACCTCTTACTACCCTCATGGTAACGGTCGGTCTCCCTAAATCTTAAATTTGTTGAGCAGTCATATTTAAAGAGGAAAGAATTACAGTGAGTTATAGTATTTAATATAGCTTAACAACTAACAGCATTACACTAGAGATGAGAATGTAACTCTATGGATGGTCGAGGCTTTAATTCTCTTCTTAAGCAAATAAATCACAAGACAAAAATCAAATCAATGAAAAACCAAAAGAAGAAACTAAGCCAAGAAAATAAAATAAAACCTACACTAACTGGGATTCTCGTACCCAGCGACGCTCGAGAACCCGCTCTCGAGACCGCCCAAAACTGCGCGTTTGGGACCACGCTCAAGGCTCATCCCTGAGTACGCCCAGGACTTCGCTCCTGGGTACGCCTGGGCTACGCGCCCAGGTGCGCCACGAACCACTCGTTCGGGAAATCTCAAGTTCAGCAAAAATAAGGTAAGTGATTTTCTCACCATCAGTCTGGAATTAGTCTAGGTTTCATGTAGGTATTAGAGCAATTTCTAAAGACTGATGATTCTCTCTTTTTTTTTCAAAATGGAGAAGAACGGGAAAGAGAGCTATAGGCAAGGTTTAACCTTGTCCAAAGACGAAGATTCAACCTCGCCAGAAGTCTACCTATATGCCGCTAACCCCGGCACAACTACTGCCTTAAAATGATCTGCTCACCCTTAATGTTCAAGCAACCTAACTTATGTTGCAATGGCTAGCCTACCAGGTTTAACAGTACTGAAATTTAAACAGAAACAATACTAATCAAATACTAATACATGGCATACATGCTGAGAATCCACTACAACTGAAAGTATTAATAGCATGACATCAGGAATATACTGGTACTGAATTCAGACAGAGGCAATGCTACTCAAGCAATAATACAGGGTATACTTGCAGAATATACACATGCATCTAAAGGTACTCATAATACACTAACAGAATTAAAGTGCAGGGCTCAATAACAGAAAGATGATAATACTATCCATGCATCCTGTCGGCGGAAATATAATGCCGAACCAACCTACAGAAAATAGTGGCTCTATGTTACTTTAAGTACATATATATTCTAGGACAGATAAGCTTTCAATATAATACTTTTGAAGTAAAGCAGAATAGAAATCGACATTAGATGAGAATTAAATAGAACTTAGTGCAATATAGCAAGTGTGAGGATCCACTTAACTTTACCTACAACATCTATATTATTAGCGTGGCCCTATCTAATTGCTCTGATACCACCTGTGAGGCCCCACGTAATTATCCCTCGGGTAATCACGTGTGACATACGGATTACTATTTACCTGATCAGTAAAACACTGCTCCAGCAAATAGTAAGCCTTTACCAGAGTAGCGCAGCAGAACAATAATATAGAAACTGTCTCCTTTATTACAACAGTAGCCACACGGCTTAAAGTCTGATTACAAAAGTAGATAACCAAAAGTACAACTAGTACTCCAGTGCTCCATCGCCCGCTCCGTTGGGCCTTCTACTCGTCCCAGCCGAAGTACACGGGGTCCACCTCGCCAGGCTCCTCGTAGCCGCCTTCCTCCTCTCCTGCCATCTCAGCTGAAGCTGCCTCCCTTAACTCCGCTGCGTGATCGATCCCCGAGAGAAGTGGGGTCTAACAAAGGAAAATTTATAGCAAGGGTGAGTACCACAGTACTCAGCAAGCATAATATTAGCAATTATGCACTGTATGTCTCTCATGTCCTTATGCCCAGATTCTAATTTTTATTCTGAAACTAATTTACGAAAATAGTTGACCTCTTTTAATTGCCAAAACAATTTTCTACTTCCCACCCGGTAAGGTACGATCCCTAGTGATCACCGTAGTCCGCATTCCAACGGACTGGCATGAATTCATGATTTTGTCAGCACTGCGCAGGCTTGTACCACTGTACCCATAACTGCTCTGAACCTTCTGAACTAGGTTTTCCACACTACCTTAGGTGTGGAATCAGGCTCAAAACACAGAACCTTTCTCCGGTTACGTTATTCCATCCACCAGCCCATCTATTATCCACCGGTGTACCAAGTCGCTCACTTGGGCTCCACCGACTTCTAATAGTGTTTGGTTGGACCGGCTCCCGGCCCAACACTCCGCCTAACGCATATAGCGTCTGTGACTTACTCATATCCGCACTTGCGATCGGTCTTGAGCTTCGTCCATCTCTTGACTCACACTTAAATACTTACCCAATGTGGTGGACTGGTTAACGTAACAGGATACTGATTTCCGCCCGTCTAAGACAGGGAAAATGGTTGGCACGATAATTACGGTTCCCGATCCGAGTGAAAGTGGGGTGAATCCTTATATTATAGCCATATGTAAAGGGGTCCGCCTAGCCTCTCTGCATCCTTTCCCGTAACCCCTTTACCCGCCATATATTTACATATATATAACTGCTCGTAGGTCCACCGCTCTTCTCAGCGGACCCACGATTACTAGCTCTTTCTTGCTTTCTTTTCTCTTTCTGTCTCTCTTCTTTTCTTTTCTTAACTCATTCATCTCATAATAAATATCATCATTCATAACTTCTTTCAGAAAACTGATTTTTTATGCATTTATAAATAATAATCATCATTACCAAAATATTACATACAATTAACATAACTAAGTGCATGGTCAAAAATGAGCTTGCCTGAGTCGTAGCGAGAACTGGAATCAGTAAAAAGCGGTTTTGCTTCTCCAACGTATGCCGGCTCGGATTCTGCAATGCCGACGCTAAACTTAACAAGGTAGGTATTTACAATAGTAGTTTTATGGAATCTAATTTTTCTTTCCCCTACAGACCTACACACCCCTGAGCATGAACATACCCATATATATATATACATACATACATATATATGGGTTCGCACCCATACATATATATATACATATATACACCAATTTGATTACTTAAGAGTCTAACCAATATACTAATTACTATTGAGATTGCCTAATTAAATTAATTCTTGAGGGCACTAAATCTATTCTTACAAAAATGCATCTAACTGATCGGAAAAAGAAATAAATGAATTGAGCAATAATAAAGAGGAAGACACTGGCCCAACCATTCCTCTTCGGCCCACCCGGCGCTTCCTAACTTCTTCCCTCACCTCCCTATACGCCGCCGCCCCTCACTGCTCCTCACGCGCGCCCCTCACTGCCTTCTGCTCTCCACTGCCGCCCCTCTCCTGCTCGGCTCCCCCTACTACCGCCGGCTGCTACTCCCGCGCCGCCTCCGCTCTCCCTCTCTTGCTCTCTCTTGCGCCGCCTTCCCCACCACCGGTTGCTCCTACCCCCGCCGCCTCCTCTTGCTCGCTCTACTCCCCATCTCGGCCCCTCACCCGGCTCCTTCTTTCCTCTCTACTCACTCTACCTTTCACTCCTCTCTCGGCCCCTTTCTACTCGCCGCGCACGCGCCGCCGGCTCTCCTCTCCACTCACCTACAACCCTCTCTACTCGCCGCCTACTACTCGATGCCGAGGCTCTCTCAACCGCCGCCGCTCCACCGCAGATCGGCCGCCTCACCTTTGCTTGGTCCAGATCCGAGACGGATCCGGGCCGAGACCTGCTCCTTTTACACCGCAGCGACTACGGCAAACTCGGTTCTAAAGGGAAGTGACTTTTATTGACCTATGCTACTGATGATTTTTGCTCTGTGGTTCGCTTGCGGGGGAACTAAAGTGAGGAGTAAGGAGTAGGACCTACTTGCTGTCGGGCTGGAAAAAGAAAGGTTGGGGGTGGGGTTGCAGGATCGGCTTCACGTGGTCGCTGTCGGGGAAGAAGATGTACACGCGGGTTCTTGTCGGTGGTCCCTGGTTCAGCGTGTCCCCTTCGGCTCCTTGGGTCCTTGTTGGTGGCGCTTGTGCTTGTGGTGGTCGCCTTCTCCCCCTTGCAACGTCTTCCCTCTTGCTGTTGATTGGTCCACTCCGCCTTCGGCCTCCTACCAAGGTGCGCAGGGGGTCGTCTGAGGGAGATGTGAACTTTGAGGCTCTAAGTTTGTGTGGGGTGAGTGGTGGCTTACCTTGGCTCTCGCGAGCTCGTGTGTGCAAGATCTGGGGAGAGTTGGTTCTGTGGCCAATGGCTCTAGGAGCTTTTGTGGTTTCCCGTGAGCATACAGGAGGGCTGGATACTTGGAATCTGCGGGAAGGAGAGGTGGTATTGGGGCTGGTTTTACTGGGGCGGTGCTTAGCTGGGAGCAGCTGGCTATGCTGGTGCCTATTCTTGCCTGAGCCTAATGCTACTGTGCTGGTGAATCCTTTTGGGCAAAAGGGTACACTGAGCACTGCTGCTTCGGTTTGGACTGATTGAGCAGGGAGACTTGGCTTTTCTTTGGGGCTTGAGGAGACAGAAAAACTTGTGGGCTTGTGGCTAAAAGAATTTATCAGTGGGCTTTGAAAGAAAATTTGGGCTGAGACGATTAAATCATTGTGGCTAAAAATAACAGTGGCTTGCGGCTTAAGATTAATTGTGGGTTGCTTTTGTGGTTGCAAAATAATGGGCTGAAATGAATATAGTTTGTGGGCTTTTTGGGCTAAGGTAAGTGTTGTGGGTTTTCATTCTTTGGTTTGCCGGATGATGAAGCCCACAGAGACGAGAGGTGCCGACCGGCCCGGGGCGGTCTGGGGAGTCTCTAAGACGGTCTCGAAATGGCCCTAGCAGCCCAAGGGCAACTGACGGCAGTCATATCTTAATTCCTTTTATTCTCCCTTGGATTGCTAGAAGTCTAACTTCCTAGTTACTAAAGAAAATAAATTCGGTCTGGAACTAACGGCAGGCTTTTGCAGGAAAGACGAAGAAACACGTGCACGCTCCTCCGCCGGGAACTCCGAAGCCAAGCCACTCTTTCCTCCCTTTTGTAAATCATTTTTGTAAAGACATTTGTAATTATCATTATTGATGCAATGCAAGAATGCAATTTAGCTTTGTAATTACAATTGATTTAAATCTCAATGACATAGTTATTGATAATTAATTTAATGCTAATCACCTATTTAATTATGATATTAGGGTTAGGGTTCTTTCAACTATGCAGGCAACATACGTTAGTCCCGTTGGTACTTGCGTCTCACCTCCATCGGCTTTCACCTTTCTCACCAGTACAGTACTGACTCCCAGAACCTCTTCGCTTTCTTTCTTTTCCTTTTTCTTTTTTTTTTTAAGCAAGGGAGGTGACATAGAACTTTTTGACTATGTTGTTTTGGACTGTCACTAATTACTTTTAAATGTATCTCATATGTCTAATAAACAGTACTAACATATAGAAGTCGAAATAAAAAACCAAAAAGGAACGGACCTACAGTAAGAGATTATTAATTACTCCATCCGTCGTCCGTCCCAGGCGCCTTCAGGTCCCCTGCATATCTTCTTCAGTACAATAGCAATTAAACGACGATTGTACGACGGAAAACATCTCACGTGAGGACCTGGCCCAAAGGTGGACTTGAAGCGTTTGTCCTCCGCCTCTAATGCGCACGAGGAGTCACGGACCAGCCGGTGGCGAGCCCGCCGCGCCGGCCAAGTCGCCCTGTTGATCTAAACTATGGTGCTTTGGGTCCACACCTCTCCCTTGAATCCTGATCCTGAGGATGCAACATAGCCCCAACATTCTATTCTCTCTTCTGATCTAGCTCACGATTCATGAAGGACATTTGTGAAGACACAGAAGAGATCCAGAGCTTGACCTAGTGATTCAACGATTTGTGAGGTGCTCACGACTAATGAGGAAGCGATGGCAAGCTGGCCAATGGCCGAGGGCATTCGCTCAGCTCCCAAGATCGGTGCCCTAAGTTGAGCCCAGAAGCTTCGTATCCATGTCGAGAAGAAACAACAAATAGGATGTTTTGAACAGAATATTGGGGGAGGGGCAAGTGCAGAACCTGGATTTAGAAGGCATCTGAGGAAATTCGTTGAGCTTTTACCATGGATGTTGGGCAGGAGGTTGAGGATTACATACATTCTGTTAGCTATATTTTTTCCCCACGAGCTTGGTCGAAGCAAGAGGAAGAAGAAGCGGGCCCACGTCGAGAGAGAAATCACGTGACCTCCATGCATCGTACCGATTACGATCGTATGTATCGCAGCGCCGAAAATATTCTGTCCTGCGCGAGTTCGTCTATACTGCATGTGCGGTGAGCAGCGCTCTACGATAACTATAGATTGTGGGATGATGAAAAACGCAGGAACAGATAAAACACAGGAATAGGAAAAAAAACGCAGGTGCAAAACAAAGGATTACAAAACATAGGAAAACTATAAGAATTAGTGTTTGGATGAGTGAAAGAAAAAACATAGAAATCTTTTTTAGAAATGCTAGCAGAATACCGTGCTTTACTATAGATAAAAAAATTATATAATCCAAGAACGTTTATTCGATATTGTCAGGATTGGTCTGCCCGACCCACATACTATATATGCTATATCGTGCCTTCGCACCCTTAGCTCTAGCGTGAAACTAGACGAGCTTTGATGTTTTTTTTCATATTAGAGAATGTTTAGGGTGGTAAAATTTGTATCTTTTTGATAAATTATTTTTTATTTTTGTTAAAGATTTTTTAGAGAATTGCAAAGAGGAGTTGAGAGATACGGATAAAATACCAAAACTTACTCTAATTTCTAACTTGTGGAGATTAGAAGCGAATAGAATATCACGATTGCTTCACTATTTAGTGTACATAATTTTGGTGTGTAAACCACTGTCAGGTGGACCCACTAAACAATGACCCACCCATCAATGAAATAATCGAAGTGCTTCCTCGTTTCTGCCCCCATTCCCAAATATATCCATATCTCAAGACTCTCAACCATGGCTCCTGTGGCAAGTGGCAACGCATCCAAATCTCCTTGATGGATCCTTCTATCTTCGTCTTCTTTGAGCGACGGCAGTGGATCGGGACGCCGCAGTGGTCGTCGCGGCGGCGGCGGCCGGTTGGGCTGCGTGTGGTGGCGAGGGCGACTCCGTGTACGGCAACGGCTTCAGCAACTTCGACCCCGGCAAAATCGGGGATGGCTTTGATGCCGAAGCATCATGGAATCAAGGTCTTGGACTCCGGCGGTTGGCTTCGATAGCAGTTCTGGCTTCTACCATGTGCATCGATCCTATGCGATCAACTGAAAAAATAAGGTTCGAGTGGATTCATTTTTTTCCTTTGGAATTCCTACAAAATCGTTGGGAAGCTACAGGAATCAGAGGGAGTCCTTCCTACGTTCCAACGGTTTGAACAGTAGCAAATCCGTAGGAATCGGTTTCCTATAAGAAATCCTAACAAACCCCGCGTCCCAAAGAGTCCCTTGTCGCATTTTCCTGATTTGCATTTCCCTTCCTCCCATCCTTTGGCGACATAAAGGTCTCTTCTTCTTTGCCCCTAAAAGTTGTTTTTTTTAGTTTTTTTACAATAACTAACTTTCAAATAAAGTATATTTTTAAGATAAAATCTAAAAGTTAATTATAGTACACACTATAATAATTTATAGGAAACATCGAGTACAAAGTGAGTTTCTCTTACTCCGTACTCTCTTGAAAAACAGCAAAAAATTATAGCCATAAAGCATAAGTCACAGTCCAAATAAACATGACAAAAAGAGTGAGAGGAGCTTGTACATTAAAGTAAATTTAGCTTCTATTAGAAGAAGCTAGAAGTTTTTATGAAAATCCGACTTTTCGAAGTTACTTTCCTACTCCTCTTTCTCTCATTTCGTTCTGGAGAAAAAACAAAGAGTTATTGATGTAGCACATATCCTACTCCTCTCATTCCCGTCTAACGCACGTTTCTTTCCCTCATTTTTTCATCACTCGTCCTCTCATTCTAAAAACCAATTCTTTTAGTTACTACTATTCAACTACAGCAAAAAATCATCAGCCGTAACCAATATGAACATGCCCTATGTTAATATGCTATTCCACGCATTGTGCTGCAACACACATGTATATCAAGGAGGCATGGCATTGCTTTTAGAGCTATGGCTATTAGAAGCGTTGTAGCTGTGGAAAGCAAACGTCGTGTTCGTTCGCCCACCAAACAACATCCCCTACCACACATGTGCATTGTTGTCTCCCCCTTCCCCAACCTCTACATTCAACTTTGGCACTGAAGCCTCATCGGTGGCCATAGTTGCATTCTAAATAAAAGCTTTCTACTCATGAAATCAAAAACTTTGAAGACAAAACTTCAAGCCTTCAGAGGATGAATTTGAAAACTTTCAAGTCAATTTCAAACTTTCAACTCAAAAGTTTGGCACTTTCAACTCTAATTCCAAAATTTGTATTCAAAATAACTGAAGGACCATATGAGAAGGTCTACAGTTTGTTTGTGCTGAACCATTGCCAAATTAGAGAAGCAGAAATTTGGGTTTTTGCAAATTTACAGTTTTTTGGACTTCTTGCAGACCCGACGGTCTAACCAGCCAGAGGCGGTAAATGATCTGGTCGACTCTAGTGGTCTGACCAACCAGGCACTATTGCTTCAGCTGAAAATTGGATTTTTAGAAAATTGAGTCGCAATATGTTTTATTTTAACCTAGATCAGTGCATACGTGTTGCAAGAAGTATGTTTTGACTCACATGAGTTAAGCTGTAAAGAACTTGTACTCAAAAATAATTTCTTAGCCTTTAAATGTGCACGGACGCTTGGAATCAACCATGATCGACGACGAGGATGGAGACTACACTCATAGAATAACTAATTTCTAGAACGATCAAGGATACCGGAGTGAGATGGCTGAACTCAATCATAGCATAAGGAATGCAGGAAATATTGAAGGGAAGTTCGAGCGACGGGTTTACAAACCCTATTAGAGGACATCCTAGGCTTAAGAGTTGTAAGGACCAAGTTTGCACGCTCTGTAGGCATGGTAAGATGTTTTCTACTTCCCATCCTTCTCTTACCTTAGTGATGACTAGTGCACCTAGGTAGCTCTTGCACTTAAAAATAGAAGGTCTTTCTAGAGTCCAGTCTATAGAAGGAAAGTGGTATGTGCTTGTCAAGATGACTTCTCTAGATATTCTTGGGTGTACTATCCTGCTTCTAAGGATGAGACCTTTGGATGCTTTAGAGAGTTCGTTGGTTAGCCCTTAGATTAGCAGTTGATTTCTTAGGAGCCTTGAGAGCCATTAGGAGTGACAATGTCACATAATTTAAGAATTCAACATTTGTCACTTTCTGCACTGCGAGAGGTTCAGAGCACTAGTTCTCATCATCTAGAGTTCTCCAGTAGAATGAAGTTATGGAGATAATTAATAAGACTCTTAGAGAGATAGCTAGGACCATGCTAGGTGAGCATATCACCCCTAGGAGGTTTTGGGCTGAGACAATTTTCACTACTTGCTATGTGTCCAATAGGTTGTTCTTAAGATCGTCTATAGGCAAGACTTCTTTTGAGTTAATATTTGGTCAGCTTTGGTGTCTAGATTTTTAGATTCTATGAGTAGGGAATTCGAGATAAGTGTTATGGGTGAACTGACTTTCTTAGTCTTCAAATCAAGTAACTGAAGGAATGGATATTCATTCATCCTAACAAGTATACAAAGGACCTTCTTTGGCGCTCGACTGGAAGAAAAAGCCAATGTTTATCGATTGCCACTTCTACCATGCTGGATTCTGATAAGGATGAAGAGTCTGTCGACTAGAAGGAGTATTGTAGCTTGATCGGCTCTGTCCTTTACCTCACGACTTCACGGTGGGGCATACAATTTGTTGTGTGCCTGCGCACTCGATTTTAGTCTTCCTCGCACTCATATCATCATGCAAAGGCGCCACATCCTTAGGTACCTTCAGAACACTCTTGACATTGGACTCTGGTATTCTTCTAATTATGCACACTCTCTCTCTTCATACTTTTTTATGC
Organism: Melocanna baccifera; assembly: GCA_036346265.1. Lineage (NCBI taxonomy): Eukaryota > Viridiplantae > Streptophyta > Magnoliopsida > Poales > Poaceae > Melocanna > Melocanna baccifera. Next base: position 183,220 of record JAYEVJ010000336.1, read on the forward strand.
TCATTTTGTGGGGTGTAGGACATATAGGAAAGTTCCTCTAGCACTTGTTATTTCCTAGACATATCTCTTATCTATTGGTTATCTAGGAAGCAGTCCTTTGTTGTACACTCCACTACCAAAGCAGAATATGTAACACTACTAGTAGTTGCTCCCGTGTTTCTGGATCTTATCTATTCTGTATGACTATTAGTTGGCCTTAGATAGTGTAGATAGTGTTCCCTCCTCTGCAACAACACTAGCACCATGAATATTGCCAAAAACCCAGTGCAATACTCTAGGACCAAGTATATTGACATTAAATATCATTTCCTCAGAGATCATGTAGAGAAGGATGATGTTGTGTTTCTCTTTGTAGATTCGGAGCACTAGGTTGCAAATATTTTTACTAAAACTCTTGATTCTTCTCATTTTGCATCTTTGCAGGGGAGTTTTTTTAATGGGAAACAGTAGAAGAGGCTCCTACTATGCTATATTAAATAAATAATAATGTACAAGAGAAGAGGGAAACAAGAGAATGGGAAGAACAGAAAGAAAACAGAAAAAAAAATCAGATGGACCAAATCCAAGAGCAGAGATGATTGAGGATATGGTGTTGCTGCTGGAAGATATACTCATTTCGAATTTTTCAAATAAGCCAAGTAGCCAAGATGAACTTCTCTGTGAAGAGCTATCCTATATAGGTTAATTTTGTGTTTAGTACTCTTGTTGGGGTGTCCAAATCCAGAGCCCAGGAATCCCAATCTCATTCCAAGATTGCAAGGAAAATGAGCACTTAAAGAAGAGATGACTATGGGTCTCTACACAGTGTGTCACATAACACACAATGTATGTTGCCATCAGTGTTGAAATTCTTTCTCCTTAGCATATCTTTAGTGTTGAACCTTTCCATCAATAGGAGCCAAGCAAAGACCTTGTGCTTCATAAAGCATCTATTCTTCCAGACAAGAGGAAAAACTAAAGAAGAGTTTAATTGTTTAAACTGGTGAGCGTACTATTTTTGTGAGGAGTACATGGAGTTTTCCCACTGGTCAGGAGTATTTTGACTAATCATGACTTCATTTGAGAAGTATAATAGCTGTAAATACTCTTAGTAGGCTTCCTCTGAAACAGGCAACTGGTAAAGACCATGAGGCTCCGTCGATTGCATGTAGTTTTTAACTGAAATATCTTGGTTGCAAGCATCTAAGTATAGTCTTGGGTATTTTATGCATAGAAGGTTACCATCCCAGCAATATTTCTAGAACAAAATGTCTTCACCATTTCCTAGCTTCCCCCATTGCAATATCACGAAACTGAGTGATACTTTTCATGGCATCTCTCCACCAAAAAGAACCACAGATAGTTGATGCATGAGGAACCATGTTTGTGTAGTTCTTGCACCAGACTAGATTGACCCATGGAGCATCACTTTTCCCGTAGAACTTATGCAGGCGTCTTAGGGGCAGACCCTCATTGAGAACTCATAGGTTGAGGACTCCAAGTCATCCTTTGTTCTTCAGCTTGCACACCTTGTCCTATGCGCGCAGGAGTTACAACGTGTTTGTAGATCTCTAGAGCCTCTCCAAAGGCAATGGTGCCACACTGTCTATATGATCTATCACCTTTTTTGGCAATCTAAGCATGTACATGTGATAAATCGGCTGTAGGGAAAGGACAATAATGACAATAGTTAACCTCCTCCATAAGACAAGAAACTCGTCATGCTAGCAAGTCGTCTTTCAACCCTGTCGATCATGGGTAAGAAATCCCTAACCTTTGGTCTTATTGTCCAAACTGGGAGGCCTAAGTAAGTAAATGGTATAGTTTCAATTTTGCATCCAAACACATCTACAAGATTGGCCACTTTGTCAAGAGGGACATTAATGGGATCATAATTTATTTATGAAGGTTCACTTTGAGACCGGTTGAGTTCTGGAAAGTCTGGAGTAGTCCTCTTAAACAAAGAAGTTGCCTAGAGCATGCTGGAGGATGATTAAAGTACATCTACATATTGCACTACCAGGAAGCCTTCATTTCCTTGGGGCAGGATCAAGTGCTTGAGAAGTTCTCTTCTAGACGCCTCATTGATTATAGACTGAAGAAGGTTGGCCCCTAGAACAAACAAGAAAGGTGAGAGTGGATCACCTTGTCTTATTCTCTTTTGCACCGAAAGGAGTTTCCAGGCAACCCATTTGTAAGTACTAAAGAATGGCCAGAGGAGAGAATACAAGCAATCCAAGAAATCCATTTGTCGAGAAAACCTTTTGACCTCATTACTGCCATGATCACTTCATGTTCTATTGTGTCAAAAGCCTTTTCAAAGTCCAATTTAAGAACTAAGATTTCCTTTTTACTCTGTTTACATTGGTAGATTTATTTGAAGGCCCAAGCAAGGTAGTCTTGTATTGTTCTTGTTTTGATGAATCTGTACTGATTTGCGTGAACAATGCTAACAATTACCTTCTGTAATCTATTTGCCAGAATCTTTGTAAGAAGCTTTAAGACTGAGTTGAGCAAAGATATAGGCATGTAGTCATTCAGGGTCTCCAGGTTCAGCTTCTTTGGGACAAGAGTAATATAAGAACATTGATGCTTTCAGTATTTACTGCCACATTGAAGAAATCCTGACACAAGAATAAGAAATCATGTCTAATTATATTCCAACACTTACGAATGAACAAGCCATTAAACCCATCTAGTCCAGGAGCTTTGTCCTGTGGAAACATATTTACCATGTTGTCTATTTCTTTTTGAGAGCAATCCACCACCAGGTCTTGAAGATGGTGAGTAAGTGGCATTAGCTCACTCAGATCAAAGTGTATTGTAGGTTGGGTAGTAGTTCCCATTCTTTGCATGAAAGATTTCCAGATGGCCACTGTCTTATCCTGATGAGAATATACTGTACTTCCATCATCTAGGGTTAAGGAACGAACCGAGTTTCTTCCATAACGCTCAGTTGTAAGCACATGTAAGTATTTAGTATTTTCATCTCCTAGTTTCGCCCAATGGGTAGTACAAGACTTCTTCCATTACATGTGTTGGTAATTCAGTAGCCTTGAGAAGTGGCTCTTAATTATGCTCAAGGCTACTGAATTATGATTTTGAAGTTCCTTTCTTCCACATATAAGCATCGCTGTTCTTCTAGGTTATCCGTGAAGAGTATTATTGTTCGATAATTCTACATGAGAATGTTAAGTTGGGAAATGAATTTGCTCCAGTTCTTGAGTGCCTTGTGGAGATTTTTGAATTTCACCATAATTCTAGAGGCACTATTTGTTTGCTGAACTGGCAGGTTCCAAAATAGAGTGACAACATCAAAGAACCCTGGGTGCTCTATCTAGAAGGATTCAAACCGAAAGAGATTTTATTTGGGTATAACCACGGAGATGTGCACTACGCAAGGAGCATGGTTAGAAGTATCTTTGGGGAGGACATGGACCTCAGAATGAGGGAATAAGGTGGTCCAATAATTTGTTGTGAAAAAATAATCTAGTTGTTCCAATAAAGGGTCCTCTTGTATGTTACTCCAGGTATAGGATCTACCCTTAAGCTGCAATTCAGTGAGACCAAGATTACTAATGATGCTATTGAAAGTCAGGATGCCATTCAAATTTCCTCGCAGTTTATTCCTGTCTTGAACATATCGAATGAAATTGAAATCTCCTATGAGAATCCGCTCATATGTAGGTATGTTTAGATGAAAAGCCAGTGAACAAATTTCTCCATTCTCTACCCTCACATGGTCCATAAATGTTGACAAGAGTCCACTTATCTGAATTTTTAATCGATGAGAATTCGACTATTTGGGCAAAATAAGTATTAGTAGTGAGGTTCCAGTGAAAACTGAGCTATTCTAGAGAACGAGCAAGCCCCTGGATGCGCCGGTTGATGGTGAGTAGGTGAATTTATCCAGGTTTTTGGGGGCAACGTTGTGTATTGAAGAGTGTTCAAAATTCTCCTTTTTTGTTTCCTGAAGATAGACAACAGAGCAAGCACTCCTTGTGATCTTATCTCTAATGGATCTCTATTTTTTCAAGGGAGTTCAAACCCCTAACATTCCAGCATAGAACCTTCCAACTTCTAAAATTTTGTGACAAGTTCATTGATAACTAATGATAGAAGTATATTCAATAGAATGTAGAGCATTGTTGTCTGGACTGTTGTGTCCGAAGATCCAAAAGTGCACTGTGGCAAGTTCAACAATACATGAATTGAGCAATGGGGCAGTAGTAGAACAAAAGAATGACCAGCCTAAACAAAACACCTAGCACTCGACGCTTCAACCCTTCAATCTTCAACTTCATTTCCATGCGCTACTATGAAGTTTTCATTTGCTAGCTCCCCAGAGGGGACTCGGCAATGACGGTGACCCCAATCCCGCATGAGAGGCACTGGAATTCTGGGCAACACTAAGGGGGCCTCCTCTTATGCAGGGAGAGATGAGCAAGCCTACTTATGAAGTTGGTCTAGGGTAATTGCCTCCACACTAGTAGCTACTAGTGATGAAGACTGTGCGTGGACTTGAACCTACAATGAGCTTGGGGATACATTGGACTTGCGCCTCTTGTTGCATGAGAGCTTCAGGTGTTGGAAGCTAGTAGTTGCTTATTCAAATGTGGACTCCTATGCAGGTTCTGTACCGAGAGGGGGTCAATGCTTACACCCTGATCTAAGTTGAGCAATAGGGGTGTTCGATCGAGCTATGACATCGTTAGGTTGCTTAGTGATTTCCTCAATGCAGATTGAGGAAGAGCCTTGACGACTAGACCCAATTGAAATGGAGGTAGAGAGCAGAATGTACTTCGCAGATTTCCTTGCAGGCAACTGAACTAATGAACGGTCAGAGGATAGTTCCTTGGAGGGCCCCCAAGGAATCTAACCCTCCAGATTGAAAGCAAGGAACCAAGATCTTTTCAGTCTAAGCTCGAGAAATGCCATGATGAACCGATGAGAAAATAATGGCCAACCCCAGGAAGTAGGAGGTAGTCTAAAGAACAGCGGATCAAAGCAAGTCCAAAAACTAGCAATAGCCTGACCAATAAATTGTAGAAAAGTAGGCTCAGGGACCTGAGAGTCCAAGATCATCTTGGTGTATGAAATAGCTGAAAAGAGCTGATGACCAACAAGAATTATTTCCATATGGGTATTAGCATTGTGAGCTTGTGAAGAGTCCTCTTATGCTTATTGAGAACTTGAATCCGACAACTCCGCATTGAGAATAGGATTCGAAGAGATAGAGGTAGACTCCTGAGGTCACATTCCTTGATCAATAGGCAGGTGGTCCCTGATGTGACCATACCACAAACGCATACGACCATAGCACCCAATATCAAGATTGAACAAAAGGTGAATTCGTTCCTTCAGCTTCAACATATTTTAAATGACAATATGATGCTACTTAATGATGAAAATATATATTTACGCAGCTATATAAGGAGGATTGCATCAACACTACGAGCTCATGGTTGGGGTCCATCTAAAGGGAAGCCAACCATCATATCAAGATCAAGTTGATATTTTCTCCAACTCTTCCTCAATATTACCACGTCACTTTTGGACCAATTCAAGTAAGAATTTAAATGGGACACATTTTTGAATCCAATTCTTCCTCCAAATCAATTCAGATTTAGCATGACAGGTCTAACTTCAAACGTGCATAACTCTCACATACAGAGTCCGTTTGAGGTGTATGAGTACAGCATGGAAAACCTATCTCGTCCTCTTTCATTCTAAGCGCACCATAATCACCAAAATAAATCAGGACTGATTCTAAATCTAAGTCAAAAAGTGCTGCACCACCTACACTTGGGCCCATGGGCCTTGTACCACCTAGGGTTGTGTGCCCACCCATGGCCGCCACCCCTTGCCCTCTCTCTCTCTTAAATAGCCCCTAGGGGCATCTCTCTTCCTCAGGTTTTGTTTAGATTAGTTTAGCCTATATGCAAACTTCATGTTGTCTCTTGTATCGATTAGACCTATAGATTCGTGTTATAGAACCTCAACTCTCATTATGCAACTTTTATATCTAGCAATGTTTTAGATTGCTCTTTTATCCTTGTTCTTGCTTGTTCTCGATTGCTTACAGAAATTGATCTTCATGATTAGGTCAATCATATTCTTCGTACGGTTGATAACGACTATGAGCGTAGTGTAGCGATTATTGACGGCTTGATCGTATCTGGTCAAATAGCCTCATCACAATGTCATTCTATACCAATCGACGATCATCCTACCGGAAGATCGACCTACCTCGCATCAAGTAGTATTAGAGCTTCAGTTGACCGGTAGACATTTTTTGTATCCCTAGTTAGTAGATTGATTTTATTTCCTATAGTCTGCAAAAATTTACCCTACAAAAAGAGATAATTTCTACTGTTCAAACCCCGTTTATGCCCTTCAATCTGTTAGTTTTGGTTTGCTAAATTGAATTTATGTCCATCTTAGCATTGTCTAGTTGCCGGTCATATCATTGTTCCTATAAAAATCCAAACAAAAAAAATCCCCATGTCAAAATCCATCATGAACACCCCACACCATAATTTCCAATTTCGGCGAGGCTACTGGCTTTTCTGTCACCTCTACGAAAAACACCATAACTTTCATATTTGATATTCTTTTAAAATAAAACCGCTGCCATTAGATCCATAAATTCATTATCTAACTGCCCCTAAAGTTTTGCTTCATTCCAATAAGTCAGTTAAAAGATATCTACAGTGAAATTTCACCTAAATTTCTAAATTGAATCTGCAATAGTCAGCAGCTTATGATTTTTGTATGAATTTTTTGGTAGGTTTTTAGAACTTGGCTCCAAAACAAAAGTTGTAGAAAAAGCCATCAAAAAACAGCAAAAGAAGAATTATTGAAAAAAGGCAACTGACAAGAAGTTAAGGCCAAAATACTGTCATACTGTCCAGAGGATAGAAATATTTAGTTTTCATATTTGGGTTAATCCATGTGTCTTCCAATTCTAGATTGCATTCTTTTGAATTATCTTTTGTCAATCACTCCTATACATTGTTATACATTTGATTTAGCCTTTGTCTATCCTTGTTTGATTAGCAACATAGGCTAAGTGCTAGATACAAACTATAATTTAATTATATATAATTTCTGAAATTAACTAATTGTTGTCTATTGCTACAAATACATAGCCTATACAAGCTCTATTTTTCTACTAACCGAACAGGTCTCGTTGTACTGACAATTGCTATACTTATCACTCAACTCAGGTTTATCACAAACCAGCCACTGGTTACATCACCTGTTTACTTTGGTAAGAATTTGGTAAGAGCTTGAGAGATTTGTGACTTGGCAATCTCCACCTCCTAGTAGTTGATAGGGATTTATATAATTCTTGTATATCATCTTTTTTCTACTAACCATGGTAGGTTCAAGATCACATAGAAGGAAGATTCATAAGATCGACAACACTAGTGACTCATCTCCTGTGCCTGAACGAGGTACATTTAAGTATGTATTTCCATCTTTTACAGATAAATTTGATTCTTATGACTATATTGATTGGGAGATAGCATTAGACAAAATTTGAATATTATAATTGGTCTGATAGGCAAAATATTAGAGCTGCCACTAGTGTTTTTATTGATGATGCAATACTTTGGTGGAAGTATTTTAGTAGACATGGGAAAGTAACTCAAACTTGGAATGCATTAAAAAACTTTTAAGAGTTGATTTTGTTCCTAAATATCATGCTGATTGTTTGCTAACTAGATTACAACATTTAAAACAACGAAGTAGAACTGTAAGGGAATACTATTATGAATTAAAAACTCGTTTGTTGCATTGTGGTCTAAAGAAACATGCTAAAGCTATAGAGAATAGATTCTTAAGTGGACTTAATAAAGAAATTCAAGACCTTCTTATTCACAAAGAATATAATTCTCTCCCTCATTTGTTATACTTGCTTGTAAAATTAAAAGTTAGATTGAGAAAAAAAAATTTGAGAATGCTTTATGATAATAAACACGAAAACAAACCTGTCTTTGTGCCTTTTTCTATGCTAACAACTTGCAAAAAGTTAAGAACCACGCTGAAGTGAAGATTGAGCTGATTGAGCCACCGACTCCACTGTTTGAAGAGGAAGATGAGGAGATGGATGCATCGACATCATTTGAGGATAGCCTAAAAGGTAAAGAGAATGGTGCTATCATCACTAAAGGTGGGTATGTTTATGAAGAACTACAATTGTCCACTGTTCGTGCTACTTTAGAGCAAACATTAGTGAAAAGCAATTCTGATATTCATATGATTCAAGTAGAGAATTTAGACTGCATTGATTTGAGTGCTAAGAATGAGTTGTGTGCTAATTTCTTTCATAAATCTTTGACACAACCAGAAATTAAACCTCATTCTCCTATTTTAATTCCAAATACATGTACTGAAATAAATACTTTTGATTCTATCAATGTGCAATTGATCCGCGATAGAGATGAGATGAATGAGATTTCTTCTTCAAACACTTTAGATTATATTGAAATTGATCATCCTTTTAAACTGAGTTGTTTAGAGAAGATGTTATTTTGGATTTTCAATTTGCTTTCATTGTTTCATGATAAATTTCACCTAAAAGGCGAGTATAATGAGAAGAAAATTTACATGGTTCATAGAATTTGCATAACTTCAGAACTGAAAGGTTCAACTTTTGAGAGGGGATACTGTCATGTAGAGGAAACAACTAGTGGCACTAACATTAATATTTTGAGTTTATCTAGTTTGGTTCATGAGTTACCGAAAACCTTTCAAGAAGGGGAGCATTGTGGGCTGCTTCCATACACCACAACCATTTTTCATTTGCGGCGGAAAAGAATTTGCCTCTCATTGAGATCATCAATATTAGGTCACAATTCAATACCCCCTTTTCTAAAGGATGCGAGCCAGATTAGACACATGCATACATAGTTTCAACACCATCTTGTGATAATACTACTAATCAGATACAATCGTTTCCAAGAGGTTTTACTTTATTTGATAAAGAACTTATGATATTACATAATAAGAGTTCGTTGCATCTTTTGTTATGTATCAAGATTTAGGCTACACATCTGTTAAAACCAAGGATGGTTTTTTTTATCAAGAATGGGAGAATGATGTGACTGTGGCACAAACGCATATGACCATAGCACCCAATATCAAGATTGCACAAAATTCATTTCTTTACCTTCAATATATTTTAAATGAGAATATGATGCTACCTAATGGTGAAAATGTATATTTGCATAGCTATACAAGAATAAGTGCATCAACACTACGAGTTCGTAGTTGGGGTCTATCTAAAGAAAAGACAACCAGCATATTAAGACCAAGTTGATGTCTTCCCCAACTCATCCTCAAAGTTACTACCTCACTTTTGGACCAATTCAAGTAAGAGTTCATGTGGGACACGTTTTAGAATCCAATTCGGCCTACAGATCAATTCGGATTCAGCCTGACAGATCTAACTTCAAACAGACATATCTCTTATATATGGAGTCCGTTTGAGGTGTATGAGTACAGCTTGGAAGGCTTATCTCGTCATCTTTCCAATGAATCTAGCCTCACCTCCAAATTCCTTCTGAGCATGCTATAATTACCAAAACAAGTTAGGGATAATTCAAAATTCGTGTCAAATGGTGTTGCACCACTTCCACTTGGGCCCATAGGCTTTGTACCACCTAGGGTTGCGTGCCCATCCCCCTGGCCGCCACCCCTTGTCCTCTCTCTCTTAAATAGCCCCCTAGGGGCCTCCATCTTCCTCAGGTTTTGTTTAGATTAGTTTAGTCCATGTGCAAACTTTCACGTTGTCTCTTGTGTCGATTAAACCAACAGATTTATGTTACAGAACCTCAACTCTCATTATGTGACTTTTATATCTAGCAATTTTAAGATTGCTCTTTTATCCTTGTTCTTGATTGCATACAGTATGGATGCCGATCACCGCCACCCGTCGCCAATCCAAATTGCCGCCTCACACCTTCCGCTTTCTTTCTCTCACGACCGCGAGCCCACTCGTCAGACCGCTGCCCCGCCACCTTCCATCTTCCTCGCGCCATCCCCGTGAGCTATTAACGCCAAACAAGCTTTGAAAGCTTCGTTTCCATCAATCACTCCCGCCGTGCCGGTACCCAATTACTCCCGCCGTGCACCGCTTCCCCGCTCGCTTCGCATAATTTCCCACTTTACGCTTCTCGCCGTCGCATTCAAATTAGCCGCCGGAGTGATTTCGGCGCTCACACTTCCATCCCGGCCTATAAAACCCACACCCCGAGGACCTCTACCCACACCGCTCTCCTCGCTCTCAATTCAAGCTCCGAGCTCGCAGCGCCTCTCGTGCTCGCTTTCTCCGTGGCTGCAGCGACTCCGGCAAGCAATTGCCACTGCCCCAGGCCTCCCCGCTCCACGCTGACGACGCCGACACGTTGCTCGTGCCCCGGCGACTAGAAGCCCTCTCGCTCGGCATTCGCGCCACCGAGCCCTCCGCGCCGTGAACCCTTCTCCGACCGCCGCCTCCGCAGCTTCATCTCGCTCCGCCACCTCGAGCCGAGGAAGGTACCCGAGCACTCCTCACTTGTCATTTTTCCGCACCTCGGCCGGCGCCACCGCCCCCTGGTTCGCCGGCGACCATGGGGTCCTGTGCGCCACCCTCCGGCGGCCGTGCCACGTGGGCGGCCATGCACATGTGGCGGTGTGTGGCAACCGACGTGGCCGCCACTCGGAAGCCACATCGGCCTCGGGCAGCCACACCAGCACCACCTTCCCTCCCCGTCACCTGCCTGCCACCTCACCCTTCTCTCGGGTCCATGGACTCAGTCCACTAAACCCGAGCCCCACCGTCAATCTCTCTTTAATTCTGTATCGACATCATGTTGGTGCAATAAATCCGATTTTTCAGTATAAAAATAAATCAACCGAAATTAAATTCTTGTGCCGACGTCATAATCTTTAATTTCCTTTACAAAAATAATTCAGGCTGACGTCATAAATGTTTTTCGGTTTAAAATTAATTCCAGAAATTGGGTATTTTCTTTTTAATTGTATTCAAACTTTGGAAGGCTATAACTTCTTCATTTTAACTCCAAATTGACCCGTTCAAATTTGTAAATTTTTCTAAAATCTTGATCTATCCATTTCTGGCATCCTTTTGAAATTTTCTTTTGAATTGGCTCTTTACATTAGATTTTGACGATTCCGGAGAGTTTGACTTCGAAGATTCTCAACAGGACTTCGAGCAAGGCAAGTTACACATTTGACCATGTTGACCCTATTATTTTAAATTTATTTATATTGTTTTACTGTATATGCATGCGTACTTTATTCAAACATAATTCAAATTTGATTTAAACTTGGTTACACCCATGATCCTTGATTACAGCCCAATTTGAATCTCGAACTCATACACCTTGTTACCCTAGCTGAAAACTAGTTAGTACTATAGTATTGACTAGAAATTTTAGAGAAATGCTTAGCCTGGCTTAGTATAATTTAGGTGGGATCAATCTTTCACATGAAATGACAAACTTGAAAATGGATGTCTTGACTTCGGTGAGTCAAGGATGGTTTACAAAAATTATTTAAAAATAAAAATAGAAACTTATGATTTGGACTTAGGCAAATGGTTAGGAGGTGGGTGCCGGTATGCCTCGTGTTTGGTGACACCTGGTTGATTGTAGTGCATGTGGATATGTGGTTGAGCTTAAATTAACTTAAGGACCGTCTCTGTGAATCATTTTACGAAGTCACTTCGTACTACCACAAGTCCGGTATGGGACGGACCTGGCTAAGTAATTTGTGAAGTTCCAAATATAGTTTCGCTATAGGCTGAATGTGAGGGTAGTGTAGGCCGCGAGAAGTCTCATATGGCACCAGAGGGAGCTCCAACTCGTGGATTCGAGTTGTGGTGAAACCTTAGTGGCGGCGTGATTATTTTGGCTATGGATCATCGGAACAGCCTTGTCATGAACTCTCCGCCGCACACCTAAGGCAGTGTGTTTATCGCGTAGCTCAAGTGAGAGGAAATGCCTTGTGGGTATAGTTGTACACCTCTGCAGAGTAAAAACCTATCCTGGATAGCCGTGTACACGGTCATGAACATGCTGAGTAGAGTCTTCACATATTAGACTTGGTTTTTATAAAACTTGGTTTTCATACAAATGATAGTGGTTTTGGTAATGGTCCGGGTGGATTCCCATGGTTAGGTTAGTGTAGGTCGGAGCCTACACTAACAGAATTACTTGTTTCAAATATTGTTTCATATATTGTATTAAAATTCAGCTTTTATACTTACATGGTTATATTTAAAATTCAAGTATTTCTTTTCGTACAAATGACTTGTTAAGCCTTCCTTTGTCAAATCTTATGCATGCATGAACTCTGTTAAATTTCTGGTGTAACTTGCGTAAGCACTTAATGTGCTTACCTTGAGAGTACTTTATGTGCTCACCTTGCTAAAATCTGTTGCCAGACTTCGACGACGTCACGACGGTGAGGACTGGATGGGCTTATAGTCATTCACCTGTGGGAGGCTGGATGGGCTGATCTGCTACCTGTATTGTTTTCCGCTGCTTTTATTTTCAGTTGGCCATGTGCTATTTTATTGTAAGACTTGGCCATAAGGTCGTACCTTCAATTAATAATATTCGGTGGTGATTTTTGCATGATATACATTACTATTGACCCTGTGTGCACTAGCTTTTCCTGGGATAGTGCGATTTACACAGAGGGACTTGGAATTGTTATTCCGGGTCCCGACAGAAATGGTATCAGAGCCATAATGACCCTAAGACGTGACCTTAGCTAGAGACCAACCTTAAGGATATATCTTGATAAGAAATACCTCTTTTAAAAATCATTTCTTCCTTTGCTCACGCTCTTACCAAAATTGTTTACTAACTCCCTCTCCTCTTCAAAATTTTAGATGGAGCAACCTACCCGCGTCTTCCATGGAACCCTTGTCTGACTCTTTGCTGACGACATTTACAACCTCATGCGGGAGCTGAAATTCCGTCCCTATCCTCTCTACCAAGGGTACTTAGGCCTGTACGGAGACGAGGAGCGCTGGAGGGTGGAAGTAAAGATCTTCAATGATTTTGCAGCCAACGCGGCCATTCACATCTTCGACGCCCCCTACCTCGAGCTACTTTCTTCGACGGTGTACAAGATGCAGCCCGGGAGGTCATTCGCCAATTAAGGAACATCTACGCCCGGGACTTGCAGCGCACAGACTTCCGCTACTTCCCCATGAAGACTCCTCTTGGTGCTGCCAGCGACTTCTCATCCACGGAATATGAGAGCAACCCTCGTCTCATACGACAGGTGGAATTCACTAAGTCTATGGATCACATGTACCAGACCACTTTAGACGAGCTGCACACCGCGACTCAGAAGCTCCGTGCAGTAGAAGAAGAACTGGCCGACTTTCGCGTCGAGGACGAAGACTCTAGCACCTCCAGGCCACCCCCGAAGAAGTTCAAGCGTAGCGCCAGTGTGTCCAAGCAATATAGTCTGCATATATTTACCCCTCAGTCGCTTGCCTGTGGCAATTGGTCCCGCTGATGTTCTCGTTTTCTACTCCTATACTTTTGAACTATCAGTATTTGGCCTTGGTGGCCCGATATGTAAAACTATCGCCCAACGTGGCGTATTTTAAACTCTAATGTATATATTGTGGCTTTATGAATGTTCACGATGTATGAGTTGATACAACAAGATACTATGAGAACTATCTAGTGATCCAAGGAATAGTGTGGTAGAATCACAGAGGATTCTGAATTTCAAATCCAGGTCCAACACGTGGTGGTTGAGAAGATCTAGCGGGAAACCTAGGAACATGATCTAGCCCAATCATGCAAAATTAGCCCCTCTCAAGTTATTGGCCTCATTGTGCCTATAGAATCTAATCTCATGATGATCATCCAGGTGGGGGGTTCCCAAAGATCAACATATCTCACTGAATAGCTAAGCTAAGTTGGAAGATTCTGACTCCCAGCGGGTGGAGAGAACACCTTACCACATGGATTTCAAGAGCACCCTGGATGAAGTCTCCTATGTCCATCACCACTTGTGCTATCTCTTCTTCCTGGGGTGCGGGAGCATGGTCACAATGTCGTAGTCATCGTGTTGGGGTTGTGGTGACTCTTGGAGAACCAAGTCCACCCACGGCAGATGAAATTGGCCTCCATCTTCAATGAAAAGTCCTATTGGGAGAAAGCGGATTGAATTCAGCACCTGGAAGTTGGCCATTGGAGAGGAAGGAGGATGACGAAGAGTGTTCTGGCAAAGGAGTTGCGCTGTGAGTGGGGAGTTGGGACAATTTGGAGCAAGGGGAGACGAATCATCGGTTGTGTGGGAAGAAGTGCACGTTGCCCAAGCCAAGTTGAGAGATTTCCAGCCTCTCCCTTGGGCCAACGTAGCACTGCTGGAGTGAAGAGCGGGAACCCACATCTTGTTAGCGAGAGAACAAGAAGATAGGCAAACTAAGGCTATGTGGCTATAATTGTAGCAAGCCCAACAACGAACTTGATTAAGGCAAGAGTAAGCAGAGTCACCCAATCACAAGCATCGAGAACAGGTGGTTGCCTTGTAATCGTCATTCCCCAAAGCAAGCACAGACTGCAAGGGTAAGGTCTACTTGAAATACAAATCCTCCAACTCGGGTAGGCGAGGATGTCTAGACCAGAACCGATGGGCATCACAAAAATAGTTTGAAGGCAGAGGAAGAAACAATTTGCACCAGAATGGTTCCAATGTTGATGAAGAGATGATCATCCAAGAACTTGACCATCGGCTACTCAGAAAAGAGACTCTCTTTGAACTTTGGGAAAGCCTTCAGATCGATTCTTCTTGTAAGAAGACACAACCGCCCATTCATTCCAATGTTTGGCAAGCCATAGATGATATTCCTAATGGAAATCTGCACCTCCATCCTCCAAAGATGAAAATAAACTATGAAGTGCTTGGTAGAATAGCTCATAAGGTCACGGACTAGCGCACTCCACTTGCTTGGAAACCATAGAAAACCAAAAACCAAAATCATAAGCCCTTTTGACCTAAAAACCATAGGGCTCACCCCCTAGACAACACTGAAGTACCTTTCCAACTAAAACCTCAGATAAACAGAAGATAAAGTGAGCAAAAGTGGCTAGCAGTAGAAATTCAGAAGTTGCTAACGAAGGTGGATGAACTACCGAACCAAACCTCAAATTGATGATGCCTTCGAAATGCTGGCCAAAGGAGATGTCCCAGTCTGAGAAGGGGGCCTCGTTAGACATGATTCGACGCCCCAAAGAAGGGAGGAAGCACTAGGAAGGAGGAGAGCTGGAAGTCTAGCGAGAAAGAGGCGAGGAGGATTAGGGGCCATAGGGATCGCTAGAGCTAACTCAGAGGGGGCGACTTATTTGATTCATATGTTAATTTCTTTTTAGAATAGTTGAGAGTTATTAGTCCTTTTGGCCTTTTTGTTGCAAATATTTTCACTAAGGCTATTGATTTTTGTTGTTTTGCTTCTTTGCGTGCAGGGGGATTTTGACTTCTTTTGCATCCATTGTAACATAATGCATATTTAACTTCAGCAACTTGCATGGCATAATATTACATGGAGTTTTGACTATTATCTTTGTGTAACATGATATCTTGCTATATAACTTGTCATGTGTTGTACTAGTTTGCTAGATTAATCATGTCTTTTCATGTCAGCTTAGCTTTTTATATGCTAGCTTTCTTAAGTATGAAAAGCTTGAACTAAACATATCTTGTAGTTTATGTCATGCCAAATAAGCTAAGTTGAGTCTATAATCTAAATTAAGCTGTACATCTGTAACATCCAATTTTTAGGGCATGTTACTCTTGCATATATTTGATTTTAATTCACTGATTATGGGAGTATGAAGTCTCAAAAGTTGGTATTTGAATTTCAATTCCTAAGCCTTGTAAATTGTTGAAATTTCTTTTCTCCTGCCAAAATTCAAATTTTCTTCTCCTAGACCTGGCCTTTTTCTTTTCTCTCCCTAGCCCTTTGGCCTTCTGGCCCAGCCCCTCCCTTCTCTTCCCTCCTCTCCCCTTTTTTCTCCCATCCGAGAGCGCTATGATGGCACCACCGTGCGTCACCACCTCGGATCCTCCCCTACACGGCGCTAGCTCTCCCATGGTGGCCCCACTATCGCCCGCACTCTTCATGCCGTGCCTAGAACCTCGCCTCGCCGCTAGCTCCATCGCGCACGCCTCCTCTACTACTCACCGTGCCACCATCGAAATCGCCCTTGGTTTTTTGCCACGCTCGAGGTAGCTCAAGACGGCAGCGGGCATTAATGTCTCACCGCCTTAACGCCACCGCGCAGGCCAGTTTGCACCTCCTCCTGCCTAGCCCTGCCACCCCTTTACTCGCTCCGACCCATGGCCTCACCGTCACCCGCCATATGCGAGCAGCAAATGCCCGCGACGTCACCTTTTCCCCACGTGCATAGACACCTTAAAGCGATCACGTGCTCCAGCGCCTCCCCTCTACCCTAGCTTGGCGCTAGCCTACGCCGGCCTCGCCCCTCTCCATCGAGGCACAACAATGCTGGAGCCACTACCGCCACCTTAACTCCTAGCCAATGCTCCCACTCCATCTCCACTCCTATAAAATCCTTGGCCAATAGCCAAATACACCTCACCCATCTTCCACTCCAACTTCCACACTTAAATTCAACGCTACTAAGAGCTCCTTCGGCCGCCATTGCTAGCCCTCTTTGATGTATCACAAGTGGCATTGACCCTTCCTCTAAGCTTCTCTTACTCCCTAATACTTACATGAGGCCTAATTGAACTCCTTTCCTCCGCAGCTCGTCTGAGTCTATTCTTTCCCCAACTCTGGCCGCCTCCCCTCGTCGGTGACTCCGACCACCATCAACCAATTCCATTCGCCTAAAGCACCCTCGCCGCATAGTGAAGACAACCCTAGTGCCAGTTTGAAGTTCTGTCAATCCATTTTCTCCAGTGACGACTGCCCACCTCCGTCGTTCGAGCTCTCCATCGCCAGCCCACCTCAGGCCTCCTCGAGCCCTGTTTCCACCTTCGGTGAGCTCCTATCATCCCTCAGTAGCTTCCCCTCGCTCGATTGTGTTCTGATCATCGGCACCTCCGCGAAGCCCCTTGCTTGTTTCCGCCACTGCTTAGCTCATTGCTGGTGGTCGCCTTGGCCAAATATGGCCGCACTACCTCACCCCAAGGTGCGCGCGAGCCCCGTAGACCCGTTTTAGTAATGCTCCAACGTCGTCGAGCCTTTCCTCGCCATTGCTCGGCCAAGGAAGAATACTATTCTTGCGTCATTAGCCTTAATCCTTCAATTAGTACCAAATGATTGTAATTAGCATTTTAGCTAATGATTCACTGGTCAGTGGCCCCGTACCAGTTTAAACTTGATGTTAGGCCGACATGCGGACCCCAACTCAGTTTAAAATCTTTTAAAACTCGAGTTAATGACCTGGGCCACTAACATGTGGGCCTAGAACACTATTTGCACAGTGCTAAGGCCCCACATGTCAGTCTCTGGCCATTATCTGAAAAATAAAAATGATTAAATACCATGGGTCCCACATGTCATACATTGAACATTTAGAAATTAAAAATATTTGAAAATTTAAATTGAAATGGGGGACCCACATGTCAAGGAGAGAACTCTCTCCTCTCTTTATTTTGAGATTTTTTTTATGAAAATAAACTTTGGAGAGCTTATTCTCCCTCGTCGTAACCTAGAATTTGGTGAAATGTGTTTTGAAAAATTTTCTAAATTGTAGCTCTTTCTGATAGTGGTGGTTTTATTCAATTTTGAGTTCATTTGAATTTTATTTAGGTATTTATTTGTTCTCTTATGTGTCGGTTATATTTTGGCGTCTTCCTCCGCGTAGAGTTCGAGGACGCCTCTGAATCATAAGTCGACGCTTCGCAAGACCAACAGGACCTCTTGACCTGAGACCCAGGTGAGTCAGCATTTTGATCCTATATTTCATGCAAATTATATTCATGTAAAATTATTCAAAATGCATGTGTTATTTCATGTACAAATATATATCGCTTGTAGGTTAGCTATTACCCAAATTGTTAATGTAGCAATACATAGTAACACCCTCCTTGATAACTTGACAAATCCATAATCCTTATCGCTATAGGTTATATATCTAGCAAAAATAGCTATATGTCCTAACTAAAAGCCGTACTAATCGAGTCAAGGCCAGGGCATTTATTTGCCTTGATCACCATTCTTTAAACAATCTTGTTTTGGGGACAGTTATGGGATATAAACGACTCATACTTTGATATAACTTATCTTATGCTTCTAAAAATCCTACAAATTTGCTATACTTGTCTAGGCGGATGGTAAGATTAGTTGGTGTGGATGTAATATGAGAATCTGTGGGTTGATGTCGCTTGGACAAATTAAGGACTTAATCTTGTGATGACCTTCTCATATAAAACAGTACAACCACAAGCTGACAAACTACATGCATGGCTAACTAATTTGTATCGCTAGTAGGGAAAAGCACCATTGGAATGATCCATGAGTCATGGTGTTGGATTTAAGCCATCGTGGACACGGGTTGTGCTGCTGATTTAAGTCGCCATGTGGCGTAAGAGGGGGTTTGGGTAGGGCAAATATAGCTTCCCCCAGATGAAATCTTAGCGGGTGCAATCCTTCACTAAATGCATTGTAAAGGTCATGTGGTAATCCTCTTGATCTATATGTCAAAGGAAACATGTGGAATATAGCAATTGAGTTATCTCTTGTGGGTAAAGATATACAATCTCTACAAGGTATAAATTATGTGAACAGCTGTGCCCACAGTTAAGGGTGGACATAGGAACCTCCTCGAGTTAGTTCTATTTATAAACCTTTGCGGGAGGGAGAAAACAAATTGAAGAGATGTACTTCAATTTGAGTTTTTCTTGGAGGGATGTACTCCAGCGATGTTAAGTATGGTGGATGTAACCTAATAATTAAAATTTAGCATTGGTAGATGGAATCATGTAACTGGTAGATAGAACCTACACTACTATAATTATTGCACAAGTTCAATCAAAAAGCATGATTTGTTAAAATGCTAGGTCATAGAAATTTTTACTAATAGTATTTACAAATGTTGCTTTCTACAAAAAAAAAGAAACCGAGCCTTCATTGATTAAGCCTTACATCTTATCTAAATGCATCTTGTATGTTGGCTCACGGAACACGGTTGTGTGTGCTCACCCTCGCTCTCAACTCCCCAGAATTTGAGAACCAAGATTAGTGCATGTTCTACGAGGATCAGGGCCACAACAGAGGTGAAGATGCTGGTAACTATGCATAGGACTTAGTAGTCTAGTCTCTCCTCACAGTCTAACCGACCACGATAACTTTTAAGTGGGCCCAATATTGGCTAGAGCCTAACCAATATCGGTTCCACTTGGGTTATCCCAGTCGCTGCCTATGGAGAGATGTGCTTTTCCATTTCTATTTCCGTTGTCTTTTGATAAACAATTGGCCTAACGACCCATATGTAAAACAAATCCCGACGTGGATTAATTACACTCTGGTATATAATATTATTATAGTCTATATCGTGTATGAATCAGTCATGAATCTGTGAGCACTATCTACTGATCCAGAGAATAGTGCAAAATATTCACAGAGGAGTCAGATTTGCTAAATCCGAGTCCAACCACAGTGAACTATGCCAGTTTTTTTATTGAAATATGAGTTTACCTCTCCTAGGTTTTTATTCTTGAAATAAATAAAGAAAATAAAAAATGATATCTTTTGGTGCAAAAAACTAATCCCACCAATTATTTCTCATGAGACGATTTGCCATTACACTACACATGAACTCAGGTGTAGTTTTGGATGACTCAGAGCACTATATTAAGCTTCTTGCTTAGGACAGCCATAGTGAGACTTAAGATATAGCACATGGCTAAGAAAATAAAAATATAAAAAAGGTTGAAGTTTAGGAGGCAGTTGTGGATGGCGCTTAGTTCAGAACATGCTTTACAATGATAAAATAAAACATGAATTCCAGCAGGTACTAAATGTGCTAGTTGTGCTCAATTCTAAGTAATTGAACATAATGATTCAATTTTTAACTTATAGCACTCTAAATTGACATAATTATAGTTTCTTAGTTCCATTTAGTTTATTGATATGATTGGGCTTATTTTTGGATACCTTTAGCTAAACTATTACCTTAAACAACTTGACGTGCTAAAAATCTATTTAATTTTATATGCTTGCTTAATTGGTCTAGCTTTGCTATATATAGTTTTCCATAATCTAGAAAAGCTACTTCACATAATATGGTTTGGTGTAATACTTGTACAGTCATACCTCCTTAAGCTAAAAATGAATAAAATGCTACCACTTTATTTCATTCATGCTCTATATTCTTTCGTGCATCTTAATAATTCCATCATCTAAGGGGTAGAAAGATTGGTAAAAATACATATCTAAAGCATGATTTGAAGTTTTTGTGTGAATACTTGCTAAGTTGAAGCATATCTAATACTTATCACCATGATCAAGGTCAAATAAAATAATTTTTCTTTAATTATTCTTTCATATGGATCTAAAGTGATATTTCCCAAATTATTTAGTGCATTTGAAGTTTTTTGTGAAAAACTTGTCATCTTTAGTAGTTTCACTTCATTTCTGATTCATATGGTCATTTTTAGTCTTTGCAATTCTTATTTGACTATTTTGAGCTTTTATTTGCATAATCCTTGTTCTATGTCTAAAATCAATTCCTATTGCATTTTTTAGAAATTGACAATGTGTTCATCAAGGAGGAGATTGAAGGACCATGTGAGAATGTCCACGGTTTATTGTGATGAACCATTGCCAAATTAGAGGAGCTAAATTTTGGGTTTTGCAAATTTACAATTTTTCTGGACTTCTTGCAGACCTAGTGGTTTTGATTGGTCGACCAGCCAGCTCGAGTGGCCTAACTGGCCTCTACCAGCAGTTAGACTGACTAGAAGTAGAAGTCTAATAGGCCAGGCACTGTTGCTTTGACTGAAAATTTGGATTTTTGGGAAATTGAGTTGTGGTGTGTTTTGGTTTGACTTAGGTCAGTGTATATGTATTTCATGAAGTATGTTTTATCTACTGTGGGTTATGTTATGAAGAACTTATGCTTGAAAATGATTTCTTGATCTTTTGTACGTGTAGGGACACTTAAGGTTAACCATGGTCAATGGCGAGGATTGAAGCTACGCTCGTGGAGGAGTTGAGGGCTAGAATGATCAAGGATATCGAGTGAGATGACTGAGCTCAAGTTGGCACAAGGAAGGTGAGAAATATTAAAAGAAAGTTCAAACGATGGGCTACACCATGTGACTTGGTCGGTCCAAATGAAAAGGTCCGGTGGAACCATAATGAGAGAGACTTGTCAACACATACTAAGCTAGTGGTGCATATACTCGTGATAAGCATGGAGATTGCTTATAAGAGAAGATGAAGACCGGGTTAACAAAGTGTATTTTGGTAAGTTGACCAAAATACCGAAAACTATCTTGGATCAAAACCATGGCACTTGAGCAGTGTTTCGGAAAGCGGGTTTAGGTTAAGGAGCTAAGATGATTAAGTTGGACCAAAGGCTAAGGACTTAGCAGATTCTAGCTCATGTTCTTTGAAAAATGTGTATGAGTGTAGTGTATGAGTAAAACCTATGTTGAGTGGAGTTAATAGGTTTTCCCTATATGTGCTTTTGGAATGTATCTATTAGGGTTAGATATGGGTAGGTTGCCTCATCTATTTAATGGGTTAGGATGAAGACTTGCTAGTTAACAATCAAACCTCTCTTCATCCTAGCCAAGAGTTTTAGGGTTAGGGTTTGAGAAGTGTGAGTACTATGGTATGCTATATTGTCCTCTAGATAGAGTTGCTATAAAACTTCATCCTGAAGTAGCAATATATCAACTTTATTTATCTCTCATGGATCTCTCTTATTTTTATTGATTTGCACATAATCTTGTTGGTTTTGATCTCTTTTCTCTACTTTTTGATCTTATTTTGTGCCAAAGATGTGTAAGTGATAGAGATGACTAATGGAGATCAATCCCTATCCATCTAGGTATATGGTTTTGTAAGTTCTTGAAGTTGCTCGATTTTGCTTGGATTTGACCTTCTTGGGATATTTCTTGATCAAGGTATTTTTGCCCTAAATCTTCATATGTTCTTATTTGTTGTGATATGTTGGAATACATTTAGAGCCACTTAGCCATCCTCCACCCACGAGCAAATTATATTCTTTATTTTTCCTCTTTTGCCCAATTTTGATACAACCTTCCTTCAAATGAAAAAAATCACAACTTTGACAAGAATTCTCTCGGTCATTGATTGGAATAGATTTATTCATAACATTTTAGAGAATGTGCATACCAAATTTCAAGTCATTTGAAAATTCAAATCAAAAGTTATATGGATTTATGATTTTAAAATATTTATTTTATTGTTTATTGCCTGGAGGTCTAATCGCTAGCCGATAGAGGTCTAACTGCTAGCAATTAGAGGTATAACCAATGTTGGCTTGCTTTCTGGAGTTTTGCCATATGTGGCTCTAGGCTTTGGTAAGTTTATGAATTTATGTTTCCACTGCATATTGTTGATTTTTGAAGGAAGACTTTGAATGGTCATTCACCCCCTCTTCCTCCGACTTGCTATACTCGATCCTACAATCCTGGACTTTCAACTCAGATTTTCATACTTTCTAATCAAAATATCAAGCTTTCAACCCAAATTTTCAAACATTCCATTCAAAAGATGACAAACTTTCACCTCGGTTTGAAGGGTTTCAACCCAACATTCGATGACGACTAGCGACAAGGGTGGTTGTTGCATCCTCCCCACCACTGAGATGCTAGCAGTGGCGCCGACTAGCTATGGTTTTGAGAGGGGGAGAGGATGAGGAGGAGGAGGGGCGCCATAGCAGAGGTGGAGTAAGGGGACGGCATTGGTGGAAGTAAGACGAGGCAAGGGTGGAAGTTGGAAGGCGTGAGTGGATGGGGGATTCTTGTATGTCTATCAACTGAGCTTGTGTTGGAGGCTCCGAGCACATGGCCGATCCTTGTGTGTCTATCTAATTCTTCCGTCGTGAAAAAAATCTAGCTAGTAACAACAGAAATCTCTCAAACTCGGTGACCACTAATTGGTTATAGATCTGATGTGTTAAGTGGAGTGGAGCCTACATTTGAGTTTCAAATTTGAAAATACACTAAATGTCATCTCAATTTCATGTATATTTTAATGTTTAGTTTATGTCCATTGTATTTCATAGCTTTTCCAAAAAATCAAATTTGAAACTTGAACATTTGGCCTTTTACCGGGACCTAACCAGAAATCTCAGTGCCCTTTTTTCTTTTTGAAATGTTAGTTTTTCCACCTTTGGTCCTCTATATACCTTGTGAATCACTGCAAATGTAGATTATGGTCCACACACAAATGTAAATTTGATAGACTAACCCTATAAACTATTAGGGTGTGTCCACTCTATTCCTTAACTACAAAACCATCTAAATACCTCCTGACGTGGTTTCAGATATGGTTTTGCCGTCGTGGATGATGACCTGACTACGGCCCTAGTTGTTTAGGCTTTTTATCTGGCTTATAAGCAAAAAAGCCAAAGCCTAAACAAAGAGGTGACCTTTTTTATCCAGCTTATGAAAAGCTTAAGCCATTTTAAGCATAAAAGCCAAAAGCCATAGGAGAGGTTTTTTTTGCTTTTACGGAATGGGATATCCCTTTGCCACTCAAGTTCACTAAAATTACCCACTAAATGCCATTCATATATAACTCCAAATCCTTTCATTTCCCCCCTTTTTCCTCCTTCCCACTCTGTTTTCTTTTCCCTCACCATCTCCTCTCGTGACGCTCAACACCGTTGTCCCACCTTCGTTGGCACCGTCCCCATGCCCCACCTCTGCCAACCTCTCTCCTCCCCACACCCCATCTTCGCCAGCATCCCTCTTCCCTGTGCCCAACGTCACCAGCATCCCTCTTCCCCGCACTCGTCGCCACTGGCATCCCTCTTCCCTATGCCTGACACCACCAGCATCCCTCTTCCTCGTGCCCCACCTCCGTCGGCCTCCCTCTTCCCCGCGCCTGACGCCATCGTCATCCCTCTTCCCCACATTCGCCGCCAGTGGCATCCCTCTTCCCCGTGCTCGTCACCGTCGGACAACTTCCCCGTGCCTGATGTCACCAGCATCCCTCTCCCCACGCTTGCTGCCGCCAACCTCCCTCTTCCCCGTGCCCCAACTCCATCGGCGCTATCCCCACACCCCAACTTCACCGGCCTCCATCTTTTTCTGTAAATTACCACTAATTGTTGTGTGTTCATGAATTATTTGTGAATTTGTTATGTGTTCATGCATGATCAGATGCATATTCATGTTTGATTCTCAAACTGTAATGTGTGAATTTGATATCTTCAGCTCATTTGTGAAAGTGTATTTCGGACATTTATTATTGAAGACTAAGAAAAAGCCAGAAAGTCTAAGCCTAAACAAACAGGGCATATACTTGACTTTCTTAAAAGCTAGGTGCTTATAAGTTGATTAAGCCAAAAAGCTAGCTTTAAGCTATAAGCCAAAAAGTCTAAACTAAAACAAACATGGTCTGCAACGTAGCTACGGGTAAGAAAATCTGACATAGCAAAATCCTTAAACCAACGGCCTACATATCAGCCAAACACCCTCTTCTTCCTCCTCTCGTCTCCCCAACCCCTTCACTCTCTCCCCCTACTCCGACATGCAAGACCCACTAGTTTAATTTTTTTTCTTGAAAAAAAGTTCTGTGTGCTGAGTCATCATCATGTAGCTGGCCACATTATCGTCTACGGTGGTAAAACCATTTCCGAAACCACCTCACGGATTATTTAATTTGCTCCAGTTTTATAAGATCATGAGGCATATATTAAGGGGGCGTTCAGAATGGTGATGGCTTATGACTTTTTTACTGTAACTGAGTTGGCTTATTTGGTATAATTAAATTTAAAAAAAATTAAAAATAGAAAAAACATGTTAGTCCATCACGAACAATGCAAAGGAATACGAGAAAGAAAAAGGAAAAACCAAAAAATAAAAAAAAAGATAGAAAAAACAAAAATTGAAATAATGAAAAAAAACTGCCGCTAGCGTTAGAAGCCAGCTTATAAGCTCATGTGAGTGTGGCCTAAGATGATTTTGTAATCCATAGGGTAGTAAAGTAGTCCATAGGGTAGAGTGAACAGACACACCCAATAATTCATCGGTCAAATAGACTTTTCCTTTGCCCATTATCGTATACCATGGAGATCCATGTATCAGCATTTAGAACACAAAAAAAATGAGCTCATGAAGGATGGAACGACCTGTGTAATAATTTTACACTACACAGATTTATATTTGCTCTGTCTTGGTTCGGGACAGATACCTTCATATAAATGTCCGAATCCAAATTTCTGTAAAGGTATACCGTTACCACATCCATCAATTTTATTTCTAAATTCAGATTTACTATCATTCTGTAAAGGTATACCGTTACCACATCCATCAATTTTATTTCTAAATACAGATTTACTATCATTCTGTAAAGGTATACCGTTACCACATCCATCAATTTTATTTCTAAATACAGATTTACTATCATTGAGATTAAATATCTAAAGGTAATGTCACCTATGATCGGGGAATAGGTTTCTTTAAATCAATTCCTAAATGTTGAGTGAAATCTTGTACCATTAGCCTTGTTTTATATTTCACAATTTTATTTTTTTCATTTCTCTTTCGAACAAATACCCACTTATACCCTACAGGGTGCATATGTGGAGGCGTGCGGCTTATAGACCCAAACACCTCTATTTTATTTAGAGATAATAATTCAGTTTCTATTGTCCTTTTTCAATCCTCCCAATCTGATATTTTCTTACATTCAGCAAGCGATGCAAGCTCTTTACAGATCTATGACCAGTGCCCCTACTTCACACTTGTAGCAGGTTTGGTTTTGTTGACCATAGGGCTTGTCATCTCACTTTGGTTTGCTAGCCTTATTCTCCTGTGTAGCATTTGACTTGACTTTCTGGGCCACGACTTTGCCCTTCCTTCCCCTTTTCTTCATTATAGGGTTCTCCACCTTGTAGCTCTCAGCGTTGGCCTCACGGCCAGCAGAGCTCCCAGGTGGCTGTGCAACAAAGTTTTTACGGAGAACTTTATTATGAGCCTCTGTAACTTGCATAATATCAATCAATTCAGCATACTCCTTATAACCGTCTTAACAATAGTTGCATACAGACTGCACTGCACTAGGGTGGAAGGTGGAGAGAGCCTTCTCAATATTCTGCTCATGTGTAATCTACCTACCACAAAGTTGAAGATTGATATAAATTCTATGCAGAGCAAAGTTGTACTTCTCAACAGTCTTGAAATCAGTGAATCTCAGTCGAATCCATTTCTATTCTGTTTGAGGAAGAATAGTGTACTTTAGCTTTTCGAACCGCTTCTTTAATGTAGTCTACAAGGCTAGTATGCTCGTTTTTACCATGTACTCGTCTTTGAGCATGAGGTAGAGGTGGTGCCTGAGGAAGTGAAGTGCCTAATTATTTTCCTCAGATGTAGATTTGGCATCTGCGGTGCACCAATCCCAATGGCAGCACAGAGCTTCTTGGTTACAAGTATGATCTTGACATAAGAAGCCCAACTCAAATAGTTTTGACCATGCTGGACCAGCCCATCAAACTCCTGGTTCGTGATGCCTATCATCTAGATGTGTATAAAGGAATATATAAATTTACTACAGGTAAATATGCATAAAATAAATTAGTTATTATACAAAATGTTCTCATAATATTCCAGAATTTTCTGCGTATTTTCTATAGTTTTACCATTAATTTCAGTGATTAAAGGTAATTTAAACAATTACAATTAATCAAAACAGTAAGTAAATATAGAAAAGCATAAAAATAATAACAATAGTGGTCAACATGCTTTGGATGCTAGAAACAACTCAAAATTTGAATTCCCGAGGCCCTTTTATGCTGGAATATAAATTTTCAGTTAGATCTGCAATTACCAAGGCCTTATTCATTAATTTTTAGTTATGACAAAATTTTTCGCTTAATTTGCCAATTTTTTGAGGACTTATTTGTAAAATTTGGGGACCACCACCCCTTTTTTCTTTTTTCTTCCCCTTTATTTCAACTCCTACCGTCCCATTCCCTGGCCCACTTCAGCCATTAAGGCCCATGCGATGGGGTCAAAAGGAAAGAGGGGAGGGTTTCCCTACCCCTATTCATTTCTTGTGGCGGCGCAAATGGCGGCTGGGGCCTGCAGTCGAGGCGCGGCAAGCAATGGCAGGCGGCCGGGGCGTGTAGCAAGCGATGGCGACCGAGGTGCATACGGGCACTTGGGACCAGTGGCTGGGGTGCGTGGTGAGCGGTGGCGGCCAATACGCATGTGGGCGCTCGGGACCGGCAGCCGGTGCGCGCGACGAGCGGCCATGGCCGGCGCGCGTGCAGTGCTCGCAACCAGCGGTTGGGGCGCATGGTGATGTGCCCGTGTGGGGATAGGGTCAGTGCGGCCAGGCGGTGCGGCGGTGAGCCCGTGCGGAGTGCAGCCACCTGTCCAGGGCAGCGCCGATGCGGTCGACCACGACACAGCGCGGCGGGAGCCCATGCGAGGGCGATGCAATACAGTAGCAGCTCGGCCATGCGGGGCCAACGGTATGGCTCATCTCGAAGCCGACGACGGCTCGGCCATGCGGGGCCGGCTTGCGCGACAGCTTGTGGTGGTGCGGTTGCCATCACGGTCACGTGCTGGTGGCCGGCGGTGTGACCACATGCAAGCGGTACGGGCATTTGCAGCTGGTGGCCGAATAGCATTACCATTCCCCCTTTTTTTTCTCTTTTCAATCTATAGTGCAATCAACATCTACTCTATTATACAAATCTACCGATCGGCTTGGCCGACGATTTTATGTCTGCTCACAGCAGATTTAGAGCGGATTTGCACCATAGAAAGCAAAATTTATGAAATTGAAGCGATATAGATAGGTAATTTAATCTGTGAATATCATGCTTCAATTATTATCTTGCGATCTACCGGAGCGACTTGTTCTGATAATGTGTTGAGAAATCGTCGCTGGAGAGTCCAGTTCAATCGATTCCTCCTAGGCAAAAGAGATGGATCAAATACAGAATAATGCAAATAATAGATTGAACATAGAGAGATGAGAGGGGAACTCTTTTCTTTATTGCTTTTCACTTTTTAGGTACAAGTACAATGATTGGAACCCCTATTTATAGACTAAGTGGTGAGGTGCCTACCATAAGCCAAGGCCTCAGGCTTAGGCCTAGTTTTCCCAATACTTTACACGGTATTTAGGGGTGCAAACGGGTTTAGTTTTTTCCAACCGATCCGGTACCGAATCCTGTTGGTAGCGAATTCGGTAAACTAGTTTGATATCCGGTCGGATTCGGATTCAGATTTTTGTATTCGGAATCGGTAGCGAATTCGGTTTAACTGCTATCCGACCGAATAGCGTCCGTATTCGGTTATTCGGATACTATCCGAATAAAATTCGAATACATATCTGAGCACCACACTGCCGGCCCAGCCAGCCCGAGCACCGCACTGTCGGCCCAGCCGGCCCATCACCCGTGTGACAGCGCCACCCGTGACCCGTCCACCAACTGGCCAACTCCCGATTCTCACTTTCCCAGCCGCCACTTCCTCCGTTCCTCGGTTCCTCCTCCCGGTGCCGCCCGGCTCTACCGCCCCTCGACCGCCGCGCCTCGCTCGCGCGCTCCTCCTCACGCCCCTCCTCACCTCCAGATCCAGATCCGCCGGCCCCGTCGCCCCCACCGCCCCCGTTCCCACGAGATCCACCGCCACTAGGGGGAGAGAAAGGGCTACCATGGAGGAGCTATCGGAGCTCTTTGAGTCCATGTGCCAGGCGGCCTCGCTCCTCACCGACGACGACCCCTCCGATGACGCCGCACCGCGCAGCCCCTCCACCTTCCTCAACGCCGTCACCCTGGGCAACGTCATAAGCATTGGGCGCCGCTAGCCCCTCTCCCGATGCCAAAACCCTCGCGACCGCGCGCCGTGCTCTATCTCGATCCATTTCGACCGCTTGCGTGCGGCGCCGACAAGTCGGTTGTACTGAACAGTCTCATCGCCTCATCGGCCACCCCATGCTGGTGAGCTTCTACCCGACCAGCTCAGCCCAGTCTAAGCAGGTGTCCGCAACTCCATCGTGCTGCAGACCTATGCGCCGTACGACGATGGGCACCAGTGGAGGAAGTACGACGAGAAGAAGCTCTCCAACTCCAACTTCCCAATTTTACATGTTTTCAATCCATTCCCCAATTTTACATGTTTTTAGTCCATGCATGCATGTCTCTTCTCTTTTCTTTTGTGCAAGAACTTGCTTGTGTTACTGCTGTAATTTCAAGAAGAACGGTTAAGTTTAGGTATTAGTGAGATTTACTAGTGAATTTGAAGGACCTGTAGTTGATGGGGGAACCAAGGGTTCTGATCTCAAGCCTTTGGAATTTACAACTTCTCTCGTTTTTTAACAGGTAGAAATAGAATTCGTGGGCGCAAATCTTCATATCTGATTGTCTAGAGAAATCTATCCAAATATATGAAGTATCATCTCTTTAGTCTTGGAATGATTCTTCCAAAACATATATCTTTCAGATATTGTTCATATAAATAATCTTTATGTTTGAGGTACCTCAGAAGCACATGCAAAATGTATGTTCTCTTGAATGCAACCATTGTATACTTGTACTACCTAACTACCTGGAAACTTTTCTTAAATATAGAATAATATGTAATTAGCACTTTGGTGAGATTTCTTCTCTTTCCTTTCTGAGGGGATTTTTGGTTTCATATGATTATATTTGCAGGTTTTATTACAGAGTAAGAATTTTGGTTAGTAGTTATTACATTGATTATACTTGATATAACAAGTGAAGGCAATTTTAGCTCAATGATCCGAGTTATATATCCACTAAATTAGAAGAGTCTCTGATAAATAAAATTTTCTTTGGTAAACATATCATCTATGACTATGAGTTGGCATAGTTGTTATGCTAAGCATTGTTCATTGTAAGGCATGCTCTGAAGCAACCCCTTTTTTTTATCTTGGCCCCATGATTCTTGCAGTATTTTGTTTTGTTGACTTTTCATGGTCGATCGTCTGTGTTTTCAAAGAATGTGAGTGTGAATGATTTTTGGCCCATCTTTGTGAGGGTTTAATAGATTGTTTTGTTTGTAAGTCGGATTTCCACTGGGAGGTTTATTGAGTATGCTAGTACTACGGTAATTGATGAGCACTGAGCACGAACCAAGATCTCAGTTGATGATATGTTTGAGATTGCTTATTATCCAGTATGCTAGTATTTCAATCCTATTTGTAATTTGAGGTTGCTTATTATCTTGTTCTTGCGTGTTCTTCGGTTGCATGCAGGAATAAACCTTCGTGGTTATGTTAACCGCGTTCTTGGCACGGTTGATAACGACTCAGAGTGTGGTTTAGTGATTGCTTGACGTTCTGGTCGTGACCGGTTAGTAGCCGTATCGTCAAAGTCGTTCTCCCCCAAATTGAAGTTATCATCCTATCGGAAGATCGAGACCCCATCGCCTCATCATCAGTTCAAGCCTTTTGTTTGAATTCAGAAACTAATTGTAGGATGTTGAACCTTTCAACTTGTTCTCTCTTTTTTTTTACCTTTGTTCTTGCATTGCATAACTGGCACTCAAATTTGTAATTGATCACATAAGCTTTCTGCAGTTTGCCACCAGAGATGTTTTTATAGGTACTGACCTCTGTTGCCTAAAATGCAACGATAACATACCAAACCCTACCCTTGATGCTCTTTGGTCGAAGAAAGCAATACTGTAATCGTCCATATTTTCCGGCTATATTATCCGTTTCCGAGCCGAATCCGTTATATATCTGTCCCGACGGTACCGTATTCGAAACTCCAAATATTCTGAATTCGTATTCGTATCTGATCTTACCGTATTCGACTCCGAATCCGGGAAAAAAATGTAGGTTAGGATATAGTTTGAGCAATATCCGTTCGAATCCAATCCGTCTGCACCCCTAACGGTATTCCTATGAAACTCCACCTAGCTGCAAGTCTCGAATATTTCTCAAGTGAATGAAGGAAGCAGTTTTCCCGCATGTACATTTATCGCACGGAGTGATGAAAACGGATCGGATATGATCGAATAGACTCAAATACGAATACGAATCCATATTTTTAAAACAAATACGAATTCGAATATTCACGAATACGAATATGAATAGAATGTCATAACAAATACAAATTCGAATCAAATATGTACTTAATTTGATCGAATACGAATATCCTCCTACAACTTGTATAACAAATCTCGGTAGAACAAATTTATGTAACTAGCCGCTAAGCCAACCGACCAGTATAAGAAATGGATCGAATACGAATTGAATAGTCTCGAATACGAATACGAATGTTCTCGAATACGAACATGTTCAAATACGGATACAAATATTATCGAATATAAATACGAATATTTTTTAATACGGATTTTACTTACTATATTCGCGTTTTTTCATATACGAATATCAAATAAAACAGATTATCCGTTATCGTTTTCCACCCCTAACCGCACGCACCATCTGCACCGTTCAACATGCTCTGAGATTCGTATTCCATTCTCTCTCTCGTCTCCCTCGGCATGAATCTCAAAGCACAAATGGTCGCTCCGCAATATAATAGTCTCTCAGCACGAATCTCGGAGCACAAATGGACGCTTCACAATAGAGCTTGCTGGTGCATGTACAAGAGGTTCTGATTTTTCTGTGAATAAACTCAGTTTTCTTTGCAAATATTTACTAATCATGAGCCCTCTGGTTACTGCGCTGGAAGCAACAGAGTAACAAATAAACTAGAGAATTTAAAGCACATTTGCTTAGGTAATAGGCCAATGTTCTGTGCTTTTCACGTCAGACCAGTTCTGCCGGTGACCCAAGTACCACAACCGACAAATTACACATTATCCAACAGTAACTCTAAATGATTTCTACTTACAATCACCAAAGAAGTAACTCTTCAACAACTTTCTTTATGCATCCATCTCAAAATTTTTAAGCACCATTACTGCTAATGACCGTTCTGCTTCGCCCAACCCATGTTCGACGAAAGAAAAGAACCAACCTACAGCAGAGTATTCAAAGAAAAGAAACATCCTACAGCAGAGTATTCCGGAAAGCGGAAATTAGCCTTGGCGACAACAGCAAGACGAACGCCAAGATTGAGCCAAAAAACATCTTGCTGAGGTAATGCATCAAGTCCATGTCAGAATCGGAGTCGTTAGCCTTTCTGGTTACAATTGCAGATGCAGAGGGCAGGGCATCAACAACAGCATCAGCAAGGTCAGAGATGAACGATGAGGTGCAGCCAAGAGCTGGAACCCTGCCCCAGTTCTCAATGCCTGATTCTAGAGCCAAGTGCTTGTACTCCATGTCGATTTCTTCCAAGGTCTCAATGTGCTCGCTCACAAAGCTGATTTATAACAAATCGGTTATGAATTGAGGTAATCGATCATAACGATTGTGTAAAAAAAATGCAAAACTACCAGTCTTGTCTGGTTAATGAAGTGAAACCAGATATTGCAGCTTCAAGTCAAACCTTTGGAAGTTCTTAATGAAATGAGCAAAACAATTAGCCATCCACTAAGAATATGGAAAATGGGGCCAAATATTGTGGTGTAAGTGTGTTATGTTCTTCATGTGCCAATTTTATCATGCAAAACATTCATTTAGGAAGAACATCCAAAATCCACAATTTGTGTGAAAGCATGGCCAACGAGAGACATTGATATTAACCAGATTGTGCTAGTTATACCAATGCAACAAACACAAACAACACCACCATACTCAGTGCTAACACATAAGTGCTTTACGGGAAGCTCATGTAGAACACACAAGGCAATGAAGCCCATAATGGAACTAATTTGCTAGACTGATAATGATCTAATGCCAGGAAATATTGCTAGAGAACTCTAATATATGTACATGCAATTAGTTCAACTGTTCAATGCACGCAGAAGCTCAAGTAATCATAAAGAGATAGAGGTTTATAGAATTCTCTTGTTATTCTTACAGAAATAACCAAATGTGGAAAATACTGAATGGCTGGAATATGACAAATGTGTAACTTGATGATTACCTTACTGGAACAGCCAGGAGGCTCTTCACTCCCTTTTGACCAAGTTCAACTATAACTTCATCAGTATATGGCTTCAGCCATTGAACTGGCCCCACTCGACTCTGCCATGTGTGCAGAAAGGTTAGTACTGCCGTAACCACTAAAACAAAGGATCAGATAATACAAAATTGTACAAACTCAGATTTCTTCCTCTATCCAGATTTGTAGATAAGATTGCCAGAGTTTGGTTTCAAGCTTCCAAATGCAAAGGATCACTTTATATCCTTGGAATTTCCTCAAAGATTCTTTTCATAACTCTGAACGTAGTGGTTAATAAGATAACTATTTATTTGCATATACCTGGTAAGCCAGAGTGTGGCTGTTTAAGATTCCTCTGGATCTCAACTCTCCCATAATCAAAGCAATGCAGTCCTCCATCTGATCTCTGTAAGGATCTCCAGCATCCTCAACATAGGAAAGTGGTACTCCATGTGCACTGAAGAATATCATAACCTGTCAATTAGATTTCACAATCATGAGATATAATGTCAGAATGACATTACTGTCTATGCAATTTCCATCATAAATTATCCAACAAATGCATTAAGAAAAAAAAACTGGTACTCCCTGTGTTACAAAGATGCTATTTTGGATATTAATATACTCTTCAATGTACATCTTTGATTATTAATTTTTACACTAAGGTTACAAAAAAATTATTACAGAAGTGTTTTTATAAAAAATATACTAATAGTTTGCATGTGGTCAACCTAAATATATTTTGTGTATATTACTGGTCAAAGTATGGAATGTCTTACTGCACCCATTCTAGGACATCTATTTGGGTGATAACTACATCAAAATATTGATGCTGTAAATTAGCTGTACGCTTGTAGCTTTCTCTTTAAAGATTATTTCTAAGGTGCATGAGGTACTCAAATTTTCAGTTTTGTAAAAAAAAGTGTAATGTAGTTGAGCAATCTGCACTCTTTACTAAGAACACATAATTATATTCCTCATTTCCACCCAACATCTATTCAGTTAATGATTATGGTATCATCTAAAAAGGGGGTAATGCTTATGATAGGATTTTCAAGATACAGATTTATCTAATGATAATTTTATCCAGAGGTAGGTGCCAGAAAAATGTCAAACCACAGGCCTAAGGAAATTTCTACAAGAAAGAAATGCTACAACTGACTGGATGGCTATGTTGCACGTTTGCAACTTGTAGATGGGAAAAGTTCAGAAGAAAGACAGAAGCAAAAGAAAAGGGAATGAGCAGACCTCTTCAGGACTGGAAAAAATTGATAGCTCTTTCTCAATTAAGTCAGCCATTGATTTCACATAGCCATCACGTTGGTACCATGATTCAACAATGGAAATTGGCAAGCCAGCAAAATATGAATCTTCCCTGCAATGATGCCATGATATTAGAATTTCAGGTTCTACAGTGTCTGAAAGATGAGATTTCATATGATAGAAGGCAACTGCCTACTTGACAATGTTTTGGAGAACACGGATGCTCGACCCGCTTGTTGATATGGAGTACTGAGGGTACAGGGGAAGAACAACAAGCTTCGTAATCTTATCCTTCTTAATCTGTCATCAATTGAAAACAGTAGAAAACCATTTATTATCAGTTAGAATCAAGTGGACAAAACCAAAGTACAATAAAAATGACCACGGAAATGCAATACGTGTTGCGGAATACTCGAGCATATGAAAAAATTACTTATACAAGACAGAATAAAAATAATCATATCTAAACGAAAATTAGAAGAATAATAACAATCAGATTTCAAAAAATAGAATAATGCAATGTGCTAATTGTCGCGGAACAAGAGTTAAACAAAAAAGTAAAGGCAAGAAACTATTGCTGAGACTTAAAAGGAACAAACCTGATCAATGGCTTCTTCAGTGAAAGGGTGCCAATACCGCATTCCGACATATATATCTGCATGCATATTCTTCTTCTTCAGTGCAACCTTCAAAGCATTTGCCTGAAAAATATAGCTAATTCAGTTTGGAATGTGAAGGATAATTTTTCATATTACAAGTACACTGAAATGATATCCAGGTGTAATGAAAGTTCCAGAGTTTAACGAGTTATGACAAAGCTGCTAAATCACAATTTTATTTTGAAGGCAAGCTGCTAAATCACAATTTATAGCAGGAGTTAAGTAATGCTGAATAACACAATAATTTTGGAGCGTGGTTAGACTTGTGAACTTTTACCTGCTCATCAGTAATTTTCCGCAAAGGTGATCCACCACCAATTGAAGCATACCCCTCTTTACTCTTAGGAGCTCTAAAGGTAGAGATAAGTTTGGCCAGTGGTCTTTGAAGAAACCTGAACAGCCTAGGCAGTCGAATGATATCCTGTGCAGTCAAAATAGAAGTGACAAGTCAAAAGAAAACATTGCTGTACGATAATGTAAAGTACTGAAAATTAACAATGATACAAAATAATTAAGAATGGATAGGGGAGCAATACTTCTAGATGAGACAATCATACAACAATGACATAATATGATGGTCAAGATGGATTCACAAAAATGGTTAATTTCTTTGTTAGATGAGATAAATAATAAAATCAAATTGGCATTGCAACTTCTAATTTTGGCTTGGGTGGGGTCCTTTATCTGAATTGCATAAATATTGCTGTAAATCCTAATAATTGATACAATTTCAATGGGAAGTATAGGTCAAACATGCAAATTGGGTTTTTGCTATTAACATTTTTTTATGTGCTCAAGAGTTACTAGACTATTTCAGTCAATCGTATGGGACTATTATACAATATATTACAAGGAATCATTCCATACAAATATACGATCATTGAAAGTTGTCAGATAGCATTGAATAAATTGGCTACATATAATTAGCAAACAAATGAAAATGCACAGGCAATCAAAAATATAGCCATGTGGACATGTGGTATAAAGACTTACTGGATCAGCAAACAGGTTGAATAAAAATGGTTGAACGTCGTCCAGGGT
Organism: Melocanna baccifera; assembly: GCA_036346265.1. Lineage (NCBI taxonomy): Eukaryota > Viridiplantae > Streptophyta > Magnoliopsida > Poales > Poaceae > Melocanna > Melocanna baccifera. The sequence goes on from JAYEVJ010000336.1 coordinate 219,380, forward strand.
GTCTGGGCCACCAAGATTTAATAAGAGTACTCCAACCTTTTCTTCAACAGCATGTGAGGATGCACCTTTGACATTTTCATCAAAAGTAGTACATACATCTGTAGAGGTAGACCTCACAGCAAGATTCTGCTGTTGTTTAAGCACAGGACTTCTGTGGACCAAACAAGAGGATCCACTAACTGCTAATTGCGAGGGTTTAACATTCCAATACAAGTTCTGCTCATATTTGGTAGAACCAGTAAGATTTGTAGAACTGGCTTTACCACAGGACCTGTCAAATGGCAGAGAATAATCAACAAAGGTACAAAAAAGATATACTGTTTGATGGATAAAAAATTAAGGTTATTCTGTCTGTCTCCAGTGGTAACATCGTCCAAATGTAAATTTAAATTTATGACTACATAATGCATTTTCTAGATTGGTTTAGGCCTTTTTGTGCTAGATTACGTATTGTATGAGCTAAATATGCTTCAATGTTGCACCTCGTGTTAGAGATTGTACCGAGATTGAGTCTATCCTTATATATGGAAACTAATCCTAGAGATAGACTCAATCCTCTATATTTAGTATCTACTCTAAATATGTAATCTGAGCCATGTAAAGGGGCAGGTCTGATTATGTATAGAATGTATAGATTAGGAAATCAGACTTGCCATCCTTCACGCCTCTTTCCCTCTGTAACTTCCGGGTGTTTCAACCCTATATAAACATGAAGGGATCGGCAGGGATCCTTAAGGCCAAAACTTCACATGGTATCAGAGCCCTTCCCATCAATGGCGAGCGCCTCTAGTTCCACTTCTATCTTTCCCTTTGCCGTTCCTGTTACCGAGAAACTCACCAGATCAAATCATGCGCTGTGGAGGGCACAAATTCTTCCCACGGTGCGAGGTGCTCAGATGATGGGGTTCCTGGATGGGACTACCAAAGCTCCGCTAGAAGAGATTGAAGCCAAACTCGGCGAGAAGACAGGCAAGATCTCCAATCCAGAGTATGCTCAGTGGCTGGTCAAGGATCAGCAGATCCTTGGCTACCTGCTGTCATCACTGTCCAGAGAAATCTTAGTCCATGTCGCTAACAAGAGATCTGCCTCCGAAGTGTGGCAGACAATTGAGGCAATGTTTGCATCCTAAGTGCGTGCGCGATCTGTCAACACGCGCATAGCACTGGCCACAACCCAGAAGGGAAACTCAAGTGTGGCTGAGTACATTGGCAAGATGAAAGCTCTAGCAGATGAGATGGCATCTGCAGGAAAGCCTCTAGAGGATGAAGAGTTAATTTCTTACATCCTGAGTGGGCTTGACATGGAGTATAATCCAGTTGTGTCAACAATTGTTGGGCGTGCTGAACCAATCTCAGTTGGCGAAGTCTACTCTCAACTTCTCAGCTTTGAGCAACGGATTCAACTGCTGCAACAAGGTGGGCTGCTGCAGTCCTCTGCAAATTCTGCTATGCGCGGACGAGGAGGATTTCAGCGTGGCTCTCAGAGAAGTCGCGGGCACGGCCGTGGCTATGGTGGTCGCAGCAACTACACATCAAATCGTTCAAGCAATGGTGAAGACACCCGTCCGAAGTGTCAGCTCTGCAAGAAGAGAGGGCATACTGTTGAGGCCTGCTGGCACAGATTCGATGCAGATTTCATCCCGCCAACTGAAAAGACAGCTGCAGCCGCTACCTCTTATGGTATAGACACTAATTGGTATGCTGATTCAGGCGCAACTGATCACATTACCAATGAGCTTGAAAAACTGACGGTTCGCGACAAGTATGGAGGCAATGATCAGATTCATGCAGCGAATGGAGCAGGTATGGACATCAGGCACATTGGTCATTCACATATTCACACCCCTAACCGTAATCTTCACCTTAAAAACATCCTTCATGTTCCAAAATCTACAAAGAATCTTGTTTCCGTTCATCGATTTGCTGCTGACAATCATGCCTATTTTGAATTCCATCCTGACTTCTTCTTGATTAAGGATCAAGCAACAGGGCACATTCTTCTGGAGGGCAAGAGTAAAGGAGGTCTCTACCCTCTCTCTTCTGTTAGCTCAAGAAAACAAGTCTTTGGAGTCTCCAAGCCATCTTTGTCACAATGGCATAGCCGCCTAGGTCATCCTTCTCCTTACGTTATTCAACGTGTCATTAGTCATAATAATTTGCCTTGTTCTTCAGAATCAAATAAAGATTCAGTTTGTAATGCTTGCCAATAGGCAAAGAGTCATCAGCTCCCTTTTTCCAGGTCTACAAGTGAGTCTAGTGTTCCTTTAGAGCTCATCTTCTCTGATGTATGGGGACTAGCCCCAGAATCTGTGGGCAGAAATAAATATTATGTCAGTTTTATTGATGATTTCAGCAAATTCACTTGGATATACTTGCTAAAGAACAAATCTGAAGTGTTCCAAAAGTTTCATGAATTCCAGACTCTTGTTGAAAGATTATTCAATAGGAAAATCCTTTATGTTCAAACAGATTGGGGTGGTGAATATGAAAAACTCAATTCTTTCTTTCAAAAGATAGGAATCTCTCATCGAGTTTCATGTCCTCACACCCATCAACAAAATGGTGCTGCAGAGAGAAAACATAGGCATATAGTTGAAGTTGGTCTTGCACTTCTTTCATGTGCTTCTATGCCTCTTAAGTTTTGGGACGAAGCTTTCATTGCTGCCACCTATTTGATAAATCGCACACCCAGCAAAGTTCTCAACTGGTCTACTCCCTTAGAGAGACTTTATCACACTCCTCCTGATTATTCCTCTCTTCGTATTTTTGGGTGTGCTTGTTGGCCTAATCTTCGCCCTTATAATAGTCACAAACTCCAATTTCGTTCCAAACAATGTGTTTTTCTTGGCTACAGCAATCTTCATAAAGGATTCAAATGTTTAGACATCTCCACTGGACGCATTTACATCTCCAGAGATGTTATCTTTGATGAACAAGTTTTTCCTTTTGCTCAGCATCATCCAAATGCAGGAGCTAGACTTCGATCTGAGATCCTTCTTCTCCCAAACAAATCATCTCATTCTGTTGATCAAGGGGGTGAAACTGTGTTCGATCAATCTGCTGATATTTGTCCCTCTAATGTATCTGATTCTGCTAACCACTCTGTTGAACCAGATGGAGCTTTAGGATTACTTGATGGAGTACAGCTACACTCGGCACCAGCTGGTAGCAGATTTTCACCTGCAGATGAGCCATCCATCACCCAGGTTTACAGCAGGCGCAGACCTGTCCACAATTCAGCATCTGCACCTGAGACTGCACAACCTATGCAGCCGAAATCACCTGCTACTCTAGTTTACAGCTGGCGCATTCAAGTTCCAGCGGTCACATCTGAGACTACACAGACTGCTTCAACACCCTCTGCTCCAGAGGAAACAGCTGACGACTTATCAAGCAGCAAGGTTTCGTCTCCTTCTGATAACAGCACTGCAGCATCTTTTTCCTCTGGCAACAACACTGCGTCAACTGCATCAAACAGTGATTCGGTGTCATCTGAATTTGGTAATAGCACATCTCCACAAGCTCCTATTTCAACGTCATCTCTGCACCGTCCAGAAACAAGGCTTCAAAGAGGTATTATCCAACCTGCAACCTTTACTAACAGTAGAAACAAGTATACTGATGGCAGAGGTTTAGTTTCTTTACTTCAAATGGAGAACCTCATACTTTAGAGGAAGCTTTGAAAGATAAAAATTGGAAAGAAGCAATGGATGCGGAATATATGGCATTAAAAAATAACAAAACATGGCATTTAGTTCCTCCTAAGAATGGAATGAACTTAATTGAATGTAAGTGGGTTTATAAAATCAAGAGGAAGGCTGATGGAAGCATAGACAGGTATAAAGCTCGCTTAGTTGCAAAAGGTTTTAAACAAAGAAATGTGATAGATTATGAGGATACTTTTAGTCCTATTGTTAAGGCAGCATCTATTAGAATTGTCTTGTCCATTGCCGTTTCACAAGGCTGGAGCCTTCGTCAATTTGATGTGCAAAATGCCTTTCTTCATGGTGTTCTTGAGGAGGATGTATATATGAGACAACCTCCTGGATATGAAGAAAAGTCTTTTAAGAACTATGTTTGCAAGCTGGACAGATCTTTGTATGGTCTCAAACAGGCACCAAGAGCATGGTACTCCAAACTCAGTGAAAAACTGCAAACACTTGGCTTTATTCCTTCCAAAGCTGATACATCTTTATTCTTTTACAGAAAAGGAAGTACTATGATATTTATGCTAATTTATGTTGATGATATAATTGTTGCTAGTTCGAATCCTGATGCTACTGCAGCTTTTCTTAAAGATTTGAAATCTGAGTTTCCTCTAAAGGACTTGGGAGAGCTTCACTATTTTCTGGGTATTGAGGTGAAGAAAACACAGGATGGCATCCTTCTAACTCAAGAAAAATATACTACAGATCTGCTAAAGAAGGTACAGATGTACAACTGCAAACCAGCAAATACTCCTATGTCAGCAAGTGACAAGTTAACAGCACAAGGAGAAAAACTTGGAACAGAAGACTGCACCAAGTACAGAAGTATTGTTGGAGCTTTACAATACTTGACATTGACAAGACCTGATATCTCCTTCTCAGTGAATAAAGTCTGTCAGTATTTGCATACTCCAACTACTTTGCACTGGATGGCAGTAAAAAGGATACTGAGATATCTAAAGCATACACTGGGCATTGGATTGAAATTAAGTGCATCATCATCCATGATAGTTTCGGCATTCTCTGATGCAGATTGGGCTGGTTGTTCAGATGATCGAAGATCAACTGGAGGTTTTGCAGTCTTTCTAGGAAAGAATCTTATTTCATGGAGTGCTCGAAAGCAAGCAACGGTGTCAAGATCCAGTACAGAAGCAGAGTATAAGGCAGTAGCCAATGCTACAGCCGAAATCATGTGGGTTCAAACCCTTCTCAAGGAGCTTGGTATAAATAGTCCATCAGCTGCAAAATTGTGGTGTGATAACATTGGTGCAATGTATTTGTCAGCCAATCCAGTCTTCCATGCTCGAACAAAACATATTGAGGTGGATTACCACTTTGTTCGAGAGCGAGTTAAGAACAAATTGCTGGAGGTAGAATTTGTCTCTTCAAGTGACCAAGTTGCAGATGGCTTCACCAAACCGCTTCCAGTAAAGCAACATGAGGAATTCAGATACAATCTCAACTTAGATAAGTTGTGATTGAGGGGGAATGTTAGAGATTGTACCGAGATTGAGTCTATCCTTATATATGGAAACTAATCCTAGAGATAGACTCAATCCTCTATATTTAGTATCTACTCTAAATATGTAATCTGAGCCGTGTAAAGGCGGTGTCCGATTATGTATAGAATGTATAGATTAGGAAATCAGACCTGCCATCCTTCACGCCTCTTTCCCTCTGTAACTTCCGGGTGTTTCAACCCTATATAAACATGAAGGGATCGGCAGGGATCCTTAAGGCCAAAACTTCACACCTCGACCTCATGTTGAAGGATATTGCCCACTTCAAGGAGGTTGCTGGAGTTGTCAAGGTGACCAAGAGGATTTGTTGGTTCCTATACAACCACAGTCGCCTCTATAATGAAATACGAGAGCAAATTGGAGAGATAGTTCGTCCAAATGCCACAAGGTTTGGAACAACATTTATTTTCTTGAAATGTTTTTGGGATAGAAAAGAAATTTATGAAGTGGATGGTATCAAATGTGTGGAGCTCCAACCATTTGTGCATGACAAATAAAGAAGAATACATGTATTCCTGTCTCACAAGTAGACAATGGTGGTCCAGTATGGATTATTCTAATTGCTAATTACTCATAACCGGTTTTCTCTGACTTTTCTCAGTTTTTCCGGTAACCAGAATGGGTTTTCAAACAGGCCAAATTCGAAATTTGACACTGAATTTCATCCGTTTTTCGATAACCATAGATTCATATTCTTACGCCAGGGCGGTTTAAATCCGGATCCGAGATTTCTATCCCGGATGGATCAAGTTGTCAACAACATTATGATCAAATTTATTGTGAATTCATGACACACACACACAGATATATATATATATATATATATATATATATATATATATATATATATATATATATATATATATATATATATATATATATATATATATATATATAGACACACACACAATAGAAATCATGCGTTTTAATTCATGAGCTTGAGCCTTCATGCTCAACACAATACTGGATACTTTCACAATTGACTTACTTCCAGACCATGTGAATCTGAATCTTAGACATTCCTTCCAACCATACGATCCATAAATCCATAATACTGTGGCATCTTATCTCTACATTACATCACCTCAAATAAAAAATTTTGATTTTAGTATTATAAACATTGATCTTACTCCAGTATTAACTTCCTGAAATGTGTGGTTTCGGCCCTATTTGGTGCGATACTCTGTCCAAGCTCTTGAGGTCTTCTTCTACAAGAGTGCTGGTGAACGGAGTGCCAGGAGAAGTTATCTATCATCAACGGGGATTGCGACAAGACGATCCCCTATCACCAATGCTGTTCATTATTGTCATGGATGTGCTCAATGCTCTAATCAACAAGGCGAGCAATGATGGACTACTACAGCCCCTTCTCTTGCGAGGTTCAAGCCAGCGGGTATCTTTTTATGCTGATGACGTAGTACTGTTCTTGCGGCCTTGTGTGGAAGATATGGAAATGATTAAAGCAATTCTCCGAGTCTTTGGTGAAGCCTCGGGGCTGGTAACCAATATAAATAAATGCTCGGTAAGCCCAATCCAATGCCGAGTGCAGGACATTGAGGCAGTACAAACATCCTTTCCTTGCAAAGTACAAGACTTCCCACGTCGGTACCTTGGGCTTCCTTTGTCCATTAAAAAGCTTTCCAAAACTGATTATTATGCAATCATCGACAAGATAGCAAATAAACTACCTGGGTGGAAAGTAGCCATGATGCATCCGGCTGGGAGAGCCACTCTTGTTCGCGCAGTACTCACGGCAATACCTATTTTTTAACTCTTTGCATTGGAATTTACCAAATGGGCTATCAAAACCATTGACAAGATTAGAAGAGCTTTCCTTTGGAAAGGTCGTAAGGAAGCAAATGGTGGACATTGCCTTGTTGCTTGGGGGCGAGTAAAGAGGCCAATTGATCTTGGCGGACTGGGAATACTTGATCTAGAGGTGCTTGGGTGGGCTTTGAGGATAAGATGGTTATGGCTAATGAAGACACAACCTGACCGTCCATGGGCTGGTCTTGACATCCAAGTACATCCCATGTCGGTTGCTTTGTTCAATGCCTCAGTCACTTCAATTTTAGGTGATGGTCGCCGAACGCTTTTTTGGCTTGACAAATGGTTACATGGAAAATCCTTGCCTGACCTTGCGCCATCCCTGTGTAAGCATGTGAAGCAGGAAACTGCAAACTGCAGAACTATGTAGGAGGCTCTAACTGATTCTACTTGGGTCCGTGATATTAGTGGTGGTCTGTCTACAGAGGCGCTTTTGGAGTATTTTCAGCTGTGGGATTTGTTAGCAGAGGTGACTCTTGTGCCTAGAGTGGAGGATCAACACTTATGGGTTTCTTCTCCATCAGGTTAGTTCTCCACCAGATCAGCCTACAGGTGATTCTTTATGGGGGCTGTTGAGTTTGAGCCTTGGAAAGAGATATGGAAGTCTTAGGCCCCCTTTGCTGCAAATTTTTCATGTGGTTGGCTTCTCTTAATCGATGTTGGACCGCTGACCGTTTGGCTCGTCGTGGAATGGACCACCCCGAAAAATGCCCACTTTGTGACCAAGAGGAGGAAGATATCCATCATCTGCTTACCACCTGTGTGTTTTTAAGAACAGTGTGGTTCACAGTTTTATCCTTTGTTGGCATGCAGCACCATGCACCTGGGCCTACGGATTCTAATTTGTTTGGTTGGTGGCGCCAAGTTCTGCGGCAACTTCATAAACATTACCAAAAGGGCTTCAATTCTTTAGTTTTGTTGGTGGCTTGGTGGATTTGGAAGTATAGGAATATGTGTGTTTTTGAGGGGACCTCCCCTAACTCTAGCGTTTTAGTGCAAGAGATTAGAGATGAGACCAAAATGTGGTGTGTAGCAGGGGCCAAAGGCCTCAGGCGCATTTGGCCATAGTTTGTTTGAGTACGTGGCCTTTTGGTCGCCTTTTGTATTCTTGGCCTTTTTTTGGGCTTGTTTTTGAGTCACTTTGACTCCTTTTCCTCTTCTTAATATAATGATATGCAGTTCTCCTGCGTGTTCGAGAAAAAAAAAGAAAAAAAATGTGTGCTGCTCGACAGATGTTCACAAGCCAAAAACTATTTTTATTGCTAGTTCCAGGAGCTCCAAACAATTCATCAATTCAAGGATCCATTACACACTGGCAAGCGCATAAAACTTTTATATTATATTGACTACAGGAAACATATGAAGGTGGTATGACATGGCACACTAATTCGATTATGGTGCTAATTTGCTCTACCATAGTAAATTCCTACCGAATAGTTACTAACATTTTGGTGATTGCGACAGCGCACCAGGATAAAACCCCACCAGAATCTAGTTTGCGCCAAACCCTCCATCCAGATCACTCCTCGTAAGGAAAAAAAAAAGAGCAGTGCATAAATGACAAGGAGCGAGCGGTGGTACTCACGTCGTCGGAGCACTCTTCCCCAAGAATTGCCCCGAGCACTTCAGATCAAGAACCCCGGAGCGGACGCACTCCATGATCCTGCAAAGAGGAAAAACCCAAGAAACTTCATCTCACGGAAAACCACGCAATCAAAGCGATCTCCTAATCCAAGAACTCGCCCACAACAAGATCCAACAAGAATCTTGGGAGAGCACGGCCTCCCATTAAGCATCAAGAAACCCGCGCACGAAAAGGAAAAGAAGGCGAAGAGAACAAACCAGGGGGCCAAGGGAAGGGTCGGCGGCTGTTCCTCGACGCGCCCGCGACGTCACAGAGAGGAGGGAGATCTACAGCAGATTGCCCTTGCTTGCTTGTTGGGGAGAAAGGGGGAGCAGAAGGGGAAGAATTTGCTCGCATGGATCTCTCTGTCTTCACCTCTCCTCTCCCATTCTGGCATAAATTTCTTCTTTGTCGTCTGGTCAAATGTGGCAGCGCACCGACCGCGAATCGGCAACTACCCCCGCGTCCGTCCTTCCTTTCTTCCTGCCTTCTCTCCCGTTCTTCCACGGAGACAGTAGGGCCCACACGGAACTCGTACGGAATTATCTGACTTTACGAAGCAAAGTCACAGTCCATCCGATCGGCGATCAACGGCCCAGATTAATTTAGCGTTTTTTAATTTTTTTTACTTCTAATTTTTAGCTTTTTATTTTTATCTTTTTCTAGTTTTTTTTCTTTTTTCTTATATTACTTTATATTATTTGTGTTAAAATAACATATTTTTTAAAATAAAAAATATGTTATTTTAACACAGATAATATAAAGCAATATAAAAAAAGCTAGAAAAAGATAAAAATAAAAAGCTAAAAACTAGAAGTAAAAAAAAAATCAAAAAACGCTAGATTAATTTGGACCGTTGATCGCCGATCGGATGAACTTTACGAAGCAAAGTTTCGTAAAGTCACAGAATCTACGCCGCACGGAACTGAGCACTAGATCGCACCGTGCACTAATCTCGAAGCATCTCCCTTTTATTCTCCATCTTTTCCGGAGAATTTCCAATGCAAGAGACGCACAAAAAAAGTTATGATCCAATCATAAATTTTTGTCTTTACTATTTAAAAAATAAATTTAAAAATAAAATATTGATGATACGTTCTTTCCCTTCCCCGCCTTCGCCTGGACCCGTTGTTTCTCTCCGACGCTTCTCCCCGCGTCTCTCGTCTTCCAAATCCCTAACAAACGCAGGTGGTCGCGGCGGCTCCCCGGGAGAAGCAGCTCGCGTCTCTGTTGTTTCTCTTCGACGCTTCTCCCCGCGTCTCTCTTCTTTCAACCTCCTCACACCCCTCTCCTCCCGATTCCTCCGCCCCTCCCATCAGTTATCGCGCCCCCTCAGACGGTGGACGAGCGGCTCCAATCGATCACGGCGGTGGAGTGCGGAGAGGAGAGCGAACCAGGGTGAAGATGACAGTGGTGGCTGTGGTTCGGGGCTCGAGGTGAAGTGGCCTGATTCCTTTTTAATGCTGGGTGGTATCATCGTTTACAAATGTGCAATCTTTGTGATGCAGCGACATGGCAGCCATGAAGTTCAGAAACTACCTTCATCATGATGAGCAACTTCGAGGTGGTAAGCTGGCTCCAATTTCTCTTCCTAAGTTTGAAGATCCAATTACTGCTGAAACTGCGGAACCAAAGCAACTCGAGGTACTATTTTGGCATTTCCCCATCTTAACCATACTACAGTAGCAATACTCCTTTTAAGTAGTAGATATTTTGTTTATCCATATCCATTTTTTGACAGGGAGCAGAATACGAAGAATTTGTAAAGGCAGCAACCACTGAAACGAAGTACAATTTGTAGAAACCAATGATAGGAATGTGGCCAAAATTCTTTTTCCAGGTATTGCATCTGAAGATCAATTCATGGGCCTTGTTAAAACTGAACCAGAGAAATTTGAGAAGCTTGGTAAGAATTCTTTACGTATTTTTGGATGTTTCTTTTTCTTTTCTCTCTTTTTCACATAGATCTTGCAAATCATGAATTGGTGAGTAATGTTTTCAAGATCGCATAACAATGCCTTGTTACCACAGTTCCAAAAATAAGGACTTGTGCTTTTCACATCTGGGGGGCACTGAAGCACTTCTGAATATAATCATGTTTTTTCAGAGATAAAACTTACTAAAGAAAATTCTCATTAAATTCCGAAAGTAATTCTGGTTAAGTTTCAATTCCTTAAGTGGTAGTGGCATGTATACTAAAGAAAATTCTCATTAAATTCCGAAAGTAATTCTGGTTAAGTTTCAATTCCGTAAGTGGTAGTGGCATGTATTTATCCATTGGGTGTACAATTAGTTTTTTAAAAAACCATTGGGTATACAATGTTGTAAGTGTAACAATCAGAAAATTTAGTTGTTCATCCAGTAGCTTGGCATTTTGCAAATGGAGAGTTTGAAGAAAAAACTATAATACAGTTTGTCGAGCTTAACAAGTTCCCACTAATTACTGCATTTACTGAGCTCAACTCTGCTAAAGTTTATGCAAGCCCTATTAAGCTGTAAGTTGGCACACTTTGCTTTTTCTCACTGTAATTCTAAATATGAACAAGTGGGATTCTTTCAATTTACGCCGTATACTACCCTGAATCAAATATTGAGGATCAAAGGGTGGCTTTTTTTGTGTGGAAAACAGCTATTTATTTTTCTTTAGACTGAAATCAGCCTTATAATTAAGTTTTAACTGTATAGTGAATTATAGAAAATTACTGATGGATTTGTGATCTTTGTTATATGGATAGTTTTATTTACTGTCTTGCAATTTTTTTCTAGGTCTTCACCTTTGCAGAGGCTTATGATTTCGAAGATCTTGAATCTATGCTTCAAGAGGTTGCCAGGGGATTCAAGACAAAGGTGTGCACTTCCTAAATATAAAAGCTTTATTTTGCATCCTGGCTATTATCACATTCACATCACCTAAATGGCTAAAGCTCTTTTCTCCCTGGTGTTGCAGGTAATGTTTATATATGTGGGCATTGGTAAAGAAAACTTGCAAAACCATTCCTGAATCTCTACGGCCTTGAACCGGAAAAACCTACTGTAAGTTTATTGTATCCTAAATCTCATTTTGGCATCAAGCTTGCATCTTTTATATCTTTTTCCCCAGTCGATGCAAGCGTACACGTGTTATTGCATTATGAATGGGATATGAGATTTGATGGATGGATGAAGCTGGGAGGAAGTGAAATTATTGACCTACTTAGATTGTTGTGTCCTTGACAATGACAAGCATTGTGCTAATTGGTCTATAGACATGAGTCAGCCATCATACAATATTTCTTTTCTGTATTATTTGACATGGTAGAGTTGTAGCTAAAAGTAGAAAGTTGAACAGGTTATAGTATTTGATACCAGTAAAGGTTACAAATATCTGATGGAGGCTGATATTAATAGGAAGAACCTCCGAGTGCTGAGTTATTTATTTAGATTTTATGTTATGCTACTTGAGGCGAATTACTCAATTGTATCATGCACTGAACAACATGAGTTCTGCTTAGGACTCGTTGAAAAGGTTGTTGGCGTACATTCGATTCTTCTATCCTAGAAAGTCCTGAAAATGTCTTCCTTGATGTATTTGATTTTTCTCAATTTTCTGATATCTTTTATGCTCCAATTCTCATCCTTTCTCATTTTCAAAATATTTTTGTATATTCCTAGATCTTACGCTCCTTTTTTACCTTGAGAAAACAAAGGTTTATGCACCTTGGTGTGTTGACTATGAAACGATAAGTAAAAATATTGAGAAGTTGGCCAAGCATCTTAGTGGTTTGGACAATCATAAATTTGCACACATAGATGCTTCTGTGAATGAGCATCCCAAATTGCACGTAAGTCAATCTTTGGATTACCATATAATAGTGGCATCGAATAATGTATACATTTTCTGGCACGTTCATGCATTATCCATTGAAGTGCAGTTTTCTTTAACAAGTATTGGAATTATGTGTTTACGTTACTTATCAAAGATAATCTATATGTTTTTGAGATTCTTTCTAATACTTGATGGTGTAATTGTGCATTGCAGGAGGATCCTAACCAAGGTTACAAAAAACGTTAAGTGCTAAGCGAGCGGTGACCCACTGCCTAGAGCTTAAGCGTTTTGTACTGTAGCAAGTCTAAATGCTATAATTGTGCAAATCTAAAATAATTCTACATTTCTACTTGCAGAACTGCAGAAGTGAACTATGGGAGTTTGGCAATCTGCTGAAAGGATGATTCATTGAAGAAATATGATAAAAATGTAATAGGCTTATCAACTAGTGACAATGTGTTTAGCTCAGATTATGTTGCCAGATTTTTCATGTAATAGGCTGTCAACTTAAGGAGAAGTATAAACAGAAACATACCTCATTTGATCTTATTCCTGAACTGGTTCAGCTGAGCAATTGTTGGTTTCATCATCTCCACCTCATTTAAAAGAGCTTGACGAAAGAAAATCTCTTGTATCAAAATAAATGTTCTCATCATCGTCAGTCTCTTCTTCAGCAGGGTCTTGTGGTTCATTATAATCATCGGATTCAGTAGCACTTCCTTCTGAAAAACAGGAATAATACTTTAATTTATTCATAATAGCTAACCAAATAGAGAATCATCATTTGTGATATACAATCTAAACAGAGTTTCGAAGAAAAGAACTTCAAGGATTGCATAAAAGAGCAAATCTAAATGCACATTGAAGACCTCAGAGAATTGGCATTCAAGAACTGCAGATGAAGAAATCATGGAAGGAAAAGGGTGAGGAAAAAAATCTATATTGGATGCTAAAACTGGTACTAAGGGAACCACCATATTCATTATTCTACTACTCATAACGTTATCAGACATGGGTATCATAGGGTCCATGGCAATAGAAGGGTTAACTGAAATTTTATAGAAATCCATTCCCATAAATTTGCATACAAAAAATTATGACTTATAGACATTTATAGGAAGAGGGGCCACTGGAAGTAACCCACTTAAAAAATTCTATTTTGGATATGTGTGTGTGTGTGTGTGTGTGTGTGTGTGTGTGTATGCATGCATGAATAACTTAACTACTGCCCACTAGCTCAATTTTGGGTCTGGCAATAATAAAAATGGAGCTTTACATGGTGCTAAAATTATTTACAGTGGTTCAGGGAAGTGAAGGATTATCTATTCAAGACAGCCCTTAAATACCATGTCCATCCAGTATACTGCAATTACTCATGCATGGCAATGGTATGGTTACACTTCAGTCAACCAATCAGCGATGCTCAGCCAGATCCAAACCACCATCAACGTTGTTTGAAATTCCACAGAATTACAGCTATTTTAGAGATGGTATATGCCACTGCAACAGTAATTAAGAAAATGCAAATTTGGACTGTCATTTACCCAGCAAGGATGAATCATAACAGTCAAATTTTTTACCCACAAATTAGCAGCCAGAAAGGTAAAGTGCTAGCTGTTATGTATATAGTATACCTCAAGAAAGAAAGGAAGAGCCAATTTGATGGCAAATCAATGTTTCACTTGGATCTCCTTTTGTTTTATTACATCTGTAGCTGTTTGACCTAATAGCTAACACAATTGCTCTGTGCATGCACTGATCTAAACTGCATTGTCACGTCTGAAGTTTTTATTTGTCGCTACTATCAGACAAGCTCCAAGACAATCAAGAAGCTTGCTAATCCTAATGCGCCTCTTGGCTACACATTGTGCTTCCTCAACTTAGCTTTTGATGGTTACACTAACTCGACCCAAGATTTAATCAAGTCCAGGTAACCATACCCTGTCCAATTTATATCAAAGCATTCTGAAAAATTGTTATCTTTTATCTAAACGAGAACTGCAGTATTGCCAAAAACATCTTCACAGCAACTCAAACATATTAGTAGTATTCCTTTAATAGCAATAACATATTAGTTCTGAGATGGATTAAGACTGGACAGATGGCAGAACAGGTATACTGATCAAGCAAGGTTCACTTTCCTGGAACTTACTACGGTGTCATAATACCAGGAGTAAATTTCAGTGAGCAATAGTTCCTGACAATGTTCTAGTGGCACATGTGCAGTCCAGCCAATCAAGAAGAAATAGGTTTAGTAGGTCCGGGAAGACGGGAAGTAATGCTCCGTAGTCCAGCCAATCAAAAGGAGAAGCAGAGGAGGGAGGACCAGAGGAGGGAGAAGCAGAGATTGAAGAAGAGAAGCGGAGGAGCTCACCTTGCTGGACGCTGGGAAGAGGCCCCAGAGGAGGGGCGCCAGAGATCGGGGTGGCGACCACGAGATGCAGGAGACGGAGTAGCTCGGGCCTCGGGGTTGCGAAACGTGGGTGCGCAGCAAGAAGACGAGGAGGTCAACGAGCTCGACCTCAGGTTCGGCGGCGGCGCAGGTCTCCTTCCCCAATCCTATCCGCTTTTATCTCCTGCCGCCGCCCGCAGCAATTTGTCTCCTTCCCCAACCCTATCGTGCCCCCACGCGGACTTTCCCGCGCGCGAATCGTGCTCCTGCGCAGCAGTTCCCACATAGCCCCTCCCGCCAAGTCACTGGCTCGCGACGCGGCGCTTCCGCGGCGCTTTTCTCCGCGCTCCGCCGCCTCCACGCGCCTCCGCGCCTGCTTAATACCACTGAAGCGGTCGCGCCGCTTCGGGAGCACGTATGGCCCAACGTGACGCGTGAGTAGGCCGCGTACCGCTTGAGCGCGCTGAAGCGTGCGTGTAATAACGCTGTTTGGAACCTTGATCCTAACAACAAGGGCTCTATATGGTAGTGTCGTATGATTGTTTATATCCTAACAATGATGTGAGCTACAGAGGAGTTTCGCTGGGTGCCATGGCGGAGCCAAAGGCATAGTGTTGGCCAAGCCTAGTCATGGTGGCTCAATATGTTAGAATAGTAGGATTCTTTTTATCTGTCGTAATGCACAGGCATGTAACTAGTCATCTACACAAGAGGCACGAACTGCATGGAAGCAACTACTCCGTCTAGTTCGCAAAAGCATATGAAAATATGTTGTTTTAGACACTGACTGTTGGACACAAATTTTATAATTCAGAATCCTCAATGATTTCACCGCATTATTCCATGTATTAGGAGATAATGCTCACATATACATTACTGACCATCAAAAACATATTTTACGGAAACATAACTAATACAATAAAAACTTATACATGGGCTGATTGGGCCAAAATCAATAAAAAGTAGTAACGGAAACGGAATTTCACATAGGTGTGATCCTTAGGACATGCCTACAGACAACCAACTAGGAATTGCGACCTAGTTTTTGGCCTCATTGTCTTTCCATCTTGTCGGCACCCTTAGATGATCACATGGCTTGTATTTTTTTCTTTTGTCTTACTGAATAATAATAATTGAGCAACAGTCATGAGTATAAGGGAACTCAACAAGCCTCCACAAAGAGTGCAGTAATAATAGATAAAACGTTGAACGAATGGAGGTTTAAGGTTCTTTTATTTGCGATATAGATATAAGGAATTGCATGAGACTTAGCAATTTTAATTGAAACACAGGGGATTCACATGCGATCAATACAATTTTAATTTGCTGTATTAATTTTTAATTATTATCTCCAGGGAATTCATGACATATTATTATTATTTTGAGGTTTAGCTGCCAAATAATCAAAGGGTTTGAGCAAATGATTAATTCAATAGGTTACTAGAGTATGGGATTATTTAATTATCCCATTGTTATTTAATGGTTAACTTTAGTTACGCCATGATTGACTAATAAATTGTGTTAGACATTTAGCCCTAGGGTCTAAACGCATTCGGATAAAAATGCAACTCTAACTAGGTCTGGGTATTACTAAACTTCATATTTACCATGCATTGGTGTGTTAGCAAGCTATCTCGATTAAGGTTTAATTAATTGGTCCTATCACCATATAGTTCATCAAATGTACATTAGCGAGATTATTTTTAATGGTCAATGACCTAGAGGTCATTAATTATATTTTAATAGACGCACCAAATATAATCTTTAATTAAAGATGTTCCTTGGAGCAAATGTCGTTGATATTTTATGCAGGGCTAACTTATTATATACCATTGTATTTCAATATCATTATTAATTAAATCCACCATTTAAGGTTTAATTATCAGTGGCATGCTAATGACAGGGATTATATTTTAATAGAGCCTTTGCTATGACATGAGTTTTCTTTAAAAAAATATTGGTTGGCTTCCTAATTAGCCTCTATTTTCTTACTGACTTATTTTCTAGGAAAGATCACTAATTAAAGCGGATACCTTATTCAAAATTCTAGTAACATAGGAATTAATCTGCTTATCCTAAATAGTTATTTTTTACCTTAAGTAACCGTGATTATCATTTACACTTGCAAAATTTAGACTTTTGTTATCCCATTCCTTTAACCATGCATTCTAATTTAAGGGGAAGAGACATGTTGGTTAATTACCTTACTCTTAACTCGATTGTCGTTTTGAAACAGGATTCTTATTATATTTGAACATTTATACAAAGTTATATATTGCAAATGTTTTATTAGTATGTGAATTTGGGACAAATATCAATAGCACATTAGTTATTTTGAGAATTATTTAATGATATGCGAGGTAATATTCAATTCAAATCTCAATATTTATAGTTAGATATTAGTGCCCTAACACTCAAGTTACTTTCCTTAATTATTTGAAAAAGGGGCCATCATGATAATTGAATTATAGCAATAGTAATTATTATTTTGCATGGCTTATTCTACATTAATTATTCTCATACAATAACTAACTTGCTAATCCTTGCTAACATGTAATTAACCAAGATTTAATCTTCAATATTTAATTTTATGTAAACCTTTGATTTAATTTCATAATTAAATTTTTATTTATAACTAAATTGTGTATCTTAATTAGTTGTTTAGAAAGAGCTTTCATGATTTTTGTAAGCTATCAAGCATGAACTGCAATTTAATTAGTAAAGCAATATAGTGTGTTAACTCAATTAACTCCTAAAGGGATGGGCCCACATGTCATGCACAATGAACCATAGAGGTTCTTCTCTGTTTCAAAAAGAGCAAATGAGGAGCAGGGGAGGCAGGGCGGCACTGGGCAGGCGATAGCGGCACTGGCGAGGGCTGGTCGTGGAGATGGAGGAAAGCAGCAAAATGGAACCCCGGGGAGACGATGGAGCTAGGGGAAGAGCTGTGATGGCTTGGGGCAACACCGAGAGCGGCCAATGGTGGCATGGGCAGTTGGGCGTGGTGAGGCGAAGGGGACAGTGGTGGCTGGAGGGAAGGGAGTAGAAGGAGGGGGAGCACGGGCTCCAAGGAGTTGGAGTGAAACTTACCAAGCAACCCATGGAAGCGGAGAGGCGGCGGATAGTGCCGGCAGCAGAAGCCAACGGTGGCACGTGTGGCTTTGTGTTGCCAGCGTCCGATGGTGGTTGGGGAAGGTAGGGGGCACCACGGTGAAGCTCTAGGAGTGAATCGAGACAAGGCGAAGAGGAGGAGAGATGGCGATGGTGGAGGCAGTTCCGATTGACCTTGTGGAAGAAGGTCGTGAGGTGGGCTCTAGGGCATGGATTTCCAATTAAGGGGGGAGGAGGAAGACATCTAGGAACATGGTATGACATGAACGCCTTGTGAAGAGGGTTGCCAGAGTGGTTGGGACGGTGTGAAGACGTCGTGGCCAACGCACGTCTTGAGGCGTGGCTCACTAATGAAGGGAGCAAGGGGACGAGAAGGAAATGGGAGTGATGGGGGACAGAGGTGAGCCCAGGCTTTTAAGTAGCCAGGGGGAAGACGCGGTGTGGCACTAAGGAGGGTGGCTAGTGCAATGTGGGTTCGTCAGCGCGCGGTGCGGGGGTGTGGGCGCAGCAAACAGTGCGTAAACGTGCATGCGACGTAGTAGGGCATGGACGTGGGCATGGTGCGGGGTCGTGTATGGCGTGGACACAGTGTGGGTGCACGCAGGCCGTGTCGGCTATGGGCAGCACAGGGAGGGTCAGCCATGCGCTAGAACAGGGGAGAGGAGAGAGGAGGAAAGAGAAGGGAGGAAAAGAGAAAAGGAAGGCAAGAAAAGGGAGGGAAAAGAAAAGGAGAAGGTGGGGCCCAGCTGGGACCGAAAGAGAGGAAAGAGATTTTAGGAGCATAAAATAATCATGTTACAACATACCAGGTACTTTCCACTCATGACTGCCCAAACTAGGTTTTCATATTTGAAATGATGTCGCGGTAATTTAATGCCCCCGAGTATCTAAGCAAGACAAAGCATGTCACTTAGATATATAGACTTATTGCTAGTATGTTAACCATTAATTCTAGGGCGACAAGGTTTCATGTCCAAAACCAAGGAGTGGGATATAATTAAGCAATAATTCATAGGGAATTAACTATGAACTAATATGAATATACTTTGCATAATAAAGTAAAGCATACAATTTGATACTTTCAAATAAAATATTTGCATTAAAAAGGAAATATTTGCATTCAAAGGTAGTTGCAATATAATCAAAAGTGATGACTTGCCTTGTTCAATTTACCACAGTCTTGATCTTACTCACAACCTCCTCAGTCAATGGTCTTAAAATTATGTCCTTTGTCTTTATTCAGATCTTGATCTCGGTCAATCTTTTACTTCTTCGAGACTTCAAGTTCTAATTATGCGATAAACAACTATCATTATGCAATAAACAACTAAATTCAAATAAGTTCAAATAACCCAAAATTCTAACAAATCTAAATGAATTCAATTAGGTTTTATTATTATTATGGGGGATCCAAGGTAGGGTTTAATTGACGGAGTCAAACGAAGTTTAGGCGAAGAGAAAGATGATAGAGAGAAAGTCTACCAAGGAGAATATCAAAGAGAGTTCAATGATAAAGGAATATTCACAGAAATATTCTACTTTGGGTTCGAATATGATTGGACATGGGTACTGTAGAACACCATGGCTTGATCTTTTATGTTAATAATTTCCTTTATTATCTTATATTTATTAAGAAAGTTTCATGAGTTAGGTTAGACCTATGAACAGATGGATTCACATGCGACTGGTATAATTTAGTTAGCTGTTTTAATCCTTTAATTTTTATCTCCAGGGAATTCATGATGTATTATTATTTTGAGGTTTAGTTGCCAAATAATCAAAGGGTTTGAGCAAATGATTAATTCAATAGATTACTAGAGCATGGGATTATTTAATTATCCACTTACTATTTAATGTAACTTTAGTTACACCATTATTGACTAATAAACTGCAACAGACATTTAGCCCTAGGGTTTAAATGCATTCAGACAAAAATGCAACTCTAACTAGGTCTAGGTATTATCAAACTTCGTATTACCGCCCACTAGTGTGTTAGCAAGCTATCTCAATTAAGGTCTAATTAGTTGGTCCTATCACCACATAATTCATCAAAGAGCAGTGCTTCTAAGCTTTTCTCTTTAATAAGAGTAGCACTAATATCAAAGCAAATGAAAAGGTAAGTGACATCTATCCACCATTCATCATGTTTTAAAAAATTGTGCAAATCAGTATTGTTGTGGCTACAGACCAAACAAAGAGAGAGGGGTATGGTAGTGGAGAGTTAGGTGAGCAAATGACCTCTTGGGTCTTTCCTCTGGGCCAATCATGGCATATATGCGTTCCCTGAGAAGGAGCGCCTAACCCATCGTAACATTACACCGAGCTTTCCTTCCAGGACAAGCTACATCGCTTACATAGTTTATAACCTTCTCAACAGGCTAGCTGGGTTTAGGTGGGAGCCACCCCTACAACATGAGCCTCTCATGGTGACGGGCTTCACAGGCCGAAGCCATGTTGCCGAGCCCTTTGGCCCCCTCCGTCCCTGCGGCCTGTGACGTTGTGTGGTTGTGGGCGAAGTGGAGTCGAAGCCGGGGGCCCGCCGCGGAGGGCGGTCGCGGACGGAGTCGCATCTATGCTGTGAAGGCGAAGGCATCGCCGATGCGGGAGGAGAGGGCAGGCGTTGGAGATTGGGGCATGTGGCCGGACGACCGCGGTACGCGCGTTTTTTGGCGGGCAGCCGCGCGCCGGTCGAGCGGACTCGCCGATCGCTCGCTGCGCGGCGCTCTGCAACCTAGAATGCATGGAAAGGCATGGGATATATTAGGGTACGAAAATGGTTGTGGCAAGAGTGAATGGGTATTATGTGCAGAAGCGCTGGGCTGCCCCAGGGGCGGAGTCAGATGTGGCTCGCGGGGCGAAGGCCTCGTCGACGCGGCCAGGTGCGCAGGTGCAGCCAAGCTAGAACATTGCCCGCGCATGAGCAGCGGCTTCCGCCGATTGTGCTTCTTGACGTGTGGACGATGCTTCGACTTCCGCCGATTGCGCTTCTTCATGCGTGGACGATGCTTCGGCTTCCGCCGATTGCGCTTCTTCGCGCGTGGACGATGCTTCGGCTTTCGTTGATTGCGCTTCTTCACGCGGGGGACAACTGTATATATATTTACCCGAAGGGCCGGGGCGCCTCCCAGGCGTGGCTGAGGTGGTCCTTGATTTCGAGAATATGCTTTCTTCGGTTCATGAACATGCGGAGGGATACTGCCGTGTTGATGAACTGACGGAGGCCTATTCTCAAGCACAATGCTCCGACAACCGCCGGCCGCCGCGCGCTTTGCGGGGGAGGCCGCTGCGGCGCAAGATTGGCCTCGCAGACGTCTTGGAGTGCGGCGGCGGCTGGCCGCCCCGCAGCGATGGGCACAGAGTCTGCCGAACAGACTGCTCCGCAAGTGCTCCCGAAGGCGAGGGGGGCGTCTCTTGGCGCGCCCCGCCGGCGCTACGTTGCGTGTCGCCGTCTTGGTGGACCCGGACGTCTTGCGGCGCGATACGCCAAAGGCGGAGCCAGGTTGTTTTGCATAGATTCCCGAGCGGACACATGCCGAGGCGCTATTTGCGCGCCGTGCTCTTGCAGGCCCCTTGGTTGGACCGCCGTTTGACCGGGCGTGGCGCGCACGGATGGGTGTGCCACTATCGTGACGATCGTGGGAAGGTGGGTGGTTCGCATTCCAGCAATTATGTTCATCTATGGCGTGGGAGACACAGGGGTATTAAATACCCCTTGCCTTATGCCCCGTGGATCTTCATCGCCTTGCCTTCTAGCTCCCATTCACGCGCCCCAGTCTCTTTTGTCTTCCTTCTTCCTCCCGCGCCTCGGAGTTGTAGGAGAACGATGGCGTACAACGGGGCGCACGCGCTGGCGGCCAATGACGACGCCGTCTTCCGGCGGGCGTCGCTGCTCGAGGTGAGGTACACCCTCAAGGGGCGCGGCTCCGCGCCTATGGACAAGTGGTGGACGGCAGCGGGGAGAGTAGGGGGACCGTGCTCCGCATCCCGGCCCGACGCGGTGACGGAGGAGACGATCCGTGGCATTCGCGTGAGGAAGGCGCCGGACCGCCAGAGGTGGATCGCCAGGCGACGAGACCGAACCTCACCCCGAAACATCAAAGGCGATCGTGTTCGTCGCCTACCTCGAGGCTGGGCTACGCATTCCAGCCATCAGACTTGTCGGGGACGTCTTGCGAGCCTTTGGGCTTGATCTGGCGCAAGTAACGTCGAATGTGATAGCCCGTCTTGCCGTGTATGGCTGGGGGCGGCGCGCGGAGGTGTGCCGCCGACCGCGTCACATCGTCGTATTCCTCCATGATGTCGGTGCGCGCGCGAGGAGCAGGGGACGGCGCTGCCGCGCCGCCGGCGCGTCGATCTCGTCTTTGTGTTCGCAGCGGTAAGAAGATATCTCCCGCGGAGTCGAGTCAGGCAGAGTGGGGGTCGGACTGGACGAGGCGATGGTTTTACCACCGCGTGGCAAGCGGTAGCGGCCTTGAGTGCTCGGGGCGGCCGGTGGCGGTTAACGCCATGCCCAGCGCGCCCCTAAATGATGATGATGAGTGGATAGCACGGAGGCTTGTGGGGATAATCGCCCGCTTCAACATGCGCGACCTCGCTGAGGAGTTCGTCATGTACGGCGTGGCGCCGCTTGCCGTAGAGTGGCGTGTCGCTCCTGGGAGGCTTCAGCGCGACAATGTCCGCCCTTCCGTGTCTTCGCTGCCGAGGCCCTCCGATCCGCGTAAGTTGTCTTCTTTGCTTTTGGGTGGTATTCGTCGAGGCTGTTGTTTTTGCAACGTGCCCCCGTGCCCTTCGCAGACACTTCCCTGGGGGACGCGGAGCGTGTGGTGGGTTCATTCCTTGGATCGTACACATCCAAGGAGCACACGCTGCGTGTGTCTGTGACCACGGAGGCAGGTCTGGGGCGGTTGAACCGCGTGTGCGAAACCTTGGGTATTAGGGTGCCAGAATGCCCGCTTACATCGCTGGTGGCGGGCCGAAGACTCACTCGACTTCTGGGCGACTCGACCCTCAGCAGGCGAGACTTCGGCGCGAAAGGTCGTCCCAGCGAAGCTAGATTAGTAGTGCCGACCCGCCGGGTTTTGTAAGAACGTTGTGGCAGCGTGGTAGACAGGCCGGGATGTTCGTCACCGCCGTCATTTTTTGGATGCATGCGCTTTGCGCCTTATTTTTTATGGGGCTTAAGGGTTAGTCGGGGCAGACGGTTGGGGTAGGGGTGGAGCTGGAGCGTAGTCGAAGTAGACGTGCGAGCGCTCCGTCCCCTACTCTCCGAAGTGTTGGCAGCGGAGTTGGCGCCTAGTTGAAGTACACGCGCGAGCGCTCCGTCCCCTACCCTCCGAAGTGGTGGCAGCGGAGCTGGCGCCTAGTTGAAATAGGCGCGCGGCGCCCGCCCCTACCCCGAAGTGGTGGCAGCGGAGCTGGCGCCTAGTTGATGTAGACGCGCGAGAGCGCTCCGTCCCCTACTCTCCAAAGTGGTGGCAGCGGAGCTGGCATCTAGTTGGAGTAGACGCGCGAGCGCTCCGTCCCCTACCCTCCGAAGTGGTGGCAACGGAGCTGGTGTCTAGTTGGAGTAGACGCGCGAGCGCTCCGTCCCCTACCCTCCGAAGTGGTGGCAACGGAGCTGACGCCTAGTTGAAGTAGACGCGCGAGAGCGCTCCGTCTCCTACCCTCTGAAGTGGTGGCAGCGGAGCTGACGCCTAGTTGAAGTAGACGCGCGAGCGCTCCATCCCCTACCCTCAGAAGTGGTGGCAGCGAGGCGACGCCAGTTGAGTAGACGCGCGAGCGCTCCGCCCCTACCCCCGAAGTGGTGGCAATGAGCCGGGCGCCTAGTTGGAGTAGACACGCGAGTGCTCCGTCCCCTACCCTCCGAAGTGGTGGCAGCGGAGCTAGCGCCTAGTTGGAGTAGAAGCACGAGAGCGCACCGTCCCGTACCCTCCGAAATGGTGGCAGCGGAGCTAGCGCCTAGTTGGAGTAGACACGCGAGCGCTCCGTCCCCTACCCTCCGAAGTGGTGGCAGCGGAGCTGGCACCTAGTTGAAGTAGACGCGTGAGAGCGCTCCGTCTCGTGCTGCTGGGCAGGATAAGATAAGCTTCGGAAGGAGCAGGGACCTAGCCTCGTAGGTCCTGTCCCTGGCGGCCGATGGGGGTCTCACGGGCTCCTCTGTTTCGCTGCAATCCGAGACGTCAATGGGACAGCTGAGGCGGGATCAATGGAGGTCCGTGCGTGGCACCACACGACTACGAGGGAGGTGTCCCCTAGCCATCGTCCGTTGCGTTGGGCCCCGCGGGATAAGGGGGACGCGTTGCGTGTAGCAGGCGTAGCCCTGGTGTGGGGCAACGCTATCGCACCACGTGCTCCTGGGGCGGGCGATGGGACTCTTGAAGCGTAATGTCCGCGGTCTTGCTTCCGGGGCTCTTTAAAATGGGGGCGAGTGGCCGAGTGGAGCGGCACTCACCTTCCCGGGCATCGCACCCCCACAACTTCTGGTAAAACTACGGTCCTCGGTGTGTTCCAACTTTGCCCAGTAGTGTGGAGGGCTCCAGAACGCGGCTGATGCTGCCTGGGCGATCGCGGGGTGGGGCATCCCACCCCTGTGGGGGGATGCGACACCGCGATGTGTTTTCGCCTCGCCCGTGCGCCGAAGAGCCGCGGTTGGTGCGGGGTAGTGGGCAATTCACTTGTACTTCATCAAGGCCGCTCCTAGCTTCAGGAGTAGACTGCTATGGCATGCCGGCGAGGCCACGCCCGCCGTCTTTCTCGCATAGCGCTGTTTTTCCCTAGTTTCCTCCCTTGGGATGAGGGGAGTAGGGGCTTGGCGCTGCGGCACCACAGCAGGCCGTGTTGCTCAAAGACGGCGCCGACTCCTCCACCGGGCGGCACACTGGGGCCTTGGGCGCTGTCCGTCTTGTGGCGCCTTACTGCGGTGACGCTGCATCCCGAGCTCGAACGTCAATGGGCGTTGCGGGCGCTTCTGCGCCGGAGGATCGCGTCGCGTGGGCGCCGCGGAGCGTTGGTTTCGGCTCCTCTGCAGAGGCGCTGGCCATTGAGCTCCTGCGCCTCACTCCTGCACTCGCGGCCGGCCGTCCATGCGGTGCGCGTGGTTTGCCGGGATCGCGCGAAGCCTCTAGAGTCTGTGCGCCGTTGTATGTGGACTCCAGCGAGTGCGTGGGAATATCATCCACGTCTTATTTATACTCCAGAGAGTACGCGTGGGGGGAACACCAGCGCGTGTGCGGGACATCCGCGTCTTGTTTAGACTCAGTAGAGTGCGCAGGAAAAACATCTGCGTCTTTGTTTGTACTCCGGAGAATGCGTGGGACTATCAACCACGACTTACTTAGGCTCCGGAGGGTACGCCCTCGCGTGCGCGGAACGTTTGCGTCTTGTTTAGACTCAGTAGAGTGCGCAGGGAAAACAACCGCGTCTTTGTTTGTACTCCAGAGAATGCGTGGGACTGTCAACCATGACTTACTTAAACTCCGGAGGGTACGCCCTCGCGCGCGCGGGACACCCGCGTCTTGTTTATACTCAGTAGAGTGCGCAGGGAAAATGTACGCGTCTTATTTATACTCCGTAGAGTGCGCGCGGAGGCGGACATCGACGCTACATCTTATTTATACTCCGTAAAGTGCGTGCGGAGGCGGACCTCTACGCTACGTCTTATTTATACTCCGTAGAGTGCGTGCGGAGGCGGACCTCCATGCTACGTCTTATTTATACTCTGTAGAGTGCGTGCGGAGGCGGACCTCTACGCTACGTCTTATTTATACTCCGTAGAGTGCGTGCGGAGGCGGACCTCGATGCTACGTCTTATTTATACTCCGTAGAGTGTGTGCGGAGGTGGACCTCCGTGGAGTGCGTGTGCGGAGGTGAGTCTTCGTGTGGTGCGTGTGCAGAGGTGAGTTTCTGTGCGGTGCGTGTGTGGAGGTGAGTCTCCATGTTTTGCGTGTGCGGAGGTGAGTCTCTGTGTTTTGCGTGTGCGGAGGTGAGTCTCTGTGTTTTGCGTGTGCGGAGGTGAGTCTCCGTGTTTTGCGTGGGAACATCAACCACGTCTTTATACTCCTGGGAGTACGCGTGGTGACAACACCAGTGCGTGCGCGGAATTTCGCGTCTTGTTTATACTCCGGGGAGTGCGTGCGAAGGGAAGCCTCCGCACGTTTTAGGTGGGCAGTATTAATAGCTTCGCAAACGGCGAACTTTATTAAATTCCCGTTTGCGCGGGTGAGCGAGTACAAAAGGTTATAAGGTTATGAACTAACCACTGCACTCATTGTCGTGGTGGTGAGATGCGGAGCCTCTGGTGCTGGGCTGCCGTAGGTCCTGTATGGGCGCGCCGGACCTAAGGGCCTCACTGGGCTCCCAGGGGCGGGCCTCAAGTTCTATGCTCCAGGTGCCGGGCCATGTACTGGTCGCCAAGGACAGTGATGATGCCTCGCGGGCTCGGCAGCTTCACACATAGGAAGCCATGGTGTGGTACCGCCCCAAAGGAATTGAGGGTCGGTCTCCCTAAAATGGCGTTGTAGGGTACTGCATATCGACGACATCGAAGGTGGCGCCTCGCCGCCATATTGTCATCTGGCGAAGGAGATCTGCAAACATACTTGCCCGGTGCCAATAGTGGCTGACCTCGAAGCCTGCGTGAGAGCTCGAGGCCTAGGCGTGCGGGGATCGCCATCTGGTCGAAGGCCTGTGCGAACAAAACGTTCGCGGAGCTGCCCCCATCGACCAGGACACGCCGGACGTCGCACCCGGCAATCGCGACCTGGATGACTAGGGGATCCTGATGGGGGAACTCCACGCCTTCGGCATCAGCGGGCGTGAAGGTGATCGCATGCTGTGCCCAATCGGGCAGCGCATGAGCCGGGTATGCCACCACGTGGTGTAGTCTCCGCACGTAGGCCTTGCGTTGTCGCTCGGAGGTGAACTCCAAGGAGGAGCCTCCGGAAATTACGTTGATGATCCTACGCAGAGCGCCCTCAAGGGCATGGATCCGCAGGGGGCTCTCCGGAGGCTGTGGAACGTGGGCTCGTGCTCGCCGGAGACCCTCCTGAGGCTACGGCTTCTGATCCCGAATCCTTAGGGGACCGTCTAGTGGCTGCTGAACGTGCGCCACAACGGGCGGGCGCACCTCGAGATCCCTGTCTTTGGCGACGCTTTAGTGAAGCGCCGCGATAGTGGTGCAGGAGCGAGTGTCATGATTGCCCTGTCCGTGCACCTTGCACCACTGTGGGCGGCGTTGGTCGCCATACTCCGCGCGGACCCAACCGTCGCGGCCTCGGCCTCGTCCCCGACCTCGTCGAGCCCTGGCCCCGCGATTGGCTGGGGCATTGTCTTCCGAGCCGTCCTCGACGTCGAAGACGTAGCGGGGTCGCCGAGACGTCTGACAGCCACGCTGAGGCTTGTCAGTCGGCGCGTCCTTCCACTGGGGGGCGTCCCTCGATGGCTCCTGCCTACCTCCGCGAGGAACTTGCTTTCAACGGGTCGGTGCTCCTCGTGGCACCTTCCGCTAGGTTGGCGTCGGCCTCGTTGTCCTGGTGCCGCCTCGCGTCTTCTTCCGCCCGCGCGTATTCCTCCATCTTGTCGAAGAGCTTCGCGACTGTCTTGATTGGCTTCCGCGCATTGTACTCGGCTAGCGGTCTCGGGCGGAGGCCCTGTACCGCCGCGTTGATGATTGTTGTCTCATTGACATCTTTGACCTAGCAGCGGACCTTCGCGAAGCGTTTGAAGTATTCGCGAAGCCTTTTCGCTGGTTTTTGCTTGACCGCGAAGAGCTGATCCGCGTTGACACGCTCGACGCGTATATGGAGTTCGGCTCTATGGTGAAGAACCATGAGTGCGCCACTCCGTGCAACGTAAGCGGGAGCCTCTTCGCCTTGGTGGTGTCGTCTCCGCCTGCTGCTCGATAGCGGTCTCGTACACGCGCACGAACTCTCGGGGATCCGTGTTGCCTTTGTACGAAGCGATGGAGCTGGGGAATTTAAAATCCTCCGGCCACGCTGCCTGCTGTAGGCCCGCCGATAGCGGAGACTCCGAGTCCACATGCCGCAGTAAAGCGTGACTGGATGTGGGGGTGTCCAGGCTGTCCGTGCGCTCGGGCGTGGGCTCCGACGTGACCACCGGTGGGGTCGGCTGACCCCGAGCCTCTTGCATGCTCCGCACGGCTCCCGGGAGATCCGCCAATTCTTGCTGGAGCGTGCCGAGGGCTGCCAGCAGGGCGGTCTCCACTGCGGGCGTAGGTGGGACAATGGGCGCATCCGGTCGCACGATCGAGGTAGTCGCAACCACTCCGACGACGACAGTAGGGCCCATGTCGCCGGAGGGGCCACTTGGTGCTCTCGTGGCGGGTGTAGGGGCGACGGTCGCGTCTCGACGGGCATCAGGGCTACCGCTCCCTAACACCCGACGTGCGTTGTCGGGGTTGGCTGTCG
Organism: Melocanna baccifera; assembly: GCA_036346265.1. Lineage (NCBI taxonomy): Eukaryota > Viridiplantae > Streptophyta > Magnoliopsida > Poales > Poaceae > Melocanna > Melocanna baccifera. Next base: position 247,790 of record JAYEVJ010000336.1, read on the forward strand.
TACCGGCGGCGGGGTGGCGCATGACGCGCGTGGTGGGGTCGGCCGTCACGTCGGTGGTGGCTGGGTCAGTGGCGTCGGTGATGGCGGGGTTGATGGTTGCGTGATGATCGTCGTCATTTTTGCCCCCGACCACCGACGCTGAAGCCCTGGTGTTGACGCGGGGCCTCGCCATGACCGCCTCCTTCTTCTTCGCCGCCGATGATGCTTTCTTTGGTGCCATCCTTCCTACGATCTCTGAGGCTTGCTCCTGTCGCCCCCAAGGACGGCGCCAACTGTTGTGACTACAGACCAAACAGAGAGAGGGGTATGGTAGTGGAGAGTTAGGTGAGCAAATGACCTCTTGGGTCTTTCCTCTGGGCCGATCATGGCATATATGCGTTCCCTGAGGAGGAGCGCCTAACCCATCGTAACCTTACACCGAGCTTTCCTTCCAGGACAAGCTACATCGCTTACATGGTTTATAACCTTCTCAACAGGCTAGCTGGGTTTAGGGGGGGCCACCCCTACAACAGGTATTAAGGAAAGTATGGAAGCACCTTCATCAAATTATATATTAGTGAGATTATTTTTAATTGATGATGACCCAGGGGTCGTTAATTATATTTTAATAGATGCACCAATATAATCTTTAATTAAAGACGTTCCTTGAAGTAGATGTCGTTAATATTTTATGCACCCCTAGTTATTCTTTGGTAGAATTTAATTTTATTTAAGATCTATTTATGCAGGGCGGAGAAGGGAATAGGGGTGATGGGGGACCGTGGTGAGCCCAGGCTTTTCAATAGCCAAGGGGAAGACATGGCATGGCATTGGCACTTAATAGGGGAGGGCGGTTGGCCTAACATGTAGCCCGAGTTGGTCAGCACGTGGCGTGGGGGCGTGAGCACAGTGGACATCACGCAAGCATGCGTGCAGCACGGCAGGGCATGGCATGGGAGCGTGTGTGGCGTGGGCGCATGTGGGCTATGTTGACCATGGGCAACACAGGGAGGAGGGTCAGCCATGCGCCAGAAAAGGGGAGAGGAGAGAGGGAAAGAGAAGGGCAGAAAAAAGAAAAAGAAGGAAAGAAAAAAGGATGGAAAAGAAAAGGAGAAGGCGGGGCCCGGCTGGAACTAGAAGAGAGGAAAGAGAGAGAGAGAAAGGCTTTAGCCAAAATTGCAAAATTCAGATTTTTTTATTTGAAAATTGAAATTGAAATTGGATTCTCTATTCAAATCTTGGCTCGATTATTTGGATGCAAATTTTAACGTTGCTTTTCTTTTGATTTATCTTCAGTTTAAATCTCTGTTTGAAATTATGATACATCTAAAATTGGCTTATAATTTGTCTTTTCCAATTTTCGAATTCGCTTTCAAAATAAACTTCCCGACCATAATTCCCATTTTTAAAATTCTTATTTTATTTAGGTTTTATTTTATTGACTTATATTTGAATTTAAGTTTTCATGTTTTGATTTCATATCCCATTATCTTGGATTTTCCATTCTTTTATTAACATGCTAAATATTTGTACTTGGGAATAACTCCCTGTTATTAATTTGCATAGTACCAAATCTAGAAAATCCCAACTAAACTTTCATAAGAAATTAGAATAACAACATATGCAACAAAATGTTTAAAATTTTTCACATTTTTGAACATCCGAATCTTCGGTATGTTACATCGACGTAGTCTCCAAAATACAACTTTGACCGCTAATTACTATTGTAATATATTTATGAAAACATCAGCCACACTCAAAAAACATTAGCCATACAGGCAACTGGTCAGGGACAGACCCACCAGTGGGTCAGCCGGGGATGACGCCCCCCTCCCAAATGTTTTTGAAATTCTTTTGGAAATTTCTATATGCAACCAAATGTTTTTGAAATCCATGAAAATCATGCAGTTTCAAATTGGAACTAAATTCAGGATGTTACACCTTCCGGATTCATGAGGTTGAAAAAGAATGAATTTCAAGAGCTAAAGCAGGGGAACATGATAGTGCATGAGTATCTCAACAAGTTTAACCAAATGTCTCTCTATGCCCCCGCTGATATAGAAGATGATGAGGTGAAGCAAGAAAGATTCTTGGAGAGTTTGCATGAAGGGATAGCGTTGCAACTATCCTCTCATGACTTCACCGACTTTTAGCACCTGGTGGACAAGGCTCTTGTAGCTGAGAACAAGAAAACAAGAGCAAGATCTTCAACAACAACGCAAACACCAGATAGCACACCAGGGAGTTCACTAGGGTAGCTCCCAGAGGGCCCTTGGAAGATTCATCCCTGCTGCACCGCCCAGGGGACCAATCGCAACACCATGCCATGCCAACACCATCTTACACACCCCCATCCAGGGAGGCCACCAATAGGCAAGAAATAACTCAACTGTTGAAGTCACTTGTTACCACTGCAGTAACCAGGGGCATTATGCCAGTGGATGCCTCCAGAAGCAGCGAACCCCAATCGGAACCAACATGGCAACCACCCAGCTAAAGCACAAATGACCCTCACAGTAGGCCACGGAGCACCTCAGACAGCTAGATCAACACCAACCTTTGGTAGAGGCTATGTCAACCACATTACTATTGAGGAAGCCCAAGGTTCTAGATGTTGTATTTGGTATGTTTCTTATCAACATAGCACCTGTTGACATTCTATTTTATTATGGAGCTTCGCATCATTTATTTTCAATGGTTTCATCAAGAAGCCCCAAATGCCTGTTTTTCTACTTAGGAACCTCATGATAGTATAGTCATCTGGGGGGTAAGCTGAGAGCCCATTTGTAAGATCAATAAACAAGATTTAGATTGAGGGAGTGGAATTCCTAGCAAACTTGATAGTACTTGATTCTCAAGTCTTGGATGTGAACCTAGGGATGGATTGGTTGTCCAAGCATCAGGGTCGATTTCATTGTGCCCTTAGACTAGTGACCTTGGTCAATACCTTAGCAATTCAAGTGGAGTTCACAACAGGCACTCCACCCTGGGATGTTGGTGCGATGAATAGCTTGAAAGAGTGTTGCAGTAGAAGGTGTACCAGTAGTGGGAGAGTATCTTGATGTCTTCGCAAAGGATTTACTTGGCATTCCCCCAGATAGAGATCTAGAGTTCATCATTGAACTGGCATCCGGTACAACACCTATATCCAAGAGGCCATATCGTATGCCTACTAATGAGCTGATGGAATTGAAAATGCAAATTAAAGAATTGCACTATAAGGAATTTGTGAGACTGAGCTCATCCCTGTAGGGATCATCTATTATAAAATCCATGTTTTCAATGCCATTTTAAAGTTTTTAAAACAAAAACAATCATTTGGATTTTTCTAGAATTAATTAAAGCCTAATTTAAATATTCAAAAAATAAAAAAATATGAATAAAATAAACTTCAATTAATTGAAAACCTATTTTATTTTGGTTCCTTGTGTTGCAAGGAATTGTTCTATTTTTTTTTGGATTTTTAGAGTTTATTTGCTATTTATTGGAGCTCAATTTGAATTATCAAAATTTTTTGAAAATTGAAAATCCTGAAATATACAAATAGTAGCGGCCACCTGTCGGATGAACAGTACTGCATGTATTGTTCATCTTCCATCTCCAATGTCCAGGCCGTTCAAAACACGACACCGTTTCCAACTCAAACATCTTCCTCCACACACTATAAAAACGTAGGCCATCCATGTCAAAATACTAGCCTCAATCGCCTTTTCCAAAACCCCAGGGCTCCATCTTCAACTCTGCTGCCATCTCATCGAATTGAGCCTGAGAAACTGAGCACCACTGAAGGTCTTCCTCACCGGGTTTTGTCGCCACCGGTGAGCTTTTGCACATGCCATCACTACTACAAGATCTGCCTCATCATGTTCTACATTGTGCTCCCCTCACTTTCCCTAGAAAACCATCGCAAATTTGTTGCCATCAACGCCTAGCCATGGCCACCTAGGACACCTCACATCCCCATCAATCTGATGAGATTCTCTTCAATTCTTCCATGTCAAAAGGTGTTCTACCTTTCCATATAGCTATCCTCCAAGTTGATTTGGTTTTCCTTCACCAAGCAATGAGATCTCGAGTTTTTTCTTATTCCCTATCGTCGCTGCTCAATCATCGATTGTGTTATCTCCGATGAGTCCCCAGCTGAGCCGACCATGTCCGTAGCTTCACCACATTGCGTTCTAGCCCATGCTCGCGCTTTCCACCGCCAGCCACCACCGAAGCGCCGCCGCCCCTGTAGCCCACCCATAGTCGCCGCTCCTTGCCACTGCACACGTCACCACCATGCTCCGTTTTCCAAGCTGCCACCTCCCACGTGTTCCTCATGTGCCTCTTCTTCCTAGAGAGCTGCTCTGTGTGTCTGAGACTTCCTCTCTCTCTCTCTCACTTACAAAGGGGGCCCACATGTCGTACCTTTCTCTTTTTTCATTTTCCAGTGAAGGAATATTCCTTCAGAATATTCTCTCCTTTCTCAATTTCAGCATTTTCCTTCCCATCAGTCTTCCGAGAGCTCGTTCTCCTTCGTCCGAACTTTGATTGACCAAATTCTTCTTCCTAAATTCATCTAAAATTAAGTTGTCTTTTGTTCTAGTTTTATTGTTTTTGGATTTTATTTGAATTTGTTTTTGTTTCATTTGCTTTCTCTCAAAAGTTTCACCTAAAGAGGATGCAGATAGAAGAAGAGAAAGGCTTGAGTGACTGCTGTGAATGAGTTTGGCCTAATTCGACCAGATCAAGATAACAGATTCCGTAGGGATAGGGTTAAAAAGGACAAATTGTATTATTTAAGGTGTTTTGTATTAATTTCAAAGCATTGAATCCAACGTGGTATGCCACACATATGAATATGCCAATATGAGCAGCTAGAATGGACTAATGACCTACTTATGCCACATCAGTGACCTAGACGTGCATTTTCAAAGTAAGTGACCTAGATGACACACCCAAACAAGTTTAATCACCCTTCATGCATTTTACTCTTAAGATAAAACTTGCTTCCTGCTAAAATACTCCCTAAGACCTTCCCTAGGCAAGTCTTGCATCTATACGCTTGCATTTGATATAAGAGCTTATTGAGTACTATTGTACTTATGGTTGCTTATACGAATGGATTCAGAGTATGGAAAAAAAGATCCGTTGTAAGGATATTTCTATGCATATAGCTTTGGTGATGAAGATGACAACGAGAACTAGGTCGTAACTCTAGTCGATTGCTTATAGTAAATCATGAAGATTATTTTAGTTTATTTTTTTCTTTCACTGCTACTTCTAAACAAACTCATTTGGTCTGTTAGCCTATTATATAAAACCCGACCATAAGGCCTATTTATGATTGTTTACGTAATATCAAGTACCCCTTTTATTTATGTGCATGTGCATGATATTCACCAATGTTGTACTGTGTAAGCTAGCAATATACATATTTTGACCCAAGCGACTGCCAGGTAAGCCCATTGGAGATGGCCTTGGAAGGCTGGATTTATTGAGTTTATACGACTAACTTGTCTTAGTGGCCATCATATTCGCATGCCTTTTAGGGTATGTTCTTTTCAGCTTGTTAAAACGGCTTTTGGATTTTGCTACAATATCTAACTTTCAAACGGGGTATTTTTTTAAGATGGAGTCTACAAGTTAATTATAGTACACGTTAAAAGCCTAATATCTGTATCATCCAAAACCGTAAACGATTATTTCTCTCTCCGTAATCTATATCGTAAACAGCTAAAATTCAAAATTTTCAACCAAAAGCCATAAGCCGCAGCAAAAAAAACAGACCCTTAGTTTCCTAAAACATGGCATAACAAACAATGATGCTCTTTCGAGAGGTGAAAACTGAAAACCCTATCTTGAAATTAGGGCAGGTACAACGGAGAGATGGTAGCTGTCTTTATCATACCAACACAGCAAAATCATCCGACGTGAACTGTAATTAAGGAAGGGAGAGACACAAGCCGTCCTCTCATGAAGAGATGACCCGCGCTCGTGCTCCTAGGCGAAGAGGCGGCGTTACGAGCGTTGTACAAGCCGTCTTTTTTACAAGCTATTTTTTTGTTGTCTTTTTTAATGAGATTGCAGACAACTAAATAGACAGCCTATTGTACAAGCTGTCCTTTTGTTGTCTATATATGATATGCATGTATATATAGACAGCAGCCGTATGAACTGTTGTATATGCCCTTAGATGCTCGATCTGTCACCACCAACCGAGGTAAAATTAAGCCATGGTAGCGGTTTCTGTAAGTTGCAGCGAACACTGTAGTGTCCATAGCGGTAGTGCGGTCTACGCGCTACCAAGTACGACATTTTCTTTTCTGAGACAAAAAATAAAAAGTTACTGACATGATATAGTAATTCATAGAGGTATAGAATACCTTGGACTGGCTGACATAGCGAGAGTAGCTGTGTTATAAGTTGTATTTGTCAAATCGTAACATGTTAAAATTCATTTAGAGGCATACACACACATGGTAGAGAGAACAGTGCAAGGAATACAGAGCCAGTACAGGACAAGCTACAGCTAGTTGAAAGTAAAATTGAGTCCATAGGCAGCGGATATGTAGGTCCAACACCAGATCAAATTCTGTGGCCCATCACCAGGAACATACCGAGAAAACAGCTGCTTTGACATCATATTTTGCATTAAAAAAGGGCAAAAAAAATTGTTAAAAGAGCTATCCAATTGTTTTCAGACTACTGCGACATCAAAAGAAAGCAACACGTATAGCAGGACTTTGCAATTCTTTGGTTGATGAAGGTTTTGCAGAGTACTCAGAAATGCAAATAGTTGCATATCAATCCCTTTGTTCGGTGACGATTATTTGCCATGATTTAGTTGGAGCCCGAAATCTGATGTTTTTAGTTAGGCCCTCTTCGACAGAGACGAAGTCTGCAGTTAAGGGGGAAAAAACACTGTAGCTGAGTTAGTGGATAGTGTAATGAATAGTGAAAAAAAAGCTGAAGCTAGAAGCTGAAGCCGAAAAAAGCCGAAACGATCACCCCCTTAGTCACCAGCAGAGCCACTTAAAAAGCAGAGCTTTTCAAAAATAGTTTGTTTAAAAAAGTGCTAAATGTAGACTTCATTTTGAAAATGGACTAAAAGAAAAAAAGGGTGCAAGACATCCGCTTAACCTCCACGTGGAAAATGGAACAGGGTTGGCAATTGACTGCACTTTGCGATGAAATTAATCATTTACCAAAAAATATGGTGCTGCAACAATCTAATGCAAATCTTGAATAGTTAATGCATACTTTCACCATGGAAGGCTGGAGGGTCCCTCTACGTGGTGAAGCCCTCGTAAAAACAAAAGTATCCCCAAATAGTTTCAAAAATTTTGACATAGTAGACTACACTGAAAATTTTTCCTTTTTGTACATAGAGTTAGATCTCGGTTTTTTTTTTGCAAAAATGTGATTTTAAGTTTTTCAAACATTTTAAAGATGATTTTAGATGTTTTAAATGATGGTCATTAAACATATACACACGTTTGTGCTATCCTACGCCTAGCGCACTAGAAAGTTACTGTCAAATACATATAGAGTTACTGCTAGTTGTGTAGTATTACAACTAACAGTAATTCTACATGTGTTTGATAGTAACTTCACTCGTACATTATAGTAACTTTTCGATATGCATTTTACACCTGCGCGCAAAATAGTAATATATATATAAGCATTTTCTATACTCCTAAGAGTGCATACTCCTACTTCAAATATACCATTTAACGAATGTGTTATACTTATTTATCACTTTCGGTACACTTAAATAGTAATTTTAAGATATTCTAATGCGATCTGGCTAAAACATTTCAACCGGAGTCCATTATTTTTGCTAGATACCCTTTTCTATATATAAAAAAGTATATACATAAATTATCTATGCTAATTAAAAAGCATCAGTTTGATCAAACTTTTTGTCACCTAATCATGTTAATACTCTCCCCTCCTGATGTTAGATCAACAAAATCCAATGACTATCATTACAAGTTGATCCTATCGTCTAGATATCTACGAAGTTCATTTAGCTCATCCAACATCTACCATTGCAAGTTGGTCAACCGTAGCTGTTCCCAATCCCCCGCGCCGCCTCGCTTCTCCACCGCTCCGCAATCCACCAACCCGCTTCTCCCCCACTCCGCCCCTACACAGCCCCGCGCCGTGCTCGTACCTGCTCCAATGCCCGCAACCACAACCGCCCCAAACCCTCTCGCGCCCCTGCTATGCCACTCCGCCCCCGCGCCGCCCGTGTCCGCCAGCGAACCCCTGCTCCAGCATGACGCCACTCATGCGCCCCCGGTGCAGCCCGACACCGCCTGCTGATCCTCCTCCGCCAACTGCCGTGGTGACCCATCTACAATACAACCATCCATGCCTCGACTAACACAAGGTCTATTAATACGTGCTGCATTACAAGTTCCTTTTCGTTGTTCGTAAGGTACAAGATTAGGGTTTAACAAATTGAATATATAATTATAGTTGACAATGAAGGATTACCAAACCCTATCACAATCCATACAACTCCACCATCTGAAGGTCAATCTTCCTTTGCCTTTTCCATATTTTGTATATATTGTTAGGGACGAATTTCAATTCCTATTTATATAACAGGTTTGCAAACAACTACCCCCTCAGATTCAAATTCAATTGAGCGTAAGCGTTCACGTGAGGTCCAACGGTATGCTCAAATGTCAAGCCAACAAAAAGCGGAATACCTACTTAGCAAGTGTGCTTATAAAAAAGAAATAAGATCCATGATAGGATGTCAAACATCTGTAGTTTCCTCATGCTATATTTATGAGAGGACTCCATTTCAAGACATACAAACTGTCATAGTAGTTCTAATTCTCTTTTGACAATGAAAAGTGAGGACATCGACATAATGTCTCCTTGTAAAATTGTCTTGTGTTGTTCTAATATTACTGTCACTCCTTGCAGGGAGATCCACGACAGGATATCAAACCTTTGTCGTTTCCTAATGCCATATTTATGAGGACTCCACTTGAAGACATTACAAACTGTTAATAGTAGTTCTAATTCTCTTTTCACAATGAAAGGTGAGGACATCGACATAATTCATTCTTGTGAAATCATATTGTGTTGTTCTAATATTTTTGTCACTCCTTACAAGGATACATGCTTCCCCAGTTGCAAATTCAAATGAATTAAAGAGACAACGGCAGGTACATCGATATAGGCAATTATCAACCAATCAAAAAGATGCCTGTCTCTTAAAGAAGAACAAATACAAAAATGCAACAAGACCAGTTCAACAGTCGTCTGCTCAAATGGTATAGTAGTTCAACTTGTGACCTTGCTACCTCTATTTGATAATGTGGATGACATGTCAACCCCTTCCAATAGGGCAAGGGGCCCGGAAATAATACCATCCATCTACAACAACAATAGTATGCACTCTGCTTTCACAATTGGTAATTGGACCTAAACCAATGTAAACAATTAACAGTGTTAAATCATCTTCCTATTGATTTTTCCTTGCAGGTAGTCATCAGCAATGCCCCGTATTTTCACAGCAGTCCGTAAATGCACATTCTACATTCATGATGCAAGCTACAATAACAGTAATATCCTAACTTCTTGTCTTATCTACAACATAAAAACCTCCTAACGTCGGAATCTATTGATCCATCATTAGGAAATTTGCACACTGTTGACAATTCGAATGATAGTGCACATGTTCACATTTGCGACAACAACAATGAAGAAAGTAATATGTTCAGAGGGGGAGGTAAGAAAAATAAACGATTATTTGGCACAATTCTTATGTAGTATCATGTGGCAATTAGCGCATGTAACTTCGTATGACCACTTTTGGTACTTTCTTTCGCAGCTATCGACACTGAATTGTACCGAACAGTAACTCACAGTTGCAGAAGGCCATATTCTGTTGAAACCTGCATGTGACTATGGGCTTTGCGGAGCTAAGTGGTTCCAGTACAAAGAGTTGTGTGCACTGTTTACAACTCAAGAAGATGATGCGAAGTATTTCAAAGAGCATATTCGGTATTTTAACTCACAATTCTCCTTCACATCTCTTGGAGTTACACTGACCAACGTGA